>JAUPFV010000003.1:18455574-18852805 GCA_036936605.1 Limnanthes douglasii subsp. nivea | reverse complement strand
AGGTTTCTATTGATAAGTTTTATTACGTGTCAAAGTATAATTTTTGTAGCTCTAGTAACTAATACTTACAAAACTATTTTACATAGCCAGAGTAAAGAGTAAATTTTGGATACAGGTTTCTATAGATAAGTTTTATTACGTGTCAAAGTATAATTTTTTAAACAAAATTACAAGAAATTCATATTTACGACTTACATGACTCCACGTCTGTGCGGGAAACGACTTTGTTCGTTCGATTGTTATGACGTAATATTTAGTTATACAACTCCGGTTTTATTGGTAAGTAAGCTTTATAATTTATATCTTTCACGTGTATAATTATAAATGACAATTAGAAATACATGTATGGTTTAATTAATGTTCAATTTAATACTCATTAATACAATCCAAATATAAAATATTAATGGGTATTCGGGTTGGGCTTGGGTTTTGACCCAGGCCCAACCCATTTAACTTGAAGTATGGGTAAAATAATAGGTAAATGGTAAATAAAAAAGTTAATGGTAAAAATTAAAGACACGTGGCAGGTGACTGGACATGTGAATGGTGATTAGACATGTGATTAGGTTGAGGGAAGGATAAAATTGGGCAAACATCTCGGGGAACAAAAGTGATGCAAAACTTGGGATTTTGGGATGCTCACATGCGAGGAGGGACTGATCTTGCAAATTTCTGAAACATGAAGGATGGGTGTGAGACATAAGTGAAGATCGGGGACTAGTATGATACACAAGTGAAATATGAGGGACCAATAATGATTGTTAGCCTACTATAACCATATTTTATCCTATAAGGAAATGGTATTTTGTAATTTTTTATGGGAAATGAATTTATATGTATCATCAATAGACATAACTTCTACTTAGTTTTCCTTCATGTAAAGAGAAACCTACTGAATCACTAAATTTCATAATGTTTGCTCATATTAGACAATATCGGAAATATTTATAATATTTAATGTTAAACATATATTTTCCAGTCAGATTACCTATTCTCAAATGATATCTTATTTCTTTCACGTTTCATTTATAAAAATAATGAGCAACGTAAGACCTGAGATTGCGGTTGACGATGAATCATTTTCAGATATAATCACCCACTTACATAGTGATGTGATACTATATATTTTCCCCAAGTTACCCATTCTAGATCTCGTAAAAATAACCATATTATTTACCAAATGGATTTCGTAGCAAAGTTTTATCTTTAGACAATTTCGTTTGTAAAGCTGTGTACCTGTTAGATCATTTTTATTGTAAATCTGTATACCTCTTCGACATTTTCTATTGTAAAAATATATACCTCTTAGACAATTTATGTTTAATAATTGTATACATATTAGACAATTTATGTTGTAAAACTGTATATACCACTTAGATGAATTCTATCATAAAATTATATACTTGTTAGACGATCTATGTTATAAAATTGTATACATGATAGACTATTTACATTGTAAAGTTGTATACATGTTAGAGGATTTTTATTGTAAAATTGCATAACTATTAAACGATTTCTATTGTAAAGATGTATGTTTGTTAGACGATTTATTATATTAACTGTAGATACATGTTGGAGAGTAAAATTTATCCCATACTTGGTCTAGAATCCCACATTTTTAATATTACAAAGAATATAGTGTATATAAGTGTGAAACCACCTCAACTAGATAGAGGCATTTTGGGAGTGTACCAAAAGAAAAATCGTGCGAGCCATATGCCTCAAAGAGGAAAATATCTTAATAGTATGTGAGGTACACTTATATATTCTTAACATGATATCAGAGCCGGAATAAAGGATCTGTGCTCTAGCGTGATGGAACCATGCCCTCCGTTGTATACTAACAAATGTAAGACATTTTATGTGTTGAATATCCAACGATGTTATTATGCACATCAACACATCTATCGATGTGTTTCCGCTGTGATTGGGCGACGTTCATTCCGCCCGTGGAAATTTATTCCGCAAATTAACGGGATCAAGTTTAAAAGGGAAGTTGGAGAGTAAACTATATCTCATACTTGGTCAAAAATCTCACATTGCTAATTTTTAAAAGAATCAAGTGTATATAAATGTGAACTCACCTTAACTAGCAAGAGGCCTTTTGGGAGTGTACCAAAGCAAACCCTTATATATTCTTAAAACTATATACATGCTAGAGAAAAAAAATTCTGAAGGGAACCCCCAGCCGCTACTCAACGAGTGCGCACAAGGTAAACCCTCAGTCTGACGTAATAGCCTGCAAACCAACGTCAGAAAGTAAACCACACAAGGTGACATGCTTAAGCCAAGAAAGCGTTTGTAGAGGTACTCAAACGCATGACATTTGGTCACGAGTATGCCTTACTCCACCAACTCAACTACCCCTATCGGGGCACATGTTAGACAAATTATTATATATGTATTTAGATTTTCCTAAACAAACAGGAAATCAATTTTTGCTAAAGGTAATTTTACTATTTTGATAAACTAAAAAAATATTACTCTTTTTATTACTTTTCTTGTTTAAGTCTGCTGTAATTTGTTTTTCAATCTAGTTCTTCTGATTAGGCAGTGTATGCCGTATTTTTTTCCAACATTATCCATTCGAGATCACGTAAGAATATTAACATATCTACCAAATGAAAAGACATAACCAACCGTCTATCACAGAAGGCCAACTTCATGGTGGTTGAAAATAGTTATGAAACTAACGTAAATCGAGTTAGATAATTTCTGTTGTAAGGATGTATACTTTTTAGATAATGTATGTTGTACAGAAATATACTTGTTAGACAATTGATGTTGTAAAACTTTATAGATGTCTGACGATCATGTTGATAAAGATGACAATATCCAGCCTCGTACTGTGGTCGATTGAACCATTTGTCATCTTATGTAATTTGATTTTTACTGAAACATTCATACTAATAAGGTTGTCAAAAAAATTGAAATATCCAATTTCCGACTAAAATATTCGATATCTAATCCAAAGAAAACATATAATATCCTTATTTAAAAAAATGGATAATATTTGTATTCAAAAATAGCACACAAAACTTCTAGATATGTATTTAGATTTTCCTAAACCAATAAATTTCATCAACAAAAAAGCATGGTTGATTTTCAATTATCGTTATCTCAAACTCGGATATTAACAAGAACTCAATTATTGTTAAAGGTAATTTTACTCATTTGATAAACGAAAAAATTTACTATTCTTTTTTATTACTTTTCTTGTTTAAGTCTGGTGTAGTTTGTTTTCAAATCTAGTTCCTCCGATTAGACAGTGTATGCCTCGCATTTATTTTTCCAACTTATCAATTCTAGACCATATAAGAATAATAATATTATCTACCAAATGGAAAGACATAATCAACCGTCTATCACAGAAGACCAACATTTTGGTGGTTGAAAATAGATATGAAAGTAACGTAAATCGAGTTAAATAATTTCTATTGTAAGGATGTATACTTTTTAAATAATGTATGTTGTAAAGAAATATACTTGTTAGACAATTGATGTTGTAAAGCTTTATAGATGTTCGACGATCATGTTGATAAAGATGACAATATCCATCCGCGTATTGTGGTCGATTAAACCATTTTTCATCCTATTTAATTTGATTTTTACTTAAACAGTCATACTAATAGGGTTGTAAAAAAAATTAAAATATCCAATATCCGACCGAAATATTCGATATTTAATTCGAAGAAAACATATAATATCCTTATTCGAAAAAATGGATAATATTTGTATCCAAAATAGCAGACAAAACTTATAGATATGTATTTGGATTTTCCTAAACCAATAAATTATATCAACAAAACACATAGTTGATGGTCAATTATGGTTATCTCAAACTCGGGTATTAACAAGAAATCAATTTTTGCCAAAGGTAATTTTACTCTTTTGATAAACTAAAAAAATTATTACTTTTTTTATTACTTTTCTTGTTTAAGTCTGGAGTAAATTTTTTTTCAATCTAGTTCCTCCAATTAGGCAGTGTATGCCCACATTTGTTTTCCAAATTATCTATTCTAGATCACATAAGAATAATAATATATCTACCAAATGGAAAGACATAATCAATCATCTATCACAGAAGGCCAACGCCATGGTGGTTGAAAATAGATATGAAAGTAATATAAATCGAGTTAGATAATGTATGTTGTAAAGAAATATACTTGTTAGACAATTGATGTTGTAAAGATTTATAGATGTTAGGCGATCATGCTAATAAAGATGACAATATCCAACCTCGTACTGTGGTCCATGGAACCATTTGTCATCTTATGTAGTTTGATTTTTACTTAAACAGACATACTGATAGGGTTGTCAAAAAAATTGAAATATCTATATCCGACCAAAATATTCGATATCTAATCCGAAAAAAACGTATAATATCCTTATACGCAAGAAAACGGATAATATTTGTATCCAAAAATAGCATACAATACTTTTAGATATGTATTTAGATTTTTCTAAACTAATAAATTTCATCAACAAAAAAGTATGGTTGATTGTCAATCATGGTTATGTCAAACTCAGGTATTAACAAGAAATCAATTTTTACTAAAGGTAATTTTACTCTTTTGATAAACTAACAAAACTATTACTCTTTTTATTACTTTTCTTGTTTAAGTCTGGTGTAATTTGTTTTCCAATGTAGTTCCTCCGATTAAGCAGTGTATGCCCCACAATTGTGGAACTTCAAAGATTAAAAGTAGACAAGATTATTTGTATGAATTTGGATTCCGTATTTTCTCCGCTTTGCATTATAAGAAGCCCATAAAATCTAACAGAACTTTTCATTATGGTAAATCCTGATTATAAATTATCTTACGTTCTTCCTATAATATGTTTATTTAAGTTTGCTCTAATATTTATTTTAAGATTTGACTTTGTTCTTAGGCTATTACTAACAAAATAGGTTCGCCGAGGAAACTCTCATAGAGCACTTTGAAATATTTCAAATAGACTAGATGTGAGATAAGTTCTTACAACTTGAACATGTATATATAGAGACAATAAAAGAAAATAAGCATGAAATGATGTTTATTAAAGTAATAATGGCCAAAGTTGACAATTGAAAGATATCAACCATCTTCCAAGATATTTAATAAAAAAATTCCTCCGAACTTCACAAAATGCCAACGTCCTGGTGATTGAAAATAAATATGAAAGTGACACAGATCAAGTTAGAGGATTTATGTCTTAGAGTTGTATAGCTATTAGCCAATTTATATTGTAAAATTGTATATCTGTTTTAAAACTGCATATTTGTTAGGTGATTTTTATTGTAAAACAATATACATTTTAAATGATTTCTTTTATATAGATGTATATTTGTTTCATAATTTATGCTGTAAAACATTATACATATTTCATAATTATGGTTATAAGTTATGATGTTCACCCGTGGTAGACAATATGGATAGTGTTTGTAATGTTTATCATGTTTATAATGTTAAATGATAAGCACATATTTTCTCGTCAGATTCTACTCATGTGATATTTTATTGCTTTCGCGTTATCTTTATAAACAAAATGTATAACGTATCACTTACCATTGTGATTGACAATGAATGTTTTCAGACATATTCACTTTCTTACCTAATGATATGATAATGTACAAACATAATAACATGTCTTTCATAGAAAGCCAACATCACGGTGATGGAAAATAAATACATAAGTGATATATATCGAGTTAGATAATTTATGTTGTAAAGATGTATACATTTCTCCTAGTTATCAATTTTATACCAAATAATAATATATCAAATGGAAAGATATAATAACCCGTTTTTCACAGAAGGCCAACGTCACGGTGGTCGAAAATAAATTTAAAGTGATATAAATCAAGTTAGATGATTTATGTCGTAAGGATTTATATATTTTCGATAATTTATGTTGTAATGTAGTAGAGGATTTATAATTTATAGCTTTATACATGTTAGACGATTTCTGTTGTAAAGTTCTATATATGTTAAACGATTTCTTTTATAAAGAAATATATATGTTATATGATTTTTGATGATTTGGTTCGGATAAGCATTCCGTTCTGGCCTTTCTCCAAAAGGGTTATCGGGACCTTCAGCCTCCACACCGGGTTGCCTGGCAGTAAGTTCAGCCATCTGACGGGAAAGATACTCGACCTGACGGCGCAGGTCAGCATTCTCGCGATCTCCAAAATCACTTGCATCTCCTTCCACAGCAACACCGCCGCGGCCTCTGGTTCTTCCTCGCACCATCTCGCAGGACTGCCTGTGTCTGATACCAATATGATACAGAGTAAACGCAGAGAAGCCAATATAGGAGAAATCCTAATTTTCTTTATCAAAATTCAACTCCATTACATTGTAAACAAAGTCTGTTTAAATAAGAGTTCGGATAAAAAACCCTAATACGAAAATACCAAAAATTCCCTAAAGTAATTAAAAAATCGAAATAAAATAGTAAACGACTACGAATGCCAAAAAACGTCATATGTCACGAGCGAAGCTCGTGATTTATAATTGTGGCATCGTTCCCTTCAAAATAAGGTGCTGTGGGTCAAAATCGGACACCGGGAACTCTGAAACTGTCAATTCGCTGCATTCTTCGGGTGATCGCCTGTCTTCATAAATTCTAACGCTAATCTATCTGCATCAATTTTTGCTACAAAGTTGTATATATGTTGAAAAACTATATACAGGTTAGATAATTTCTTATGTAAATCTGTATACATGTTATATGATTTATATTGTAAAGTTGTGTACCCGTTAGACAATTTTTATTCTAAAACTGTATATATCTTCTATTCTAAAGATGTATACATGTTAGACGATTTCTGTTATAAATCTGTAAACCTGTTAAAAGATTTATGTTGTAAAAATGTATACCTCTTTGACAATTTCTATTATAAATCTGTATATCTATTAGACTATTTCTAATTTAAAGTTGTATATGGACCATTAATGATACAGAGTTTTGTGAATATGTTGTCATGTGATAGCTTTACATTAATCAAAAAATGTAATGGACTAACCCTATCCAAACTGATTAGTCAAAAGACTACCACATGACTTTTGAAACTCCATAGAGTATTGTTCACTAATGTCGATAGTTTATGGAAAAGTTAGTGTTTAAAACTTGTAAAGTTTCATACATAAATAAATATGAAAGTGACTTAGATCGAGTTAGAGGATTTTTGTTATCAAACTTGATAATGATATAAATTATTAGGGAGCTAAAACTATTAGAGGAAAATGTTACTATAAATAGTTTAATAAAGTTATTAGCGTGAAAATGATACTAAATATAAATGTAAGGGGTTAAACTGCAATTTACCCTATTATGTGACTACTTGAGTTAAGCGACCTACAGTTCTATAAATAGAACTGTAACTTATGAAATAAAGGGTTGAGACTTTATTCTTTGAACTCTTTGTTATTAATTGTTTCTGACAATAACAAAACATTTCATTTACGTTTTCTTGAATTACTTTTATTACTTGATTTTGACGGCCACAGTGGGAGAAAGCGAGGTGCCTAGATTACGAATCTAAAACTAAAAACTATAAAAATTTACAGTTAGTAATATTGATTGAGATTGTAGTAGAATCAGATATTAGAACTAATCTTACAGTTCATGAGGAAATTAAGGCAGTCAAATCGAATTCGCATAGAGAATAAAGTCAAGGTAATAGTCAAGTTTTAGAGCAGTGTGATCAATATGATATTAAAAATCGAGTGAATTAGTTACTAAAAAAGATAATAGTTCTGAATGATGAGTATATTCGAAGAGAGCAACAAATTCAATCAACTAGATTGAAATTTGAAGTACGACAAGTTGAGGAGAAAGAAGAATTAGGAAATCAATGTGATGTATCTTATATAACTCATAGATATCGAAACGATCATAAGAAGACGCATTTCCAGTTAGATAAAGAGCATCTTTCTTCGCAAAAGGAAAAGAAGTATAAGCATCGATATATGTCATCTAGTGATAGTGAATTTTCCAGTTCGGATTCTGAGGGCGATTCATTTAAATAAATGAGATACTAGTATTCTTCGAAGGGAGAGGGAAGTCGACGTCGAAAATCACGCAAGGAGTATAGATTAAAGAATGACAGCGGACCTCAAAGTATCAGGGGTAACTCTTGGTATGAGGGTAATGCGTCTCACCGATATCTTAATGTTGCAGACCAAAACTTGTATGCAGTCGTGGGAACCAAGGGAGGTGATCAGTATATGCAAAGATAAAATGGGAGGAACTCCAATTTTTCTTCTGAAATAAAGTTGATACCTCTTCCTAGGCGTTTTGATATTTTGAAGGTAGAAATGTTTGATGGAACACAAGATCCCGATGATCACATTGAACTGATAAAAAAGTATATGATAAATTTTGAGGCATGTAGAGCATTTTCTCAGAATTTTAAGGCCATTGCTTTAAAATGGTACAATATAATTTTGAGAGGATCTAGAACCAACTTTAGGATTTTTTACACTGCATTCTAAAGACAACTTTTATGAAGCAGGGAAATGCATGCCAATGACGATACAATCATACAATACAAACAATGAGTAAGGGGAAAAGTTAATAGATTATACTATAGGGTTTGTATTTACAAAGACAAAATTGGGAGACTATGAATATGGCCACTTTTAGACAATAATATATTCCTGGGGATTTGGAAAATAAGAATATAATGAGAAGGGCTTTGACATTTTGAGCTTTGATGGCTCAAGTTGAGGAGCAAATTAAAGTAGAGGATTCAACAAGAGTTTGATGAGGGTCAAGTTTTGTTCAAAGAAATTCAGGGCATGCATTCATTCCCAAACATTATCTCATCTGAAGACGAACAATAATATGCCTCCTCAAACAAGAGGGTTTCATTCTCAAGTAGCTAGTTATCAACCTTATCGGATGAGTCCTAATAATTGGATAAGACCATAATATTTGTGGAGTTAACTGAAAATGTGGTAACCATTTTTTAGAAATCTAAAGGTCATGTTAACTTTTGAAAACCAGCTACAATAAATAGGCCAAAGGAAGAATGTAATAATAAGTTTTGCAAGTATCATAATGACATTGGGCATGACACTGCAGAGTGTATAGCGTTAAAGAAAGAGATACAAATTTTGATTGAAAATGAAAATCTAACGAAAGCAGTGGGCAGAAAAATCTGAGCACATCAGCACAACAGATTGTTAACAAAAATTCAAAGCAAATATATTGACGATCATGGATTCTGAATTTGAAAAGTTTGATGCAGCATCCGTATATCTAGATTCGGACCCAGATCATTTAATCTTATTAAAGTTGGATGAACCAGTTGTTCAAGGACGAGTTTGAAGTTTATGTAAATATTTTGAATCTCTAGCAATTTTTAGAGGATATACTATGGCTGGTAATATAAAAAAACTCTAGAAAAAGACATGTAGTGAGTTTGGTAACCCAGCTAAAAGGTATAATGTCCACTCACTTATATGGAAAGATGGAAATGTTCTTTATTTGATTTGACGAAGATGATCTAAAGGGAATAGCGGGGCCCCATAAAGATGTAAAGGTAATAAGGGCGGATTTTGTTGGGGTTGAAAATTGACGTATTTTGATAAATACATGAAGCACAACAAATGTATTATTCAAGTATACATATGATAGGATGTGTAACCCACTTAATATTATTCGATTTAAATGTACCATAATTGGATTTGCAGGAGTGACAACACAAGTTATCGGTGAGTTTGAGGGGGAAGTATGTTTGGGAAAAACCCTTTTAAAAAGAAAATCCAAGTCTTTTTTATGGTGGTCGAATGTCCAACAAGTTATTACGCTATTTTTTTGAGGTCTTGGTTGTCAAGAATGTATGTTGTTGTTTCAACTGCCACCAGTGTTTGAAATATGTAATTGGGGATCGTGTCGGATTAGTTCGAAGTGATCAACAAGTAGCAAAAGAGTGTTATGCAACAACTTTGCATTCTTGAAGGGTCATTTCTAATGACCAAATGACTGTATATTAATCAGGGGGTCAACCTTCGATGAGGATATAATAGATGATCTAAGGGAAACCCTGGGTCCTTTAGCAGTGAGAGAAAATGTCGAGAAGTATATGTTTACAAATGGGAAATCTCTGCGGATATGGACACTATTGTCACCTACTTTGCGTTATCAATTGTTGCAGTTTTTGTTTGATAATTTGGATTTTTTTTCTTAGAGAACCGAGGATGTAGTAGGGTTCCAGCTGAGGTAATATATGATAGCTTGGCTTTAAATCCGAAGGTCAGGTCTATTACTCAGAAGAGGCGAGCTTTCTTGCTAGAAACATTCGAGGCCATTGTGGTAGAGGTGTATCATTTATCTAGGGTCAAACATATACGAGAGACACAATATACATTGTGGACTACTAATCTAGTGTTAGTTAAAAAGAAGAATGGAAAATAGAGAATGTGTGTTTACTTTACAAATTTAAATATAACATGTCCTAAAGATCCATTTCAAGTTTCTCGAATCGATCAATTTATTGATTTGACTTCAGGGAATAAAATTCTCTCTTTGTAGATGCATTTGCAGGTTATAATCAGATTCAGATGAGTCTAAAGGATCAAGAAAGTACCACATTTATTACTGATCAAGGATTACATTGTTCTAGAGTTACGTCATTTGGTCTTAAGAATACTTGGGAAACATACCAATATTGGTAAATAAGGCATTTACTTCTTAGATTGGCAGAAACATGGAAGTTTATATTAATGATATGCTAGTTACGAATTCAGCATACAGTGAACACTTAAAATATTTTGAGTAATTGTTTTGAATCTAAGAGTCATTCAATTAAAGTTAAATCAAGAGAAATGTACTTTTGGTGTAAGATCATGCAAGTTTTTAGGATATATCATAAGTGAAAAAAGAATAGAAGCCGATTTTGATCAGTTAAAAACTTTGGTATCAATAACTTCACATCGGATAATCAAAGAGGTGCAATTTCTTACAGTAAGGTTAGCTGCTCGTAATTGATTTATCTCTTGAGTTTCTGATAAGTGTGCTCATTTTTTCCAAGTTTTGCATCAAGCAAAAAAGTTTGTGTGGACACTATAATATGAAATGGCATTTTTTAGGATTTAAAAACATTTGTTATCACCAGAAATTTTATCTAAGCCTCGAATAAGAATGCAGTTGTTTTTTTATACAGCGGTGTTGGATTTTGATGTTAGTGCTATGTTAATAAGAGAAGAGAATATAACTTCTAAGCCAGTTTATTATATAAGCAAAAGTTTGTTGCCATCAGAGAAGAGATACTTAAGGCTTGAGAAGTTAGCCATGGCCTTGTTGGTGGCTGCTAGAAATATGTGCCCTTATTTTCAAGCTCATACAATTGTTGTTCGAACCTCTTTTCCATTAAAAAAATGTACTACAACGACCAGATATGTTTGGCCGAATGACTAAATGGTGAGTTAAGTTAGGGAATTTTGATATAAATGTTTCTCCTCAAACAACTATTAAGGCGCAAGCTTTAGCAAATATTTTAGTTCAGTTTCACTCGAGTCGGTCAGATGAGCGAACAATTAAAGAGTTATTGCTAAAAGTTTCTACATGGGTGGTTCGAACAAATGGTGGTTCTAGCATATTGGGATCAAGTGAGAAGGTACAATTGATTGCTTTTATGGAGAAGCCATGTATCAGGCTATTGATTTTGGATTTTATGCATCAAATAGTGAGGCTCCATACGAGATTGCTTTAGCTGGTTTAAGTCTTGCAAGTATTTGTGGGGCGAAAACAGTTTGATTAAAGACAGATTCACAATTGGTGGAAAATCATATGACAAGAATATTCGAGGCTAAGAAAGATTAATTAGTTTTATATATTCATGAACTTCAAGGGTTAATTGTTTTAATTGATGAAGTGATTGTTGCGTATATCAATCAAGGGGATAACACAGTTGTTGATTCTTTAGCAACCCTTGCATACACAGAGGAATAAACATGGATATTAATTACAAGAAAGTCCTTCAAGTTTGTCAAAATCAGAATAGTGTAAGTATTCCGAGGAAGTGTTTTTCACTATAGAAAATATTCAAGACGACTTTCGATTTGAAATTATAGAGTTCTTGCTTAGAGGAACGTTGCCTCAAGATGTCAAGTCAGCTCGTAGATTGACGTACAAGGCTCATGGTTATATAGTGTTAGATGGAGTGTTGTATAAGAAGTATTTGAGCATACCATTATTACGATGTTTGGGTAAGTAGGAGTCTCAAGAAATTTTATCCAAACAACAGGATGGGGAAGGTTATGCTCATTATGGATTTAAGTCTTTGACGAGGAGGATTTTGTTGGTACGCTATTATTGGCCTTCAATCATGAGTGATGCTAAAAATTTGGTACGAGGTTGTTATACTTGTCAGAAATTTTCTAATTCTATCAATAAACCAGCAGTATCACTTATCTCTATTTCTAAAGCAATTCCCTTTGATAGATTGGGAATAGATCTTGTAGGGCCATTACCTATGGCCTCGGGAGGACGGCAAACAATTATTGTGGCAGTAGACTCTTTTTTGAAGTCGGCGGAAGCTGAGCCATTTTCAGGTACAAGAGCTAAAGATATTATCAAGTTTATTGTGAATAATATTTGATGTCGTTTTGGAGTTCCTCGAAAGATTACTCGACTCTCAATTTAACAATAGAGAAATGATTTTCTTTTGTAATTCAAAGGGAATTATACAATGTTTTTCAACATTTTTTCATCCTCAAGCAAACAGTCAAGTGGAAGTAACTAATAGGTTTTTAATTTAGAAGGGTTAAAGAAAAATTTGACAGGTGTTGCTGGAAAATGGTCGAATTATTTGCAAGAGGTGTTATGGGCTTATTGAATAACACCTAGAGAAGCTACTCAAGAAACTCATTTTGCATTGGTATATAAAATGGATGTTGTGAGCCTTTTGGAATCATATTTACCTTCTTATAGAATACTTCACTATTCCGAATATTCAATGAAGAAGTAAAGAGGACAGCTATCGATTTAATCAAATTGAAGAGGGTCAGAGCGCATCTAAATTGGACTCATTATCAAACTTTGATGAAGAGTCGTTATAATTCGAGGGTATAACAAAGATATTTTAAGGTGGGTGACAAGGTCTTAAGGAAGGTTTTCCTGTACACAAAGGATAATAGGCTAGCGAAAATGGATCTGAATTGGGAAGGTCATTCTTTAGTCATCGAATGAGTTACGCCAGGTACATATCGCCTCCAGGATGAAGAGAAGAGACTTCTACAACACCCATAGAACATTGAGCACTTGAAATTATATTGGGAGTAATTTCTTTTTTTCCAGCTTATATGATAATATGGTTTTATTGATTGTTTGTATAAGTGGCATAATATTTACTCTCACGGTGGCGTGGGAAGGTTTTAATGAGGTTCCATGTTCACATTTGCAGATATCAATAAAAACAATTAATGGCCAATGTTCATTTTTGTTAAAACACTTAAGTTATTTTCAGAATTACGTAAAACTGATCATCTTTGAGGTAGTTAACAAAAGTTAATATAAATGTGATAATATTTGAAGTGATAAATTTCATTTAAATCATTGTTCGAGGTGGTGATATTATTCGAAGTGCTAACATTTATTTAAGCATTATTTGAAGTGATGATATTATTCGAAGCGTTGTTCAAAGTGGTGATATTATTCAAAATGTTAACGTCCATTTAAAGCATTGTTCAAAGTGGTGATATTATTCGAAATGCTAACATCCTTTTGAATTATTGTTCAAAGTGGTGATTTTATTAGAAAATGCTAACATTCATTTATAACATTGTTCGAAGTGATGGTATTATTCAAAATTATAACCTTCAATTAAAATATTATTCGAAGATATTAATTAAAGTAGTAACATTATTCGAGGTGCTAACATTTATTAAAAACATTGTTCAAAGTGATGTTAATATTCGAAGTGTTAGCATAGAATATGAGATATAAGTTGATACATATTTGGAAAACAAAATGGGGTATTGTTACTTAGGAATTTTTCAGCCAAACAAAGAGTTGATTCAAGTGCCAAGTGTTTAAGCATTCATAAATGACAAACAATGAATAACATCAAACGAGCAACAACATAATACTGATCACCATGAACATCAGTGATTTAACAATACCAAAAATGTTCCAATACAAATACCATTTTTTAGTCTTCTTTGTCTTTATCAGGAGAATTGTATGAGCTTCCATCTAATGAACTTTCTTTTTTATCTGAGGCATCTTCATCATCATCTGATTCATTTTATTTGGATGATTCAGTTGGGATAATTTCAAAAGCTTTTATAGGGCATCGTTCTACTAGAACTGATTTCTAGGACTATGATAAGTTTTCCCTTGGAAACACTTCATGGAATTACGAAGCAAAGTGACCATTGTCTGCTCTTTTAGTATTTTTTATAGCAGCAAGGTTATCCAGGCCGCTTGGGTCCTTTGCAGCTTTCACAGCAGGTATTTTTCTTCTTCAAACTTTGTCTTGAGTAACTCCAAATCCTCGACTACTTTCTTCATTTCCTTCTCACTTTTGTCGAGCAACTCTTTTAGAGATAAGTGTTTTGTGTGTTACTCGGTTATCTCCACTTCATGTTTTACCTTGAGCTTATCGAATTCAGCTTGATACGTAGATTTTAAGTTTTTAATTTTCTTAATCATTAATTTCTCTCAAGCGACGTTTGATTCGGATGACCTTTTTAATAAATTCAGATATGTCAATTTGGAAGGCTTGAAATTATTCGAGGAGGTGTTGGCAGCAAATGTCTCTCAACTTCTTGCTATAATCAACTTATTTTCTCCACCAGATGGCATATTTTTCCATATCCTCCAATTGTCTTCGAGAAGATTTAACTTACTCACATAAATGCTTCGTTGCATCTTTGAGGCTCGAAAATGGTCAAAGCACATTTAACACTTCCTCGGAGGGTTCCCCAGGATGATGAGGAAGATAATTTTCATAAAGGGCTAGAGTAGCTGACGAGGAAGCTTGTAGAGGATTCAAACTTAGACTTTGAAGCATATTAATTGTTGTAATTTGTGAGCCAATTTGTGTTATGTATTCCTTTGCATTTTTCTTGGCTTCAGAATTTTTGAAGAGTTGGCTAGTATTTTTTTTTCTTTTTTCCCTTCTTCTCTGGGGGCAGGTGGCTCTATGACCTATTTCACACCAGTAGGATGATGTGTGCATCAGGCGCTGTTAGTCTTTTCAAACCATCTCCTGGATTTAGGGCTCCATTAATTTATCTTTTAAAACAGTAAAATACGGAGAGATCATCCATAGTTGGTTGTTGAGAAAATTCAAGGGTATGAAGGCGCTTTGGAATTCATTGCCCCATGCATTTTCTGCCCACACATATAGTTTGACAAAAGTATCTTTGACAGCTCTTTGGTGGATTTTATATAGCCCCTAAATTTCTATATATAACAACAATGCACAAAATAATTGAAACATAAAATAAGAAAATCAAAGGAGGTTGAATAACTTACCGGTGCTTTTCCATTCAAGATTGAGCTTCAAATGATTCTCCTCGGAAATCTCCTTCTCATTTTCCCAGGCTCTAGAGATAAAGAAAAATCTATACTTCTAGAATTTGTCTGCTTCGAGAAGATCATCAATAAACTTGAAGGAATCTCCGAGCGTCAGATAGTAGAAAGGCAGTAGCAGATTTTTGGAAAAACCAGTCAGCGCGATGAATTCTTTGATTGTTAAGGGTATTTGGCCAAGTCTTGAAGACATTATGTTGGATAAGAGAGTGAACCACAAGTTTGGGCTTTCTTGTGTCGGACAAAAATCAATGATTTCAAAGTACTCAACTATCATTGCATGTAACGAGAATCGAAGTCCTCAATTGATGATTTCAGGGTTGACCACAAGTTTGTTTTATCTACAAAAGAGTAGAGTCTCTTTCACTTCTGGTAAACGAAGCACAACGTTATATGGAAAGCTCCACTGTCTTTTTAAACGCTCCACAACATATTGATTATAGTATTTGTATTGTACATTTTTTCAGTGTAATAAGGTATTTGGGGAGGACCTTCTTTAGGTTCACGCTTTAGGTTGCAGCGATGTCCTTGGGTAACTCGACTGGTTCTTTCTTCTTCTTCTTTTTTTTAGATGGTTTCTTTGAAACGTTATCCTCAAGCTCTAGAGTAGCACTTTTTGTATGTTCAATGTTAGAATCAATTTTTGTTCTTGAATCCGATTCAGCATCTTCCTCGAAGGCTTCATCTTGAAGTTGAGGTGGGGCAGTGTTGGTAGTAGTATCTTTTGAGTTAGCTGGTGTAGTTAATGTGTTTTGTTGGTGTATATCC
This sequence comes from Limnanthes douglasii subsp. nivea, assembly GCA_036936605.1. Lineage (NCBI taxonomy): Eukaryota > Viridiplantae > Streptophyta > Magnoliopsida > Brassicales > Limnanthaceae > Limnanthes > Limnanthes douglasii. Next base: position 18,836,503 of record JAUPFV010000003.1, on the reverse strand, counting down.
GAAGAAGTTTCTTGTGACTCTTTTTTTGTCACAATCATTTCCTTCGAAGGAAGAGAAGATGCAAGATTTTATGAAGTATTGATGTGATGTGAAGTATTGATTTCCTCATAACCTTACATGGCACCGAATGCGCTTCTTTAAGGAAGTTGGTTCTGGTGAGAATGAATACCTAATTGAATTCGAGATGTTTTTTTACGATTGATTTATTTTATAAAAAATTTATCGGACCGGATCAGACGAATTAAAAATCCGAATCCAAACCGACCCACTTACTGATTATAATTTTTAAACTCGTCTTATGCGACCCTATTTCATCTTATCGTACCGGACCGCACAAAACCCATCTCGCTATCCCTAATAACAGTAAAAATAGTATAAAGGTGTGAACTTATAACAATAGAAGAAGTACTCTTTTAACTATTACCTGACGAGATGTGGCGTCGACAACTAGACGGTTGTGTTTTGTTGTGTATACATAAATTATTAAACCGACATATAATTACACGTAGGCAACTCAATAGACATGCTTCGAAATGCGAAGGTTTTGTCCTTTGTTTTCATAGGATACCCTTTCTTTATTATTACTATATACTTACAAATATACATACTTTTTTACATACTAGTGGTATATAATAGTTCCAAAATCGACCCTATTATCAAGGCTATATATTTAATTGATTTATCAAAATATTTTCTGCAAACTATCCGTAGTAAATGTATAAACAGGTCAAAGAGACTTGATAAAAGTGTAGATGTTCAGGTGTCAAATGTCACTAATAAAAAGAGAAATTGAAAAAATAAAAAGACTTTTCAAAAGATTCAAATTAAAGTAGATTTGTGAAATAGACAAATCAGTTTCGAGAAAAGAGTGTACGAGACGATACACACAAGTGTACAAGTGTATGTAAATGAATAACATAGTACATCTTATTTTTCACTGAAATAGACCATAGTACTATACAAAGCTGTTTAAAAACATTGGCTTTTAAAGCATGGATAGAGAAACAAAACAAGAATGAATCTAGATTCGTAAGTTTCGCTATCGAATTTCGGAAAAGACAAATGGGTTTGAATTAGTGAAAGTTCGGTTTTCGGTATATATGTCACGGGGATTGTAGGGTAACGAAACAAATAAAAACAAATATTTATAGTTTCTTTGTTATTTGATCCACTATCTTATATATTATGATTTAAATTGACTTTGTAAATATATGATTTTAGTTAATAAAATTTTAATTATTATTTTTGTGGTATCGAAGTATTATTTAATATTTTGTTGATTTGATGGAACAAATTATATATGTTTTAGATTGCGTTTTGATCTATTAAAAGGTATTTTGCTCTAATTTTGGTTTTAGATTTGAATTTCGATTTCGATTTTGAATCTAAATTTTTTATTTGGTTCCAAATTTTAATTTTAATTATAATTCGGTTTTCAACTTTTATTTTTTTATTTCATTTTGATATCGATTTTCTTTTAAATTGGGTTTGGTATTTTTATTATTATTTGATTTTGTGCAATTAGAGTTTCTGGATCATATTGCAAATATGACTTTTTAGATTCTATTTGTACTTAATTCAATGGGAAGAACTTTGGAAGTTTAAATTATATCATGAAGAACTTTCTTCGCGACAAACATATATGGTATATATTTTGGGTACATAGTTTCTATCTACCGATTGAATCAATGATAAAAAAAATTTGTTATCTTGCTTGATACGTGGAAAACCGATTAAGGTTATTACATAACTATGTAACTCAATCAAAATAGTATTCAATTAGTTAAGTATGAAAAAAATGATCATTTGGAAAGATTATATGTTTAGTCCAACTTTGTTAAGCAATATTAGTTATAGTATGATATTCGTGCTATATACCAGAAGAATATGTGTATTCAAATGGTGCTATGTTTGATTTGTGGGATCAATAAGCTCTTATAAAGTCTATAGATTTAAAAAGTTCATGAAGAAGAAAAAAGATAACACAAAAGCCATTGGAACCATAATGATAGTGGAAGATGCAGATACATTATCAACAATGTTGGAACTTAGAAGCAGCAAGGACGAGATAATCATGATAAGCAGTAGAAAGATATAAAAAATGAGGAAGAAACTGAATCGCAAACCGAACTATATTCAAGAACAAGAATAACACAATGAAATGCATACTTTTTTACTTATATTACTTTACACTCTGTTTCAACACTGTGTACAAACTATGTAATACTCTGTTTTTCAAAATAAATAAAACTCTATGTTATGAAAACCTTATATTGATAGGAGGGGGGAAACATTGGTGCGATCTTTTATGACTCTACGTTCTAACTTTGAAAGATTGCGTGGAATAATTATTCATAGATATCCTCTTACCACTGTTGATTCCTCAAAACCAGCCTAGAAAATACTAAAATTATTATTTGATGAGTTCAGTTTCTATAAAGAGAATGATAACTGAAAGTTTCAGTTCACGTTGTTGAAAACAAAACTACATCAAAACTACATTAGACCTCCGAATTTTTTAGTTATCTAGATAGTATATTATTTCTAATAATATTTTCATATATATATATATATATGCATGTCTTAGTTAGGTTTATCATCATCTTCGTCTTCAGCTATTACTTTTATCTTTCTAGATTATTTTATATTTTAGTGTATCTCATCATATGTCAACCATAAATGTTTTGTCTGTTATTGGTACATTGATTTCTATGGACGGTCTCTATTGATACCCCACACATATCGCTCATTGATGTTTAATTTGTTCCTAATAATACTTTGAATCTTGGTTCGATTAGTTAATTATGTAAATCTAGTTATTGATTTTTTTATTCTATTTATGTTGTATAAGATCAACATACTCATAGAGTGATTGAGATAGGTTGTAGATTGGAGGAACTCAAACTCATTAATGGTGTTTCCTCTAGTGTTGATTTGTATTTGTTTCGTTTGAGTCTTTTGTAATCAGAATTTTATCTTTGGCATTCCCGTTTGGGACATGTGTCTGTCATGTTCATAGTATTTAGTATTTACATGTATTTTGGGTCATTTGAACACTTTTAATATCTTTGACTATAGTGGTTGTAAACTGAAAAAAATTGTTGCTTTATCGTTTAATAAAAGTATCGCTTGTTATGTTCCTCTTTTTGATATTATCAAATTCTGACGACTCGGGTCCATCTCTGGTTTCCATAAAGTATGGTTCGACCAATTATGTATATTTTATTGATGATTATAATTATTATACATGAATTTATCTTATGAAACAACTGTCTGATTTCCTTGGAATTTATAGAAACTTTAGAACACTTATTAATACTCAAAATTATGTTGTGATAAAGTGCTTCATATATAACTTAAGAGGTGACTAATGATTTCACACAGTTATTTACATCTGATGGTAGAATACACCAGTCCTCTCATCATAATGGTATTATAGAAAATAAACATCATCACCTCGTTGAGACTGCTCGTTTCTTGATTTTTATCTAATGAATTGCTTAGTGCATTTTGGGGAGAAACACTTTTAACTGTTATAAATATGATTAATTAAATTCTTACGACACATAATTAAGGGATGTCTCTATTTAAGAAGTTAAATGAAAAATCCTTATTTACGAGGGTTTAGATGTACATATTATGTCTTTCATCCTCGCATCAAATGTGATAAGTTGTCTTTTGAAACAATTATATGTCTTTTTTTGGGTTATGGTATTAGACAGAAATGATGTCGTTGCTTTAATGACACAAGTCACAAGCTATATGTATATCAACATGTCATATTTCTTAAGCATATTACATTTTATTCGGTTCTGGAAAAATCATATGGTGTAACGAAGGCATAAGTTCAACCTATTTATCAATTTGGTATTTCAAATGATATATTCACTATTCTTAATGTACTAGTTCATGAATCATCTACATCATTTGATACTAATTCTATTATATCAATGCATGAGTCTATTTTTTATACTCGTAAAACTATAGAAGCTCCAACTGTAACAAAATATACTCGTATAAGTAAGTTTACCAGACTTCCAGATTTTTCTTATTGTTCTTACTCAGTTATGTTTGCTTCTTTCATCGCAAACATACATGATTTACATAAATCTCATTGATATAAAGAAGTTATTTTTAATTCTCGTTGGAAAAATATATATAACCAAAGATCTTACTACTCTTAATCGAACTCATACATGGGATATTGTCGAACCTCACTCGTAAGCATATCATTGATTATCGTTGGGTATTCAAAATTAAAACAAAGTCTGATGGGTACATTGATATGTATAAGGCCTATTTTTTAGTGAAATAGTACTCACAAAAGTGTAGTATTAATCATGATGAGATTTTTTTTAATGGCAAAAAAATAAGAGTTCATACTCTTATTGATTACATTAATTCAACAATGAAAGATATTCCAATGGGTGTCAACAATGATTTTCTAAATATTGACCTTCATAAGTAGATTTACATGAATCCTCCTTCAGTTGTTGCTCACCAGCCAGGTGAAGTTTTTGGCTTAGGAAAACTTTATATGCTCTCAAATAAGGTCATCGAGCTTGGTTTTGAGAAATTTTCTAAAGTTATTATTTCACGTGGTCTTCTTGCAAGTAATCATGATTCAACTTTATTTATCATATGTACATTTCTAAGGGAAAATATTTTATTTTTATGTATAGATGATATGATTATTATAGGTGATTATTTTGATGGTATTAAGCATTACTCATCTCTCATTATATTATGATAACAAAAATATCATGTAGACTGCAATTTTTTTTTCATGAGATAATGAAACATATTAAAATTGACTATCATTTCAATCATCATAATCTTTATCTCAAAACCATCTCGCTGCCATATGTTTCATGAGTTTTACATGTTACTAGTATCTCAATAATACTTAGTCGATATTTCCGTTTTATTTTCCATTGTGACAAACTATCAATGCTTATTAGAATTGTATTATGAGTTTGAAGGATGTCATTATTATTATAACTCGTTAACTATTTGGTTCATTAATCCATTGAATATTACTTTATATATTGTGACTTAATATTTTTGTAACTATAGATTTGCAATTAATAAAACTCCATATATTTTTTGTTCCCATTGTTCTTCCATTTAAATTTGAATACTTTTTTATTATATATTAATGTGATTAAAATAAATACTTATAAAATTAAAAATAATTATGAGAAGTGAGAACTACCAAAAATACAGTGTGTGTTAGTTACACAGTACATACAAAAAAATCAATTCATTTGTCAAATTTAAGATTTTTTTTATCTTTTTTTTATCTTTTTTTATATAATCTATATTTTTCAGTTGTTATGTATGTTATTTTTTTATTTTCCAAATTATGAATATAAATTTAAAATATAGACAATATGTTTGAAACATATTAAAATAAAAATAATAGATAAGAAGTGTTTAGTTATAAACATGGAGACAGAAGACTTAGAGTCTTACGAGGCTCGCTTGTTGTTAGGAAATCCTATGAGAGTAATGATGTATTAGTTCTTGAAGGTCTATAGTGATAAGGGATGTGTCTAGTATGGATAAAGAGACAACCAAATTGTGGAATCTGAGGCATCAGTATGTAAGTAAGAAAAGCCTTATTGAGCTTAGAAAGTAAAGGTTGCTCGATGGTAGCATAGCTTAGAAGGTAGATTTTGATAAAGTTGTATGCTATGTAAAATAAAAATGGTGAAGTTTATTCCTAATGACAATTCAACCAATGATGTACTTGAGTATGTTCATTCAGATTTTTGGGGTCCGGCACGGGAACCCATAATGGGTGGTGCAAGGTACTTCTATGATTGATGATCAATAAAAGTATGAGTTACACTTTTGAAGACCAATGATAAAAAACTGATACTTTTAGGAAGTAGAATACATTGGTATAGAATCAGAGTGGAAAGATGCAAAAGAAGTTATGGATTGATAAGGACTTGGAATATGTGAATAAATAATCCACTAGTTATTCTTCAAAACTTGGCATTGTTATACACAAACTCGTGAGACGAACCCCCTCCCCCCTCCTCTTTGTGAATGGGCTTACTAAAATAATTGACTCAATTTTACTGGAAAATCCTAGGTGTATGCTTTAAACAATTAGAATGGGCTATAAATTCTAGGGAAAAGATAAAGTTTATGTATATAATCAACAAGATTCCATCTAGGACACTAGAATTGAAGTTTATTTTTCCTCAGTAGGCATGAACTGGAGAAAATCCTTAGTTTCTCGGCTATCTAGAAGGAGTAAAGTTATATAGGTTGAGATCACTTGATTATATAAGGCAGTGGAGACCAAACCTATTATTTATGAGAAGATACGTGAAGTCGGTGATGAGCCTGATCTAGAGAGTGAAACTAAAAAAAGTATGCCTAAGATGAGTTTAGACATGGTCTACCTTCGGCTAACGTAGAGAGATTTCACCTATAGCATAAGTCCAAATATGGATGAGATTCTGATGTTCTGGAACTTTAGATGATCATAGTTGAGAGCAATATGGTCTTGACAGTTATTAAGTGGTGGGAGATAGAGCATGAAGACCAAACAACCTCTATATAGTCATGGTTCTGTTGATGTTATTAGATATATATTATCAATTGAAATGCATGAAGATGTTCTTGAACTCGAAATCTATCATGATACTATGAAGACTAATGATAAAGAAAAGGGGCTGAATGGTATAAGAGAAGAACTAAGATCACTCAAGAAGATAAAACATAGATTCTCGTGAAACAGCCGAAGGGTCACAAATTTATTCGGAGTCAATGAATATTCAAAAATGACCAAGGTATTCTTGAAATCGAGTTATCCAGATACAAATCTAGACAAGTGGCTAAGGGCTTCATGCAAAATGATGGTGTCGATTTCAATGAAGTTGCCTCACTGGTAGTGAAACAAACCTCAATAAGGGTTTTGATGTCAATTGTTTCTAGACTTGACCTTGAGTTAAATCAAGTAGATGTTACTACTGTCTTTCTACATGGAAAATTGGAAGAGACAATTTATATTTGACAACCGATAGGGTTTATAGGAGGGAAAGAATGAGATATGTGTTTGTTGAAGAGAGCTTTATATGGGCTGAAACAATCGTCGAAGTAGTAGAGTATAAGATTTGATTCTTTATAAAGTCCATCAAGTATGTCCAAAGTTGGTGTGACAATTATGTCTATTTTAAGGGGGAAACACACATGAAAAATATATCGTGTTGCTATAGTATATGGATGATATCCTAAAAGCTATAAAAGATATAAAGAGGATTAAAATGATAAATACTCATGTGAATATAGAGTTTGAAATAAAGAATATGGGAGAGGTTGGAATGATACTTGGTATTGAGATCAAGAGGAACATATCAAATGGGTGTTTATTTTTATCTCGACAAGAATACATATATAATGTCCTTAGAAATTTTGGAATATATGAATTTAAAAAGGTTGGAACTCTCATTGGTGCTCAATTCAAACTTAGTGTCACTCAATCACCAAATAAATTAGCATATATGAAGTTAATGCAAGAAATACCTTATATAAATGTTATTTGAAGCGTTATGTATGCAGTGATATGTACGAGACCTGGTATTACATACTCTACTAGTATTTTGAGTAGATTTATGCCAAATCCGATGAAGCCTTATTGGCATGCCCTTAAGTGGCTCGTGAGATATTTGAAGGGTTTGGCTGGATTTGGGTTGGGTTATGATAAGAAGGATACGACTGATATAATGTTAAGAGGGTATGTTGCATTTGATTATGTTAGCTTGACATAAAGAAGTCAAATTTGGGTTATTTGTATACTGTAGTTTGAAGAGTGGTTAGCTTTAAGTCTTGTATACAAAATTTTATTGCTTTTTTATCTACAAAAGCCGAATATATAATTGTTACAGAATCAATCAAAGAAGCTATATGCTGAAATGATTGTTAAGTGACATCGATTTTATAAAGTAAGATATGATTCTATTTTGGGATAATACTACTGCTCTTTATTTAATGAAGAATACGAAGTAAAATAAGAGAACAAAGCACGTGTATATCAAGTTGACTTAATCTGAGATGTGGTGGAGAAAGATCAAGTGAAGGTGGAAAATATGGTACGTAAAGGAAATCCTTCAGATGTTGTTACCGATGTATTCCTAGTTTCAAAGTTCATGAGTTGCATGAGACTATTCCGAGTCTGTGATGCAGGGGAATTGGTCTCTAAAGAGTTGAAGATCGGGCTTAACAAATATTGGACTCACTATAAGACTATAAGATAATTTTTAGTTGTAGGCTAAAAGTAATTGAGAATATAAGTATTATCGAAGATGATAAGTGGTTGGAGATAGACAATTGAAGACTCATAAAACATGAATTATTTGAATCTCTCTAATGGCATGAGTTGGTCGAAGCCTAGGTGTAAAAATGTTTGTTAGAACCTAAGGGTTAGCTCTGTTAAAAGTAAGAAGAATGTATTTATTCTAACCAAAGGTGCATATTGATCACGTGAGGAGTCGAAGGTGCATAACATGTCTGTTCGAATGAATTTTGAATATACCTATTTGTTTCTAGAATAAACTAAATCAATTATGATCTGAATAAACGTGTAATCTCAACCATTGAGAAAAAAATTGATGATCTTGGTGTGCTTATCTTGTGGCAGGATAGTAAAATGGGGTTCCACTACCTATCTTACAGGCTTAGTGTTGTCGCTTGTTTTTTTTTACTAATTTGTTTTTCCAATTGAATAAATTGGATTTCAAACGTTATTGTGAGCATGGAGAATATCATGAATTTATATTGTCTTCTATAAATAATGAGAGTATGGTATGAAGTTTTTGTTGCTGGAACTTTAAGCATAAAATTGTTTGAGAGAGAGAGAGAGAAAAAATGGATTTCTTTTGGATATTAAGAGTTTGAAGATAAACACTTTGAGATACTCTGCAATCTATAGTTTATTTTGTAAGCGGAGAATGCTTTGTAACAATAAATGAGTTTTTGAGTATATGGTGTTTGATAGAGTCTTCATGTAACTTATTATATATAAAATTTGTGCTTGTTGTTAGTGGATATAGGATTCTTCACAATCTGAAACACGTTAAATTTGTCTTGTGTATGTGTGTTTGGTTTAACAATAAATTAAAAAAAATTAACTTTTTTTCTAAACATATATTTTTATAACTAAAAGAATAAGGTTTTTTTATATAAAATCAATTTTTAAATTTGGATATATATTTAAAATAGATTATAGTTTTATGACTTAATTATAAGTATTATCTTTCTATTTATATTTTATTGCACTTTTTTATTTTAAATGTCAAAAATATTAAATAATAATTAATGGGTTTAACACCCGAAATATAATTATTGGTTGAATTATATTCAGACGAAAAAATGCATATCATCGGTCAACTTGTTTTAATATATTGATGATAGATGATTGAGGATTCATATTATTGCAAACGAAATATGTTTATGTTTTACAAGTTATGCTTTAACAATTATCATGCCTTCAATCTATATATATATATATATCAAAACGGAGATAGAAGGCTATTATTCCATGATTTTGGGATGATTTTTTAAACCGTTACTAATACGATCTACGATATGCTTTTTAGTATGCGGACTGGAACTCTGAATTAGAATTGATGATGACTATATAAACTAATGCGAATGAAACGTGATTTAGGTTTGTGTAGTACATTATACTTACATTTTTGTATAGATGATTGGTTTATATTCGGTAGGGAAATGCATGATGAGATTAAAATGTGAGGGATCGTATTGTTGAATTATAAACTTTATGCAATCTTTTGAATTCAGAGCTTTAAATTTTCTTATCTTCCTGTAAAACAAAAGAGGCTATTACTACGTAATTTTGGGACGATGTTTAAAGCCGGTCCTGATTAATCTACGACGTGATTTTTTCAGTGCGAACTGGAACTCTGTATCAGACGTGACGATGGGTATATCCTAAAAATGTATTTTTGAGCTTGTGAAGTATGTCATCGTTTATGCTTTGAATGTCAAATTTCTTATTCGGAAGGTAATATAGAATGGGATAAAAATGGGAGGGATCCCGTTATGAATTGAAAATTTTATGTAAAATATGAATCTTCTGCTAAAAATATCATTTTATCTTTCCCGCAAATGTAGGTTAAAGTGGTTTATTGAAGTACTAGGATTAAACAAGTATTATTGGTATAATTTCTTAAAAGTGTGTTGCGCGCTAAACAGAAAATGATTGGTTTTGATGAAGTATTCCATGTGAATCTTCGTTAGTGAGATACTCGTATCATGTCAGATGAGGATATTATACAAAATCGTACGTGTGGTGCATGAGTTGCAAGATGGTAGTGTGAGTCGATATGCTTTGTTTATTCGTTTCAAACTACTGGGAATCATTTACAATCACGTTTCTCTTTGTCTGTTGTTAAAGTTGTGCGGGTTAATTTAGGATCTTGTGTTGAGTATCCATGAAGTGGAATTCGCATGTTGGGTATACATATTTTGTGTCGCGTACGTTTGGGCACGTTATGTGAGTTGATACATAACTCTTGTATTCGTGTACGCTTTCATGTTAAATAATATGTCTGTGTTAGGTGCATGGGTGATTGGTTATTCTGTTTAGGACATAAACCAAACTTGACGAAGGATTCTCACCTCCATGCGTCTATTAAAACTCTGTTTCGAACGACGGTTACGTGCACATTGATTTGCTCAACTATCTCAAATGAATGTTTTTATCGCGAAGGATTGCTATATGGTTTATTATGCCAGTAGTCAAATGCTTGTTTCAAATATCAATCCATGCAAGTGTAAGTATAAACTAATTCAGAATGTGAAACAAGAATGACTCATTAAATCAGATAATTATAGTAATATTAGAGCTAATACGTGCAAAAATTCCTAGGAAGCACTTATTAGATACAAAGTAGACGTGCGCTCTGTCCGTTACTCTGATGATTCATGATAACTAGATAATTTAGTTGGACATGTTTCGACAATGATCATTTTGCGTGTTCTCATACGGAAACCTTGTTACGACTTCTTCTTCTTCTGCTGCTAAATGATTAATTTTGATGGACTTTTCGTAACGTTGCGGGCAGCGAACCGCCTACGTTGTCGCGATCTGAACCCTTCACCGGACCATTCAATCAGTGAAAACGACAAGTGATGTGTACAAAGGATGGGGACGTAGTCAACACGAGTTAATATGATGTCATCTCATGCTAATAATATATCCATAGCGTAGACTCGCTACCCCGAAAAGGGTAGCCGAGTTGGTGGAGTATACGAACTCTTGACCAAAAATTCATGCGTTCGACCCTTTCTACAAACGCTTTCTTAGTTTGAGTCTGTCATCTTGTGTAATTTACCTTCTACAGTTGGTTTGCATGCTATTGCGTCACATTAAAAGTTTACTATGTGGGCACTGGTTGAGTAGCGGCTGCCGATTTTCTCTAAAAAAAACAAAACGTATACTTGTTTTTAGCACCTCACCTCTGTTTTTTTCAAAATAACAACAACGGATATTCGACCATACCAATTAGAATAAGAATCGACCATACCAATTAGAATAAGAATTGTATCGGGAAAACGAACCTACCGGTGTACACCATAGGAAAGGAAGAAACCTACCGGCCTACGTCATAGGCGAACCGATCCCAAAACCCACCTATAAACTTTTTAACGGCAACAAATTATATATACACTATTAGAACCAAAATTACCGTGCGTGCCGACACCAAAGACTACACTCCAATGGACCGCATCAATAGAATTAGACTGTATTGGATAAGTCCGGTAACTCTACCTCCCGGTATTAGAATTGAATAATTTTACACACAACTCACTCGTTGATGCTAACCAATGTAACTGGTCCGTTATTGATAATCAATTTGGCACGTTTGAATTTTAAATAACGGGTTTATAACCACCTGTTAGTAACATTTTCGAGAAATTAATAATACTAATTTAAAATGAAATCGACTACGGGTTTTAAAAGTAAAAAATAAAAGGAACAAAAAGCTGAATAAGCATATGTAAGAAATTAGCACGCGGCCTTCTTTTGATTTTGTCCTTTTCCCTTGTTTGGGCTTATGTGTCCCCTAATTTTCTCGTGATATTTTGAACTCTTTAACTCGTTTGACCTGTTTGATTTTGCGCAATTTAGTTTTTTCATCCCCAAGCTTTTACATTGTCTTAAAATTTGCTACTGAACTTTCGTGGATACTCAAAACAGCCGAAGTCGACCTTTTTGTCAACTTTTTATATTTTTTTTTCCCCTGGCTAGGGCTATCAACGGTTCTTTTGGACCGAACCGATAGGAAGCGGACCGAGAATCGGACCGAACATTAACGGTTTGGTTTGCGGTTTCATTCTAAAAACCGAAAATTGATAAGAAACCGAAACAAAAAACCGGATGGAACCGAACCGATAAAATGATAGGACTGATATGGAATTGAACCGATAAAATCGATAGAACCGATACGAAATCGAACCGATAGAACCGGTAGAACCGATAATAAATCTTACCAATAAAACCGTTAAAATCGATTATTTATTATTATTATTTATTATTTTATAAATTATAGTACCAAAATTAATAGTTAATTACCATTTTTTTAAAAAAATCTAAAGATTAATTTATAAACTTTAGTTTTTATATTATTTATTTCAATGAAAAAAATTAAAATTAAAATTTTAATTGGATTTAATTTTTTTAAGTGGATCGAACTGAACCGATAACGAACCGAACCGAAACCGGACCGAATCGAAACGGATCGAAAAAAAATCGGACCGAATTCGGACCGGAACCGAATCAGACCAAACCAGACCGAAAAATTAACAGTTCGGTCCGATTCTAAAAATTAGATCCGAAACCTTGGCGGTCCGGTCCGAACCAGTAATCTTAACAGTCCGGTCCAGTTCCCTCCGGGTTTGGACAGATAACAGCCCTACCTCTGCCAAAGCAAGCTTTGTTGTGTGTTATAATTTTTACTTAGCTATATAAGAAAAATCGAATATGTGGTATATAAAAATTAAAATAAGAAATACGTAAAATGAAAATAGTAAAATTGAAAAATAAAGTGTAGGATAATTTAAAATTTATTTAGCCTACTGAAGTTTTTATATAATTTGTTTAGATATTTTATAAAAATAGTTTTATGTCATCTAAGTCATAATGTAAATTATTTTGATTACCTTTCGAATATTGTAAGTTATTTTGATTATTATTTAAATTTATGTCTTTTATTATTTTTTATGATTTTTTTTTTTAGGTTTTAGACTTTTTTGTTATAAAATTTTAAACAATACATACATACAATAGTTTTAAAGGTTAAATATCATTAATTATATGGTATATTATGGTCTATTATAAAAAAAACTCAAACCTATTAATAACTTTTTGGTTTAAATTATATATAAATTTATTTTGATAAAAATTATTAAATATGTGTATTGTTTTTTAAATTTTATAAAAAAAATTAGAGTAACTTATGAAAAAACAATTCAATATTATCACTGATTTTTTTTAAATGAATAAAAGTAAATTCACGAATGATATTATTTTAGATACAAAACCAGGGTGAAATGCGAGACGAGAGACGATGCTAGACGCGAGACGGAGGATGAGAGACGATGTTAGACAAAAGACGACGATAAACGAGAGACGATGCTACACGAGAGACGATACGAATTGCAAGATGTGATGAGAGACGATGTGAGATGCAAGATGAGATGGAAAAAAAGATATGAGAGATGTTGCTAGATGCGAAATGTGAGACACTACTAGACGAGAGAAAGAGAGACGTTGCTAGACGAGAGACAATCTGAGATGAGAGATGATGCTAGACGAGAGACGAGAGATGATGCTAGAAAATAGACGAGAGATAAGAGACGATACTAGACAATGCTAGACATGAGACGAGAGATAATGCTAAACAAGAGACGAGATACAGTGCTGGACATGAGGTAAAGGACAATGTTAGATGTGAGACAAGAGACGAAAAACGATGCTAGATGCAATACAAGACGCAGACACGAAAGACAATACTTCATCTTTCTCACACAAACACGAAACTAACAAATATATAATTCAAAACACAACAAAACCTACCTAAAACCATAAAACCAAACTAAACTATTAAATTTTATCTAATTAATGAAGTAAAAAGCACAAAATTTAGAATACTAAAATCTAAAAACTAAAAAACAATCAAATCCAAAGTAAACGAAATTCATAACATCTAGAGTTTTCTCATGAGAGAAAAAATATTCGGTACATATATGCTCATACAACCTATAATCAAAACATAATTTGTTTAAAGAGTATAAATTAAATAAATAATTTTTTTTTATTTCGATAAAATATAAATAGAAGTATTATTTGGATTTGGAAAAATAATAAAAAAATTGAGAATGAAAAGGATAAAAAAGATAAGAAAAAAGGTCGTTTGGTAAAAAAAATTAGTATACAAATATTTTGGATATTATAAAAAATGGATAATATATAAATAGCAAAGCTGTATGAGTATTATGTGATAATAAATGATACTTAAGTAGTAAGCCGATAATGGATTTTGTTTGTTTAGTAGTTAAATAAAATCAATAACTATTTATTTAATTCAAACAAATATTATCTTCACAAAATATGTGTTACTTTTATATTTTTATTTAATAATAACCAAATATTGTGAGCATAAATGAATCTTTATATAAAAAAAATATGTCATTTAATTTTTATTTAAATAATTATGTGGCTCAGTTTGATATTTAAATTTAAAGATGATGTGTTCGAAAACCATAATTTATGGAGCTCGGAAATCATAACAACATAGCCACTAAATAGATGGTTCAATTATTCCTCTAACCAAAAATGCAATATTGTTTAAAATTGTTATAATATGTCGAATTAACATCGAATTATATCTATTTAGTAAATTTTATTACATTTTCCTTATAATTGTTTCATCATAAACAATGTATACATTCAAAATAATTATTACATCGGTATCTAAACCAAAACCATTTATCAAGTAAGCAATTAGTAACAAAAGAGTGAAAAAAATCATTTTTGTTTAATGCACAACGAAAATCATTATATAACAATGCAACAAACTTTAAAGTTTATATTATAGATGATGGCGCGGCGGAAACAGAAGAAGAAACAACGATAGTTGAAACCCTAATTCAAGGGTAACATGATGCAACCCTAATCTAAGGGTAACAAAGAGTGAAATTTTCAGAGATAAAAAATCTATTACTCCAAAAACCTAAAATAACTTAAGGCATAAGAGGCTTTATATAATAGCTTCTCAAAACCCTAAATTATAATACAAGGAAATAAAATAAATATTTTAGAATAAAATAAAATCAAATCAAATCAAATCTTAATATAATTAGATTTGATTTAAATACATAAGATATTTGAATAAAATAAAATAAAATAAACAAGGCTTTTGTTTGGACTTTCTGGGCTACATCATCCTCTCCTGGTTGACAAGAATTCGTCATCGAATTCACAACACCATCACCATCAAGAACCCATATTATTTATTTTATTTTATTCAATCGTTACATTGGGAATTATAATTGTTGACCTTATCGGAACAAGATAAATTCTTCTCGAGTGTTCCTTATTCGAAGTCACATTGAAGCCATCCAGTTGAAGGAAAAAAATAGTTTCGAAAACCTTTTCATAGCCTGAAGACAACATCCCCATGTCCAGTTGATGAAAAATATGGTTTTAAAAACCTCTTCATAGCCTGAGACAGCATCTCGATAAGCAATTTTTACCTTGATTCGACGATTGGTAGCCAATTTAAACTCCTTCAGTAACCGGTCAATATGATCGTCATTGAAACGCCTAGTGTGTCTCCCGCATACCAAACGATCTTTGAGATCTTCATGGCCGTATGTTGTTCTCTCCTTTAGACCTTGAATCAGATGAAATCAAGATTCAGAAACATGCTTGACCCGTAACAGGAACTGAGGCTCTGATACCAAACTGATGACGCGGCGGAAACAGAAGAAGAAACAACGATAGTTGAAACCCTAATTCAAGGGTAACATGATGCAACCCTAATCTAAGGGTAACAAAGAGTGAAATTTTCAGAGATAAAAAATCTATTATTCCAAAAACCTAAAATAACTTAAGGCATAAGAGGCTTTATATAATAGCTTCTCAAAACCCTAAATTATAATACAAGGAAATAAAATAAATATTTTAGAATAAAATAAAATAAAATAAAATAAAATCTTAATATAATTAGATTTGATTTAAATACATAAGATATTTGAATAAAATAAAATAAAATAAAATAAACAAAGCTTTTGTTTGGACTTTCTGGGCTACATCAATAGATACCACGAGAAATGCACGATCATATGATCTAAGGTATAAGTTCTTAATTTTTCATACTTTGGACATTAAGCAATGTCGTTGTTGAAGACTTTGGACATTAAGCCTTTGTAAGAAGATATGTTATCATAGAGTTTCAATTGTACCTGTAGTTCTTATCATGATCTGAGTTTTCTCTACCATCTATTTTGGTTGACATAAACTATTTTATATGTTTTAGTTTATTTAAACTACTTTCTAGATTATTATTAATAAATTATTATGATAATAACAAAAATAATCACTTAATATTTTCTATTATTATAAATGTAAAAAAAATGATGCATAGAGTTGCAAGCATATAATTTATCGTCAAGTAATAAATATATTATTATAATTTGTATATTGAATTTTAGAGATTTATGTTAATTTTTCTACTACCATAATTGGTTTTCTTAATTAATATATAATTTATGAACGGATTAATTTAAGAAGTCAAAAGGTTTGGATGATTTTTGTTTAAAATAGTAAATATAAGAAACTAATAAATATTTTAATCTCAATATCATCGACATATGTAATGACTTTAATAGCTAATAAATATATTAAACTTATTTAAAATATATATTATCGCAATGAGTTCTTTTCGATTAATAATTTCATTCTGCCCACCTTTTAACATTCTACTAACATTATATATAACATGAAAGCTTTTAACATTCTACTAGCATCATGCATCAATTTAAATTATGATTTGCAATAAGGTGAAACTATAGTAAATGTTAAAATATATTTTGATATCATATTTAATACATCTAAAAATTATTTTAAAAATATAAATTATGTATCTTTCATTAATAAGTTATGGAAAAGTTTATAGATGCTTGAAAAATATTTAATAAACCGTTTATAAAAATCCACACGACCAACAAAAATTCGGATTGCTTTGGCCGAAGTTGGAGGTGGAAGATTTTCAATGAGTTCGATATTAGATTGATCCATTTTGATTCTCTTCTTTGAGATATGATGACCTTATACGATTTCATCTTGTACCATAAATTATACTTTGGACATTAAGCAATGTGGTTGTTGAAGCTTTTGGACATTAAGCCTTCGTAAGAAGATATGTTATCATAGAGTTTCAATTGTACCTGTAGTTCTTATCATGATCTGAGTTTTCTCTACCGTCTATTTCGGTTGACATAAACTATTTTATATGTTTTAGTTTATTTAAACTACTTTCTAGAATATTGTTATTAAATTATTATGATAATAACAAAAATAATCACTTAATATTTTCTATTATTATATAAAAAACGATGCATAAAGTTACAAGCATATAATTTATCGTCCAGTAATAAATATATTATTATTATTTTCATATTGAATTTTAGAGATTTATCAATCTCTAATGCAATATGTGAACTTTATCGAGGCAATAATTTCTAATAGACCACTCTCTCGAGCTCATAGATCCAAGAAAATGATAATAACATCTATTTGAAATATCGAAAGATGATACCGAGAAACACTTGATAATTTCTCCACAGTTCAAACAGATAAAGTATTTAACCCATCAGACTTCAAGTTAAAACCCAAAACCAACAATGGTTGAACTTCCTTTGTAAAGATAGACCCCAAACTCAACTTGAAAATAGCTTCCGTAAAGGCATCCACATATCTACCCTTATGTTCAAACTTCATCTCAACTCCAGCTCCACCTATGGTACCTATTATATTTCATGACAACCGAAAGTCCATGGGCTCATGTTGACGATAATAGTTGTCCCAACAGCTTCTTCACTCAAACTCTTATTTTGTCCAGCTATCAAAAGCATAACTCTTACTCCAAGTAAGTTACGACTCATCTTCTCATCTATTTCATGCTTCAAGGTACTTTTCAAGATTCTGCACGTAAGCATACAAAGTTTAGAACAATAGTGAGTGAATGGTCGGTTCACTGATACCACGTCATTATCAGTCTTAAACCTTTTAAGGTACTTTCTGGATTGGATCTCCGCATGTTTTGCCAAACCTTCAATTGTCTCTATTTGTATCCCAACAGATCAATTCCTTACACTAGACGTCGTTTCTCTTAAGGACCCATCCAGAACAAATACACCATCAATCTAATTAACCTTAATAACAACATGTGAATCTTGCAAGTCCAAAAGTCTTACATCTCTTTTTTTATACTCAAACTCTTCCTCATCTAACACACCTATAGATGAAATGTTACGTTAAAATGCATACCTCATATTTGTTATAACTTTTCTAGTAGATTATATAGCTTGAACATAATATTCCCTTTATGGAATCCACCATTATGATCGCGCTTGACTTTACTCCAAAATTTGTGATCTTCGTCTCTCTACTTTGTCATTTTCACCCAGAACAAATATTAATATCAGATCTCCATTTTCACCGCACCACTTGTCATGGAAACTAACAATATCCAAACAAGATCTGACCCAATCTTAATAAGACTCACTAGGCTAAATCCTAGCCACTCAACCAAAGCAGTGACCAACAGTTGGCGATCACATACCCAAGAGGCTGTCAGAGGTAATAAAAGCTTTGAATCTAACTTTATTTCAAGAACAAAGTTAATAATAAATAATAAGAATAATAAATCAATCGTACAACAAGAGATTTAATGTGGTTCAAATTGTGAAGAAATCCTACATCCACGGACAACATACATTCCTATTATAAATAAATATGTTACAAAAAGACTCTCAAACACAAAGAATTCAATCACTTTTTATAATAAAAGATAACGTGATTCACATAACCATCTATCTATTCAGTGTTTATATTTCACCTCACGAATCTCTTAAAATACGTAAAGCTAGTTTTTCTCGTTAAATAAATACACAACTCATATCTTGTCACGTCACACATTACATAACGATATATTTATAGGTCACTCGTGATAAATTTTAATCCATTAATAAAGTAATCTAATTAATATAAATTAATCAATTAATAAAAAAAATAGAATACCAAATAAATAGAAGATTTAATTAACACGTAACCTCTAATTAACATAAAATATCTAATTGATATAGAATATCTAATAAATATATAAATCTAATATATATATATATATATATATATAATATCCAATTAATATAAATATAAGTAATATCCAATATCTAATTAATATAGAAAATCTAATTAATATAGAAATATCTAATTAATAGAGAAATGTAATTAATATAACAAACCTATTTAGAAAATAAGCTTTGAGTTACTTCTAGCCTACGCTTAACAAACATAGTCTCGTATTATTGTTCTTTAGAAACTTAACCTTAGTAAATATCAAATCTAGACATGTTCCAAAACCCGTATTTTGATTTTAAAAATTAAAACAAAACAAAGAGTATAAATAATCAACAAATTATTACATATCATACCATAAGTTGACTCGAAACATAATTTTCTAATATTAAAACTGTTTAAATATTCATTTATATTATTTTATCATGATTATTATTGTGAGATCTATTTGTCAATATTAAATAATAATTCTAAATTTAATTTATTAATACATTCATTTTTTATTCATTATCACAATGTAAGAAAAAAATCTTATATTAAATTATTATGATTACTTTGTAAAACTATTTGGAATTATTTAACGTCAAATGCCAATTATGTATGACACTTTACCCTCTCCTCTCATAAGTATATTAGGCGAGAGTGTTCGCATGTGTCAAATGTAAGCATAATCTGCATTTGGATCACTTCATACAAACAAACATTCCTACAGTATAGTCCTAAATATTTTAATTGATAACTTATTATTAGATGTTATTTTGGTAGTTTATTTAATTTAAGCTATATTAAATTTTAAGCATTTTACATCTAACTTACACAAACACAATATTCTTTATTGGTCCATTAATATTCTCACTTCATGCCATACAAAATATTTTGGAAACAAAACATGTAGGAGATTCAGATTCCAACATGGGTATAACATGTATACTAGATTGTTTTAAGGATATAACATGTCATCTCTATCACAATCAGATCACAACAAAATTATGCATATCGTAAACTCATACTACCATAATAAGTATATCACCATTACAGTAACAAGAGCGTGGATAATTATATTAACACATATATTTAATGAAATTACATTTTTTTAATGTCCCAAACCTTTATTTATGTAATTTTGATACTAATACGGCTAAATCATCAATCTAAAACACTTCGAAAAATCATGTAGACTACAAAGAATGGGATGTAAAATTTACTTGTCTGATTCATTATTTTAGCTTTGATTTTCTACGAAACAAAATTTAGTGTTTTTCTACTCTTAAAAAATTTGATTATGAATTTCAAAATAACATATATTATTCTCTTGATCCTTTAGATACTTAAACCTTTAAACCCCTAGATATTTCAGTAAAATATGAATAGATATTTCAGTAAAATATGTAGAAAGAAAAAAAGCGTTTATTTTTATATTACTTAAAATAAAAATGTATTGAATCACTCCGGCGGTAAAGATCAAAGAATGTTATCGTAGTAGGGAAACGTAAACATGCTTAGCTCCTAAAAATGAGTATGCCACCATCTCAATTGCGGATATACGAAATTTGATTTTACCGACCCCTAAAACTTATATTGAAATACGTCTACTATGCCACCATCTCAATTGCGGATATACGAAATTTGATTTTTCCGACCCCTAAAACTTATATTGAAATACGTCTACAGACCGAATTATAATCTGGTAAATGTTCTAATCATTATTCACGCAAATTTAACACTAATAAAATCAAATATATCAATCCATAACACCTAAAATTTATTTTCTATCAGAACAAAACATGTATAACCCTAGACTAACATAATGTGCATTAAAAATAGATTTCAATTCACTAAAGTTTCAAAACTACATTAAAAAAATCGTATCAATAACAAAAAACTAGTATCTTATATAAAATAGCTTCAACTCTATCCATAAGTGTTAAATTTATGGATAATAACTAATATGTTAAGCCCAATAAAATTGGTGTAAATTATTTATTGTATTATTTTAATTCACTTTTAATAATTTAGTATGTTTTAAGGGTGCAGCGATCTTAATCAAAGCTAATCAACTATTAATCTAAAATTTAAACAAAATTAGATGACTATCAAAATATGTACTCCACTCCATTAAGAGGAGTAATTGATTAGTTAATTATACTAGGACTAGTACTTAATTAAGGAACTTACAATGATTACCACCTTAGCTTTTCTTACATTAAGTATATAATCAAACAGTACTCATGAATTAGGTCGCAAAAGGAAAGAAACATTTTCTGACAGAAACAAAGAGGAGCAGTGAGAATGTGTAAGAGAATCGTTGGATTAAGTTAATAATAGCGTGCTTAATTAACAATTAGTAGAGTATAGCTGTAAAGTTTAACCTTTCGCTCACTAATTAGAACGATCTTGTTCTTATCGCTTTCCAATAAGGACAACGACGAAAAAAATACTCGTTTTTTATTTACTCTTGGTTAGATAAAATAAATTATGTTGTGACTTAAATGTTTTTATTAGGCTTATATAAATACCGGTCGTATTTAAATCACGAAAGATAAAACCGAAATGTATGAAAGCCAAAATAGGAAAAGAAACAATAACATTAATTAGAATAGGTACATTTTGATGATTACAATATCACATGAAAAAGCGAAAGAGCATACATATATTGTAATGATTACTATTCTACTCCCTCCGTCCCAAAATACATGTCGTTTTAAGGTTATGCACGGGTTTTAAGGAATGTCATAATTACACCTCTTTATCATAAAAAGTAGAAAAAAGAAAGAGTCTCATTGGTAGATGATTATAAATAATATTAAAATTTACATTGGTAAATGAGAACGACATGTATTATGGGACAAAAAATATTTCCTAGAACGACAAGTATTTTGGGACGGAGGGAGTACTATACAAGTGTAAAGAAGCCACTCAATCGTAATTACTCAAATCTCTGCTACAATTATTTATATATGTCCCCACAATATTAATGGAGTATTTTATAATAATCCAAGGTAGACTATTTAAAGCAGAGTATTTAGTATTTAGGAATATGGTATTAAGGTTTCAAATTTTGATTTATAAGATTTTTTTTGATAGTAGTACTGGTTTGTTTATTGATTGATTATTGTTTGAAGGTCGTAGAGCTCCGTTCATGATGTATTTTTATTAAAATGGTTAAAGATTAGAAAGTTGTTAGAGTTTTAGGGTGAGGGTTTCAGAAATTGATGTTCATCGTGGATATCGAGTGACATTTTTGATTTATTCAGGTAAGTCGTGTGATAATGATGAAATTTTTAACTTAAGATCACGCGACAATGATATAGATTTTCGCATGCTATACGCGAAATGGTTACCAATTTTCATTTTTATATGCAAATGGTTACCAATTTTCATTTAGGTCATGCGATTTGTGATAAGATTTTTGTCTGCTTTCATTTATATATTGTTGACTCTTTTTTTACGTTTTGCGACACTAATACGATGCATATATAGTTTGTAAGTTTATTTAAAACTTAAGTATTCAACTAATATTACATATTGTTTATGTTCGACTATTAATAATCCATTTTGTTTTTTAACTTTATTTCAATTTATTTTGTAGCCTTGAGTGAACTTATGCTGTTATTCTATGTACGATAGTGTTCAAAAATGGGACTTGAGCGATCGTCGGTTTAGAGTACGCGATCGGGTTGTGCGTACTCCGAGCGAGCCTCTTATATACGCTATCTCCCATTAGCATACCAACATCCACATGATTGAGGTGTTTTTTAAATGTTGGCATGTAAAAACAACGTTTTTCTATTTCTCGTTCGACGATATGACTGTGAAGTTTGACGACGTCCACATTATAAGGGGTATTCATATAACAGGCATGCCTTTCACTCTTATTATATACCTTGGTGATGCTGAGAGATATATGATGTGTATAAATGTAATTGGTATTACATCTGAGCATATGGGAATGATGTTACTCTATCCTAGTTAAATGATACATTTTTTGGTAAGTGCTATTGAGATGGTAATGTGAATAATCAATGTGTCGATCATGCTACCCGCGTTTATATATTATACCTGTTAGGTAGTACGATATTGGCTAAGAAAACTAGAAATTTGGTTTTGCTTGATTACCTACAGTTCATTCACCATTACCAGACATGGTTAAGTATAACTAGAGTCATATGTTTAGTCCAACTTTGTTAAGAAATATCAGTTATAGTATGATATCTGTGCTATATACCAGAATAATATGTCTATTCAGATTTTTTATGGTGCTATGTTTGATTTGTGGGATCAATAAGCTCTTATAAAGTCTATAGATTTAAAAAGTTCATGAAGAAGAAAAAAAGATAACACAAAAGCCATTGGAACCATAATGATAATGGAAGATGCAGATACATTATCAACAATATTGGAACTTAAGAGTCACAAGCTTGAAGGAAGCAGTAAGGACAGCCAGATAGTCATGATAAGCAGTAGGAAGATATCGAAAATAACGAAGAATCTGGATCTCAAACCGAACTATATTCAAGAACAAGAATAAAGCAATGAAATGCATATTTTTTTTTACTTATATTACTTTACAATTTGTTTCAACACTCTGTACAAACTATGTAATACTATGTTTTTCAACATATATAAAATTTTATGTTATGAAAACTTTATATTGATAGGAGGGGGAAAACCATTGGTGCGATCTATTATGACTCTACGTTCTAATTTTGAAGGATTGCGTGGAATAATTATTCATAGATATCCTCTTACCACTGTTGATTCCTCAAAAACCAACCTAGAAAGCACTAAGATTATTATTTATTGAGTTCGGTTTCTATAAAGAGAATGATAATTGAAAGTTTCAATTCACGTTGTTGAAAGCAAAACTACATCAACCCTTTTAGCATCGACATTTTCAGCAATAGATGTGTCCTCCATAGTATCCACACAGTTTATTAAAGTAGATACATCATTATGTTATACAGGTAGCACCACACCATCATCTACATTACACCTCCGAATTTTTTAGTCATCTAGATAGTATATTATTTCTAATAATATATTCATGTATATATGCATGTTTTAGTTAGGTTTATCATCATCTTCGACTTCAGCTATTCCTTTTATCTTTCTAGATTTTTTTATATTTTAGTGTATCTCATAATATGTGAACCATAAATGTTTTGTCTGTTATTGGTACATTGATTTCTATAGACGGTCTCTATTGATACTCCACACATATCGCTCACTGATGTTTAATGTGTTCCTAATAATACTTTGAATCTTGGTTCGATTAGTCAACTATGTAAATCTAGTTATTGTTTTTTTATTATGTTTATGTTATATAAGATCAACATACTCATAGAAAGATTAAGATAGGTCATAGATTGGAGGAACTCAAACTGATTAATGGTGTTTCCTCTAGTGTTGATTTGTATTTATTTCGTTTAAGTCTTGTGTAATCAGAATTTTATCTTTGGGATTCCCGTTTGGGACATGTGTCTGCGTCATGTTCATATTATTTAGTATTTACATGTATTTTGGGTCATTTGAACACTTTTAATATCTTTGACTGTAGTGGTTGTAAACTGGAAAAAGTTGTTGCTTTATCGTTTAATAAAAGTGTCGCTTGTTCTGTTCCTCCTTTTGATATTATCCATTATGACGACTCGGGTCCATCTCTGGTTTCCATAATGTATGGTTCGACCAATTATGTATATTTTATTGATGATTATAATTATTATACATGAGTTTATCTTATGAAACAAATGTCTGATTTCCTTGGAATTTATAGAAACTCTAGAACACTTATTAATACTCAAAATTATGTTGTGATAAAGTGCTTCATATACAACTTAAGAGGTGAATAATGATTTTACACAGTTATTTACATCTGATGGTAGAATACACCAGTTCTCTCATCATAATGGTATTATAGAATAGAAACATCATCACCTTGTTGAGACTGCTCGTTTCTTGATTTTTATCTAATGATTTGCTTAATGTATTTTGCGGAGAAACACTTCCAATTGTTATAAATGTGATTAATTAAATTCTTACGACACATAATTAAGGGATGTCTCTATTTCAGAAGTTAAATGAAAAATCCATATTTATGAGGGTTTAGATGTACGTATTATGTATTTCGTCCTCGTATCGAATGTGATAAGTTGTCTTCTGAAACAATTATATGCCTTTTTTTGGGGTTATGGTATTAGAAAAAAAGGATGTCGTTGCTTTAATGACACAAGTCACAAGCTATATGTATATCGACATGTCATATTTCTTGAGCATATTGTATTTTATTCGGTCTGGAAAAATCACATGGTGTAGCGAAGGCATTAGTTCAACCTATTTATCAATTTGGTATTTGAAATGATATATTCATTAGTTCTTAATGTACCAGTTCATGAAACATCTACATCATTTAATGCTAATTCTATTATATCAATGCATGAATCTATTTTTTATACTCGTAAAACTATAGAATCTCCAACTGTAACAAAATATACTCGTATAAGTAAGTCTACCAAACTTCCAGATTTTTCTTATTGTTCTTACTCAGTTATGTTTGCTTCTTTCATCACAAACATACATGATTTACATGAATCTCATTGATATAAATAAGTTGTTTTTAATTCTCGTTGGAAAAAAATCTATAACCAAATATCTTACTACTCTTTATCGAACTCATACATGGGATATTGTCGAACCTCCACATGGTAAGCATATAATTGATTATCGTTGGGTATTCAAAATTAAAACAAAGTCTGATGGGTACGTTGAGATGTATAAGTCCTATTTTATAGTGAAATAGTACTCACAAAAGTGTAATATTAATCATGATGAGATTTTTTCTTAATGGCAAAAAAATAAGAGTTCATACTCTTATTGATTACATCAATTCAACAATAAAAGATATTTCAATGGGTGTCAACAATGATTTTCATGAATCCTCCTTCAAGTGTTTCTCACCAGCCAGGTGAAGTTTTTGGCTTAGGAAAGCTCTATATGCTCTCAAATAAGCTCACCGTGCTTGGTTTTGAGAAATTTTCTAAAGTTATTATTCCACTTGGTCTTCTTGCAAGTAATCATGATTCAACTTTATTTATCATATGTACATTTCTAAGAAAAATATTATATTTTTATATATATATATATATATATATATATGATATGATTATTATAGGTGATTATTTTGATGGTATTAAGCATTAAAACATGATTTGGCTCATTAAATTTCCATGAAAGACTTAGGATTGTTGCGCTAATTTTTTGGTATTGATGTGGCTCAGTATGAGAAATGATATATTATTTCTCATACATAATTTATATAATCTATTTGAGCTAGTGCAATTTTCTGATAATCTGACAACATACACCATTTTTGAAACAAATGATCTCTATTCTTATATTGATAGTGTCCCTCTAGAATATCCGTCTACGTATATTACTCGTATGGAGAGTTTGGTTTATCTTATAGTTACTCGACATGATATAGCTCATGTTGTTCACATGGTTAGTCACTTTGTCATTGTTCCTACTTTAGATATCTCTGTGGCATCCAGTTTCAGAGCCTCTTATTAATATAAATCAACCATTGGTTTATGTGTTTTCATCTGGTAATTTATTAATCTCATTGAAAAGCAAGAAGCGTGATTTTGTTTCTAGATCTTACATCAAGTCTAAGTATCATGTTATGGCTTTGACTACATATGATATTATTTGGTTATAGTGATTTCTTACAGATATGGGGTTAACATTACTCATCTCTCATTATATTATGATAACGAAAACAAAAATATCATGTAGACTGCAAAGAATTTTATTTTCATGAGATAACAAAACATATTAAAATTGACTATCATTTCATTCATCGTATCTTTATCTCAAAACCATCTCGCCGCCATATGTTTCATCAGTCTTACATGTTACTAATATCTCAATAATGCTTAGTCGATATTTCAGTTTGAACTTCCATTATGACAAACTATCAATGCTTATTAGAATTGTATTATGAGTTTCAGGGATGTTATTATTATTATAACTCGTTAACTATATGGTCCATTAATCCATTGAATATTACTTTATATATTGTGACTTAATGTTTTTGTAAATATACAATTGCAATTAATAAAACTCAATATATTTTTTGTTCCCCTTGTTCTTCCATTTAAATTTGAAAACTTTTATATTATATATTAACGTGATCAAAATAAATACTTATAAAATTAAAAGTTAATTATGAGAAGTGAGAACTATCAAAAATGCATTGTGTGGTAATTACACAATACATACAAAAAATCAATTCATTTGTCAAACTTAAGATTTTTTTTTTATCTTTTTTTATATAATCTATATTTTCCAGTTGTTATGTATGTTATTTTTTTATTATTCAAATTATGAATATGAATTTAAAACATAGACAATATGTTTGAAACATATTAAAATAAAAATAATAGATAACAAGTGTTTACTTATAAACGTGGAGACAAAAGACTTAAAGTCTTACAAGGCTCGCTTGTTGTTAGGAAATCCTATGAGACTAATGGTGTATTAGTTCTTGTAGGTCTATATTGATAAGGGATGTGTCTAGTGTGGATAAAGATATAACCAAATTGTAGAATCTGAATCATCGGTATGTAAGTAAGAAAAGCCTTATTGAGCTTAGAAAGTAAAGGTTTCTTGATGGTAGCATAGTTTAGAAGGTAGATTTTGATAAAGTTGTATGTTATGTAAAATTAAAATTGTGAACTTTATTTCTAGTGACAATTCAATCAACGATGTTCTTAAGTATGTTCATTCAGATCTTTGGGGTCCAGCACGGGAACCCATAATGAGTGGTAAAAGGTACTTCTTTGATTGATGATTATTCGATAAAAGTAGAGTTATACTTTTGAAGACCAATGATAAAAAAAAATTGATACTCATTGGTATAAAATCAGAGAGGAAAGATGCAAAAGAAGTTACGGATTGATAAGGACTTGGAATATGTGAATAAATAATTCACTAGCTATTCTTCAAAACTTGGCATTTTTATACACAAACTCGTGAGATGACCCCCCCCCCCTCCTCTTCTTGAATGGGCTTACTAAAAGAATCGACTAAATTTTGCTGGAAAACCCTAGGTGTATGATTTAAACAATTAGAATTGACCGTAAATTCTAGGGAAAATACAAAGCTTATGTATATAATCAACAAGATTCCATCTAGGACACTACAATTTAAGTTTATTTTTCCTCAATAGGCATGGACTGGAGAATACCCTTAGTTTCTCGGCTATCTAGAATGAGTAAAGTGATATAGGTTGAGATCACTTGAATATATAAGGCGGCAGAGACCAAACCTATTATTTATGAGAAGATATCTGAAGTCGGTGTTGAGCCTGATCTAGAGAGTGAAAAAGTTTAGAAGACATGAGAATAATTGAAAAAGTCTAAGGGTTTCACTGAAAATCAAACTTATGATTTTTTGGACAAATTTCATCGACGTCTACTCTATATATATTTGTCATCGCGAACTTTCCAGAATTGATAACTACTTAAATTATCTAATCTATATTCATCCTTCTTATAATGTTAACATTAATGGCGATCCATATGGAAAATTCTAAGTTATGAAGGTTCTAAGATAAATGGGATAACTTATCTTCATTTTAATTTGTTCTAGTAATGCAAGTCATTTTGAATAACCTCAAGAAAAAAAATCAATGATAGGAAAATCAAATTCCATTTGAAGTGTTAAAAGCTTAAAATATTGTTATATGTGTTTACTAGATGATCTAATGATTTTATGGTGTGACAATCATAAACCCATTAACATCATTAATGAAGGTCTAATTAATTTATTTAGATTTTTAGACTTCTAAGTCAGTCATGGTAAAGTCTAAATCTTCTGCTCTCTGGTGAGTCCCACACTTAAACAATAACTGATCAATGTCATAAGGATATATGATCATTCCCAATAAAATTATGAATATCTCAGTTTTCATGAGTCAACTTTCTTATAACAATTTTCACCATATTTTTGTTAATATTATTTCTCGTATTGGATATTAGACCTCTAAACACATATCATATAATGGTAAAACTCAACTCATTAGTTTTATCCAATTTGCGAGTCATGTCTACTGGTCCTCTATAAGTATTCGTCCTACCACAGTTCTCAACAAGTTGTCCTAATCTCTTTGACGCTTACGCTGCTCTGACCATGAGATGATGGAATTGGGGGTTATGTGTCTTGGACCATTGTTTCCTTACTTATTTTTAGGCGGATTATTAGTAGCAACAATAATTTTATATAGTCTGACTCGATTAAACCTGAAAATATTAAAAATAAAATAAAATAATGGACTTTAACTCTTGGTTTCTATCCCTTTTGGGTTTGAAGGAAATTGCTTTTATCTTACAAAACGTACAAGTTGGAAATTGATAATAACAAGTCTACCTCATTTTGGTATGACCAGTGACTACTCTTTACCTCTCTAGTAACCAACGATGTGTAAATTATTATTCATGATTTAAGTTTGATAACAATCTAAAGGTTTCCAACATCATTGTGGATGACCGTTAGAGTTGGCTAACCCAGATAAGGTGTGACAATGCTAGAAGCCACCAAAATATTTAGGAGATGAACAACTACTTTCTCTCACTCCCACACCAAGTATAATTTGTAACGATGTCTACTTTTGGGCCTCAAAGAATGAGAATTTAAATTTCACCATTAATAATATTTACAAAACTATTCGTACGCCCACTCCCTATGTTGGGTTGGTATGACACAAATACAATATTACTCGTCACTCATTTATTCTTTGGATTTCCATTCAAGATAAATTATATACTCTTGATATGCTAATAAGTTGAGCCTAAACTTCTCAACGTATCTTCTGATTGTGTTTTATGCTACTCTTGTGTTGAGTCCATAAATCATATCTTATATGAATCTGTATTCACGAAGTGTATCTAGGAAGTGGTTAGTTTAAAGCTCGATTTTGCACTTAATGACCATATGTTATAAACTAGCCTCTCTCTCTCTTGCATATTTCATTATCGACGGTCGTTTTTTACTGCGGTACTTTACCACGTTTGGTGGGAGATGAATTTAAGAATATTTGACTCCCCTAAAATTCTTGTATCTGCCGTTTCGCACCATGTCCTTTGGGTCTTTAATTAGATTCTTTGGTACCAAAATTGTTTGACCGGAATAACACCTTTATTTGTTCTTAACTTGTTTTCATCATGCATTTTATGTCCATTTTTGGATCACTAATAGACTTATATATCGTATGGATTTTGAATTATATACGTACTGTTGTATTTTTAATTTTTTAATTTTAATTATTTTAAATTTTATAACATGATGTTAGTTTCAACTTTATATATGTGTATGACTATTTATACCCAAATGTGGTTTGAGTTTACCCAAAAAATAAAGTTAACTTTTGTTTGACTTTTTTAGGATAAAAAACTCTTAAACTTTCATTTAATTACCGAATTGCCACTAAGTAAAAAAACATTAAGTATATCCTAGATATACCCAATTCACAAAACAATATATTTAACTACGTGTACCCAAAAAAACACAACTCCTTACTAGATCAAACCTCATATTACTATAATTTTGTGAAGTTCTTCAAATTGTTCTTGAGCATTCAAAATTTCCTCAAGAACATTCAAACTCTTTTCATTTTTTTAAAACTTCTTATAATAAAAACATAAAATCAAACATGAATCAACCAAAATTAAGGTAAAACTTATTTTTTTTGGATTTTTTTTATAAAAAAGTTAAGGATTTCATTATTAAAAAATCTTAAATTTAAGGTGTTTGGAGTGTACCGATGGTATACAAGATCTCCGCCGCCGACCATTTTCCGGCCGAATTACGACCGTAAAATGGCCTCCAAACACCTTAAAATTAAGATTTTTTTACTTAATTCAACCCTAACCCTTTGATACTAACATTAAGTTTCCGGATTTTAGTTCGTTAGATTTTAGTTCGCCGGATAACTTAGAGAACTTGGAGGTTTTAGAGAAAAGTTAGAGAGAAGTGAGAGAGTGCAAGAGAGAAAATGAGGTGAATGAGGATTAGTAAAAAAACCTTAGGCCAAAGCTATTTCCTCCATGGAAATTTTTATTTCCTCCATCTTTTGAAAAATCCCCCATGTTGTTATTTCCTCCATAAAGGAAAATACATATTTGCCCTTCTACCTATTTATTTTACATTCACCTATTATTCTACTTACTTTCCCCCATTATCCCTATTCATTCACCAATTAAAAGAAAAAAAAACTAACTAAACTATTCTACCCATTTTACAGCAACTTACATTCATTTTCCAGCAACTTATCCCTTCTTTCTACTTTTTTTTTTCAGCACCTACTTCCTACCCCATTATCCCTACATTTTTTTTCCAGCAACTTACACTCGGAATCAGCTGTTCGGTTTAAAAAAAAGCAGCTGATTCCGAGTGGCCAACTCGGAATCAGCTGCTGTTTTTTCAGCCCGGAGCAGCTGATTCCGAGTTCTTGCACTCGATGATGATTCAGCTGATAAAAGTTCATCTGAATTAACTACAAAAGAAGCAAAATCGAGTTCTATCATCGACGTGATCCGCTCACCAATAACTCGTCTCCGTTTACTTTTAGCTTTAGCAATCAATTTTGCGTGCGCAGTAGTATATTACGGTCTCAGCTTAAATGCGGTCAACCTCAAAACCAACTTATACCTCAATGTCGGCCTAAACGCTGTAGCTGAAATGCCAGCGTTTGCAATAACTGCAGTCCTGCTAGACCGATTCGGACGGCTACGGGGTGTGGAAGATACTAAGAATGGTGTGTGGTGTTTTGGGTATTTCCGGTATGGCGGGAACTTATAACTTGCTGTTTATATATACAGCTGAGCTCTTCCCGACAGTGGTGAGAAACGCTGCCTTGGGTTGCACCACACAGGCATCTCAAATGGGTGCGATATTGGCGCCCATTGTGGTGGTTTTAGGTGGTTGGTATCCGTTTGCGATTTTTAGCGTGTGTGGACTTGTGGGAGGATCACTGGCTTATTATTTGCCGGAGACGATGAATCAGCCGTTGTATGATACTATGGGTGGATTAGAGGAAGGGGAAAATAATAGAGGACTGGTGTGACAAACGAGTCTTTTGTTGTTTTGTTTTTGTTTACTTTGTGTTTTGATTTTTGATTTATTTAGTTCGACCATTTGGTTTAACATTGGAGCTTTATTTTGATAAAAATGCTCAGGATTCGATTCCGAGCTAATCAGTACTAGTATTTAACAGCTTAATCTTAGAGTATGGTATTCTATTTCATTAATGACACTAATATTAAATTTGAATACAAAACAAGGGTAAAATGGTAAAATCATGTTTCACTAGTTTTAGAGATTTCAAAAGATGGAGGAAATAAAAAATTTCATGGAGGAAATAGCTTTTGCCAAAACCTTATATACCCCTAAAATGGTATTTTTGTCAAAATTTAGATGAACTAAACTCAAAATTGGGTAAACTCAAAATTAGATAAACTTAAACAAAAAATATAGCTTTGACCCTTTGTATATTTAAATTCCGTTTTTACTCTTCTTTCGAATTCTTCTTTTCAAATTATTGCAAATTTTTTAAATGTCCCGTAAATTGATAAATAATTTCTTTTACACGTTATTTTAAAAATAAAACAAAAAAAAAATGAAAACGGTACTTATATAAAATAAAATTGAATTTTAAAAAACAAACTATAAAGGTGTAGGTTATTTATATAATAACCACACAATCAATTCAATAACATTTCAAGTCATCTTTAGAATACCAACATTATTTATTTTTAAGAACAATACAGGCTCCACAATCAATGTAAAATCAATATTGGATTCTATCATTTATGGGAATCAAATTATAGAAGTTTGCGGTTTAAGTCATCGAACTTAATTTCATGGGTACCATCTCACCCAATCACTTTGTTCTGTAAATTTTCTATATCTTAAATTCGGCAGTAGGCAATGAAAATGGAGTAAAAAAATAGTGCATTGAAGAAGGCAACCAGACAAAAGAAATTAATAGATGCTTCTCAATATCTTGGGAAAAGATTATGGCTCCAACAAATAAACATAGCGCAGTTGTCCTCAACTTCACTTATATGAATGTTTAAATTATTATACTGTAAATAAAAAAGTTAAAATTCCTAAATATCATTTTAATAATAAAAATATTATATAATATAATATTTTTTTACTAGTCTTAGTGTTGAACATACATTTGACATGGTAATAGTAATTTTAACTTTTTACTATTGCAGTTGTTGTACAGCTTCATGACATGTAAGAGTTAATGCATTAGTAAGGGAGAGTAGTTAAGTACTACTCCAATAGTACTTGCACTACATAAAGTTAACCTACTCATTTAGGTTGAATATACGACCATAATGATAAATATATTAGTCTATAAATAAATTTATTATTTAGTTAAAAACTTTACAAATGTTTGTTAATTTGGATGTTATATACCTATAGGACTCTTTGAATAAGTCAAATAGGGTTTTGACTGTGTAGTGTCTCGCAAATAGTTTTGTGTTTATGATAGTATTATTGTGTTTTGATAGTGTACTGTGTTCGGCACTATAAATAAATGTTGTGACTCTATATTGTTAGTCTTGTGGTATAAGCCAATTAGATCCATTATCTAGTAAGTTCTATTTATTTTCTATAAATAGACTATTAGGTCTACCTAAAACACAATTTGAAATATGTAACCCTTTTCTATCACAATGAAACACCTTTATCTGACGGCGCTCGTGGACGTAGACAATTGTCGAACCACGTGAAATCCTGTGTTTTATTTTTATTGTTCTATCTTCCATTTGTGTTATGTGGTTGAGCCATTTTGTGATAAATTGCATAGTGATTTAATAACAACGACACATAATATATATTTAGAAAAGAATATACAATTATTTTTTAAAATAAATATGTGGGATATATTGAAAAGAAAGATGTAAAAAAACGATCAGCGACCCCAACCACCATGTGGAGAAAACGATAGTTGTAAAAGTATCAATACGATAATACAAATAAATTGGAGTTAACCTAATCCACCCGACACAGAGAGTGGGTGTACGATTTACGTTATAAGTGTCCTTATAGTGAACCTTGTATTTCCTCTCTTGGTGGTCTAATAGTGCACATAATTGAAATCAATATTTGGAGGAGGAAGGGAGAGTATGAGATTCTTTATCTCTTGAAGATTGCGGTGATTCTTGGCTCGCGCATATCTAATGTGAGATGATCAATTCCAAAGTCATCCTGAATTATGTATGATATCTTGAGATTTTTGCCGAACCTAGAGTATTTGCTGATGTTTTCTCCATAATAGATTACCAAATAGGTGAGAATGAGCCAATGATCATACCAAAAAATATATATATTAGTCTTGTTACTGATCGCCACCATGTACAAATTACTAGCCGAAAGTATAAAACAAGTAACTTAATATACTAAAACATATTTACACATTCTTATTAATGTAATTTCAGATCATAGTTTCAAAAAGAGACTCACATTTTTGTTATTGCTATTCTTAATCCTAGTTTAAAAATATATATCACTTAAAATATTAAAATACATTTAAATACATATTTAGACACATTTTATTAATATTATTTTTAACTTTAATATAAAAAACATATCACTTATTGTAATATACCATATTTAATCATTATGAAGCAAACAAACATATTACAACCTTCTTATTGCGGGGTAAAAAAGTTAAGCTATAAAATAGTGGAGAAAAAGCAAATTTCTCTAAAAGTAAAATATTTTTAGTTTTTCAAAAAAAAAAACAAATTGTAACAAAAGGCACAATAAATAAAGTTCAACATCATACATAAAGATAACATAATAATATCTACCATGTATTAGTATTCCAATTTTGTATAGTTCATATCATAAATAAAAAAACATATATCTTAGAAAAATAATTAGAAAAATCATACACATACAAATTAAAATTTGGCTAAATTATGATCATGACTAAAAATAAATTACATAGCTTGTTGGCAACTATTTATAATGTTTCAATAAAAAAATTAAGATAACCTTTACATTTATATCATCCAATATCCAAGTAAGTTAGTAATATTTTACCTCGTCTCTACTAAGAATCTCATAATTTTTTTCAACCTTTACAGTTATATCATCCAATATCCAAGTAAGTTAGTAACATTTTACCTTATCTCTACTAATAATCTCATAAATTTTTCATTTTATTTGATCAATTTTGCGAATATAAAACAAGATTTGAAACAGAAACAGAGCTTTTTTATTTCCCAACCACCATGTGGAGAAAACGATAGTTGTAAAAACATCAATACGATAATACAAATAAATTGGAGTTAACCTGATCTACCCGACACAGAGAGTGGGTGTACTATTTACGTTATAAGTGTCCTTATAGCAAACCTTGTATTTCCTCTCTTGGTGGTTCAACAGTGCACATAATTGGAATTAATATTTGGAGGAGGAAGAGAGAGTATGAGATTCTTTATCTCTAGAAGATTGCGACGTTTCTTGGCTTGCACATATCTAATTTGAGATGATCAATTCCAAAGGTCATCCTGAATTATGTATGATACCTTGAGATTTTTGTCGAGCCTAGAGTATTTGCTAATGTTTTCTCCATAATAGATTACCAAAGAGGTGCGAATGAGTCAATGATCATACCAATATATATATATTAGTCTTGTTACCGATCGCCACCATGTACAAATTACTAGCCGAAAGTATAAAACAAGTAACTTAATATACTAAAACATATTTACATATTCTTATTAATGTAATTTCGGATCATAGTTTAGAAAACAGGCTCACATTTCTGTTATTGTTATTCTCAATCCTAGTTTAAAATATATATCACTTAAAATACTAAAATACATTTAAAACATTTTTAAATACATATTTATACACATTTTATTAATATTGTTTTCAACTTTAATATAAAAAACATACCACTTATTGTACTATACCCTATTTAATCATTATGAAGCAAACAAACATATTACAAACCTCTTATTGTCGGGTAAAAAAGTTAAACTATAAAATAGTGGAGAAAAAACAAATTTCTCTAAAAGTAAAATATTTTTAGTTTTTAAAAGAAAAAACAAATTGTAAAAAAATGCACTATAAATAAATTTCAACATCATACATAAAGATAACATAACGATATGTACCATGTATTAGTATTCCAATTTTGTATTTATATTATAAATCAAAAAACAGAAAAATAGTTAGAAAAATCACACACATACAAATTAAAATTTGGCTAAATTATGATCATTATAAAGTTAGATCATGACTAAAAATAAATGAGATAACTTGTTGGCAACTATTTATAATGTTTCAACAAAAAAAATTAACATAACCTTTACATTTATATCATCCGATATCAAAGTAAGTAATATTTTACCTCGTCTCTACTAAAAATCTCATAATTTTTTCAACATTTACAGTTATATCATCCAATATCCAAGTAAGTTAATAATATTTTATCTCATCTCTACTAAGAATCTCATAAATTTTTCATTTTATTTGATCAATTTTGCGAATATAAAACAAGATTTGAAAATAATTCTTATTAAAACTCACAAATCAGTCTTAAGAACAAATTAGAATACATGTTTTAAGACTAGTACCTTAAAAAACTTAACCTAATTTTCATTTAAAGTAACACTTTTTTTAAAGTATCTTAAATTCATATATGGAAAATCGAAACACTAACCAAACCGATTGAAACCTCTACAAACACCAAAACACCAACCCTAGTGTATCAAAACCTCCAAAAGTACTAAAAGTCTAACACCAACAAACTAAAACGTTTTTAATCTCTGGAACCCTAATCCCAACATACTAAAACGTCCTTAATCTCTGAAACCTTAACTCCAATCGAGAAATCTCAAAAATATCGACACTATAACTTCAATCGATTAAATCTCCATAAATACTAAATTTCTATATAATCGATCGAAAATTTATCGTAAATATAAGAGGGTTAATGAAGTTAATTTAATTTCTTTTTTATTTTAGTCGATAATTTTATCTTAACAAAAAATATCTTATTAGTTCAAAAATATTATAATTCTGTTTTCTGTATTTTATATTAAAACTTAGTTCTAATAATCATTTAAAAATATTTAACTTAAAGATTCACTTTTCATTTTATCTTTTTTTTCAAACTACATTATCCTATTCAAATTTGACTCGTTTCTTCAAACATTAAAATGATTTAAAATAAATAGTAATGAAATTATTATAAAAAGTTAAATTTAGGTTTACCAAATATTAAAACCATTTAAAACAATCAAAATATTAAAAAAAAACGCCAAGAATGATTAAAATAATTTATAATAGGAGAACAAATTTAACAAAAACGAAGTTTTTAACCTTGATTCAATAAAGAAATGTGTAACTGAAGGAGTAGAGTGCAATTTTGTGTTGTTTTCATATTGGAGTAAAATTAGTTTTAGTTCTGTCTGTGTATAGCTATTGCCTAGATATTAGAGAAAACCCCTGATTTGAATCAGCAACTCTCTTCATCTCTCTCTCTCACCCTCATTCTCTCTTTTGCATTTCACTTTCAGAAGTTCAAAAGTTGAAAGCTCTTCAACTCTTTCAATGGTGCTGCAAACTCAAACAGCCACTTGATAACAAAATCATCAAACTTTTCCCTCTCTGTCTTAAACAAGGATCTTTTTTTTCTTTCTTTCTCGAGAAACAGAGTGTTTCTTTTTGGTAATAGAAACAGAGCTTTTTATTTGTTACTACAATGGCCCAAAAGCACTTAAGCGAGTTACTACAAGAAGATCAAGAGCCGTTCTTGCTAAAAAACTACATAGCAGACAGAATTTGCCAGATCAAAACAACACCAAGAACAACTATACAGATCAAGAAACGAAAACCCATCTCACAAACCTCGAGTTTCTCTTCAAATTTCTGCAAAAACGCTTGCTTTTTCTCTTTCAACGAATCACCCGACCCGAGAAAATCTCCTCTCTTCGACATCTACTCTCCCAAAAACAAGAACCCTAACTCTCGTTTCCTCTACGAAGCAGCTCTCAGAATCCAAAAAAACTCCAAACCCAACAACAGGAAGAACGCCTTCGGGTTATTCGGTTTCGGGTCAATCGTGAAACGACTCACGACCCGGAGTAGGACTCGACCCAAAGTGGCAACGAGAGAAATCTCAATAATCGAAAAACCAGAAGCTGTTTGCGAACAGAGAATGTCATGTTCGTGTAATGTTCGGAGTCGGACGAGTAGTGCTGTTTGGTCTGAAAGTAACGAAGAAACATCCGTTAGTGGTCAATCTGAAGATTTCGAGTTAAAGGTTTTGGAAATTTCGGATTTCGATTATGATGAGAATCGGTTTTGTGAAAGCCCTTTTCATTTTGTACTTCAAACAAGCCCTTCTAATGGTCACCGGACGCCGGAGTTCTCTTCGCCGGTTGGTTCTCCTTATCGCCGGCAAACAGAGGTAGGTTTGTTTGTCTTATTGACAGGATGTGTTGTTTGAAGTTGACCTGACTGAATTATCTCTGAGATTTGTCTTTTTTTTTTTTCTGATGGAATGTCGTAATAGTAAATGACAAATTTAACCTCATCTAGTTGTTGAAATACATTTTGTTATTGACTGGTCTAGTGGTCTTCTTCTAGTTTTAGGGCTATTATTGTCTTTATGACACTGTGTTATCAAGATACCTGCAAAGCTGCAGCTGTTGGAATTTTTGTCATGTCTTAAATTTAGTAGTTTTAAAATACTAGCGGTAACATATTTTATTTCAAATCCTTAATTAATCAAGATTAAGAATAAGTATGTTTAAAGTTTAATCTAATTAGATAAACCCTAATGTAGATTAAAATCATGATTAATCATCGAAATTGGTTATGTATTAAAAAAAAAGCTCTTGCAAAATCACTTATGTTACATTTGTATCGTAATTTTATTGGTCTTTTGCCGACAAAGATGGCTACAAATTCAGCAAAAGTGACCGTTTTGATTCAAATGTAACAAATTCAGTTTAATAATGTAATGCAATGAATTGCAGCAGGAAAAAGATAACTATGAAACAGAAAAGATGCAATTAGAGGAAGAAGAAGATAAAGAACAGAACAGCCCTGTTTCTGTATTAGATCCTCCATTCGAGGACATACCGATCGAAGAAGAAGAAGACGAGGAGGAGAACGAAGATGAACAAGATTCTTTCGACCCAGAATCTTGCTTTGCTTGCGTGCAAAGTAAGTAACCTCATTAGTGTTTCATTAGTTTACTTTAACAAATCTTGGTGCAATAGGTTTTATTTATAGGTTCAAAGCTAATCTTATAAATCTTTGTTATGTTTATAGGATCACACCAACAACTTTTACAAAGACTACGTAGGTTTGAGAAACTAGCTGGACTAGATCCAATCGAACTCGAAAAAGTAATGTTAGAGCAAGCACAAGATAGCAGCGACGACGACGATGACAATCCTTACGACGCAGACAACGAACAAGAAACCAAATTTCTCGACGAGTCGAGCCTCGAGAAATTTGTTCAATTATTACTCGCGTCAAACTTCGATAGCCAAAAACAAGTTCCCGATGGAATGAAGAGGCTAGTTATGGATCTCGTTGCGGATGAAGAGATAGAACCAAGTTGTTTATCTAACAGGGAATTAATTGCGAAAAGGGTATCGAGGTTGATGGAGTTATGGAAAGAAGTGGAGTATAACACCATTGATATGATGATAGAGCAAGATTACAGGAAAGATCGCGATTGGTGGTTGAAGAATCCAGATCAAAGGAAGGACATTGTTTCGGAGATTGAAGTTGATGTTGTTGGATCAATTGTAGAGGAATTAGTACATGAGTTAGTGAGTTTGGTATAGGAAGTTTTAGTAGGAGTAAAATAGATTGAGTTTTGGTTTAGATGGTAGGGTTCTACTTGATTAGCTTCGGATTGTATATGTTCTACATGATGGATTTATCTTTTCTATATAAAGATTATGAGCGTTGATCTTTGTTTGTGTATTTTGTTACTTTTGGTATGTTGATTTATTTTTGTTAGATGACAAGTGATGGGACCAATTACCGGAAGCTCATAAAAGACGATGTGTTAGGTGGGTTGGTGCTAAATAATTGATGCATGTTAGGTTTTGGGTATAAGACATTAATTTACCAGATGCCGCATATGATTAATAGGTTAAAAAGCACATATAGATGAGAAATCTAAGCTATTGTATTTATAGTAATATTAGACAGAATTGAAAGAAACTTGTGGTACCATACGTGGTGTTTTTCGATGTGATTAATTAATTTTGTTTTGGTTTTCTAAGTTAAGTACGTCTTAGAAAATAAGAGGAATAGAAAGTGATTAGAGAGTGGATAATATTTACAAAGAGCTTAATTATTTATAGAGTAGTGCTTCAATGGACAAGTGCACCTGATATTCTATATATATTTTTAATATCATTTTTCGAATTTATAATGCGACAGTAATAAGTATGGAAAGTTTGTAACACAAAAAATGAAAATGAGATGATGATTGAGCTTTTGTGAATATATCATTTTGCAAAACTAATAAAACAAATGGAAGCGAGATGGTCCCGAGCTAAAGATGATAACGAGTGAAGTGACCATCAACCTCGTCCTTCGTTATTTCATGAAAAATAAAATTCTTCGCAATTTGCATGACACTTTTGTTATCACAATGTAAGGAAGTGAGTTTCATACCACAAGAAGTCACTGTAACCAAACATTCTAACATGTCATCAATGCCATAACGCAGTACTGAGCTTCGGTAGAATTTCTAGAAATAACATCATGTTTCTTCATATCTTATGAGATTAATGAATCACAAAAGAATACACAGAAACCAATAGTGGATTTATGATTGCGAGTATCCTTATCCAAAATCAGCATCACTATAGCCACACAATTCGAGTGAAGAGAAAAAATAAACAAAAGTCTATGAAATGAATGTATGAAGATATCTCAATATACGAAGATATGTGATCTGTTTTAGACCATATAATTTTTTCCTAACTCGTCAAACTTTTGTTGATTGGTGACAAACACCTCGAGAATGAGTCATGTAAACCTTTTCATGAAGACATCTAGTTAGAAATACATTTTTAACATCCAACTGAAAGATCTTTAACTCACAAATAGATGCAACAACAATAAAGGTACGAATTATCGTCAGTTTTGCTACTGGAGTAATAGTCTCTTCATAATCCATACCATACTTCTGTGAATATCCTTTTGCTATAAGATGAGTCTTATACTTCTCAATGGACCCACCAAAATTTGTTTTGATTATAAAAATCCAACGATAACCAATTATGCTTACCAAGTGAAGGTTTAACCACATCCCATATATGAGTATGATAAAGAGCAGTAAGCTATTCGGGCATAACATTTTATCGACGAGGATCAGAAACAACTTTTTTAAACGATTTAAGTTCATATAGATCATGTATATTTGTTATGAAAAATGCAAACAGAGCTGAGTAAAAAGAATAAGTAAAATCTGGTACTTTGGTAAACATAGCTGAGTAAGGCAGGAAAGTTTGCTAGTTTACAAGTACTGCAATCATAGATACTACAAGTGTTCAAATGAACCAAAATACATGTAGAGATTAAACTTCAACGTGAAGCAGATACATGTACTATAAGAGAATTCCAAAGATTAAATTTAGACGATAAATGACTCAAAGAAAAAGACAAACCAACACTAGATGCAATAATATTTTGCATGCATGTTTTCCATTGTCAACACAATAGACATCCACATTAGTCATTTTAGTTTTTTTCAAAACATAGAGTTCCTCTATTTTAAAACTTGTCCCAATCACCGTTTGGGTATGTTGATCTTGTATAGCACAAACATAATCAGAAAAAAGACCTAATGACCACATTTACATAATCGGCTAAGAGATACAAGATTTAAAGCAAGGTTGGGGAAACATAGTAAATATTAGAGAGCGATATATGAGGGTAACAATATAGCCAACACTTTTTACCATTGTTGTAGAACTAAAATACAAACCATATATGGATGAAATAGGAGAAAACGAAACAAAGTGTGACACGTGAGGTAACATATGATGAGACGCACCAGAATCCGAAATCCACAAAGATGAATCAATACTTGAAGTTAAAGACGAAGCCAAACCTGAGTAATATGCGGATGTAGACATGACAAAATTATTTTCATCATATTTTTCTATCATATTTGTAATACGAGTCTACAAGATCTGATAGAACACATTCAAACAACAAAATCCAAATCAAAACTCAAACTCAAACTCCAAACTCCAAACTCCAAAATCCAAACGTCAAACTCCAAACATCCAACACAAATGCCAAACTCCAAACGACAAACACAAAATTCCAAACAAAATCCAAATACCTAACGCCAAATTTGAAACCAAAATCCAAATCGAAGAAACTTCTCTAACCCAAGAAAAATCAAATAAAAAAAAACTAAATCCAAGATAAAAAAAATACTCAATTGAAATCAAATTCAAAATAAAATCAAAGCCAAAACGAAGTCGAAATCTAAAACGAACAAAATATATGGAAACAGAAAGGAGAGCAAGCCTTCTCAATCAAATCAATCCAAAGATCGAACAAAACTCTAATACTATATTAGAAAATAATAATAAAAAATAATATTAAAACTTATTAATTAGAATAAAATATGACAATATTTAAAAAAAAATCAAACTATCGAGAATAATAATTTAATGGGCTAGTAAATTTGATATCTCTTAAATATCTAGCTCTAAAAATAGGAAGGCGAATTAGAGTAGGTTAATGGTTGCACCCATTGAAATATTATAGAACAAAATAATAATAAATTAAAAATCGGAAGGTTTGGAAGAATATTTTGAAAAGTCTATATAAATACATCAATGTGTGGGTTTTAAGATATTTATATACAAAATAAACATGTCATTTGGATCTACATCAATAATTACGGATATGAAGTTATTTATGGACTCAGCTATCGATCGAGATAATAGATCTGATTTAAATATTTATTTTTTCTTAAATTTTTTTTACGGAGGGAACCCACAACCTCTACTCAACGAGTGCGCATAAGATAAACCTTAAGTCTGACGCAATAGCCTACATAACCAACGCTAGAAGGTAGTCTTCAAACCAACGCCATAAGGTAAGGTACACAAGGTGACCTACTCAAGCCAAAAAAACGTTTGTAGATGGGGTCGAATGCATGACCTTTTGGTCAAGAACTTAATTCAGATGTTTGCTATCTCGCAACTAGTGAATCAAGTTGAGTAGTGGTCATTCGAGATTACAAGGGAGATATCATCTATGGTTATGGAAACAACTATGGAATGATTTTTTTCTCTTAATGCTGAATCTCATGCATTACATGACGGCCTACAAATATGCAAAATCAAAGGAATAAGAGAAGTAGACATAAATACATATTCTGAAATCCTAGTTTCTCTCATTTCATCTGGAAACTTTCCTAATCACCTAGAATCCATTTTGTATAGCATAAGATCCCTAATTACCAATAACATGATTCTTCATCACATATTCAGATAACAAACTCGAGGAGTAAACTGACTTGTTCGATGGACTCTGAGATGTAAAATAAAAATCGGCTATAAAACGTTCAAAGCACCAATTGAACTTAAAACAATAACATTCTTAGAAAGCCTTCAAATTGGCTATATTAGAATTAAGTAATGACTTACCTTCTCTGTTTTACAGAAACTCTAAGAACCAGAGTCGCACTCAAAGACATCAAATGATCTATGTCTCCTTTCAAACGAATGAATAAAGGAAGAGCAAGCTGTAGAAGAGGAGAAGGCACTCAACAGTAAAAAAGAAAATTCCAGAAACCTTTGGATTGACGATACAAAATTTA
The DNA here is from genome assembly GCA_036936605.1 of Limnanthes douglasii subsp. nivea. Taxonomy (NCBI): domain Eukaryota; kingdom Viridiplantae; phylum Streptophyta; class Magnoliopsida; order Brassicales; family Limnanthaceae; genus Limnanthes; species Limnanthes douglasii. The sequence goes on along the minus strand of JAUPFV010000003.1, from coordinate 18,792,182 downwards.
TGGTCTCGAGCTTTAAGGAAAATCCAGTTAAGAGCACACAAAAGATTATTTTCAAGCTGTGGATGAATCAGAATGATTGAAATGCTTTCATTAATCCCAATCAGAGTTAAATTGAAAAAACCTCTCTCTTATCTTTCTTTTGGAAATCTAGAAATCATTAACGCTCCATGGATGCTCATGGTCGGATAGGGCTTTCAGCTCCTCAAGCTTCTAATGTTTTCTGCCTTCAAATTTGATACCTTAAAGTTTGATATTGATCGAGGTTCAAACACTAAAAAAAACACAAAATTGATTCAAACACCCATTCTCGAAAGCTAAGACTTCTCTTATTCTAACTCTTCTAACTCTGAAATTTGAAGGAGTGAAATACAATTTCAATTTTAAAAATGCACCGTTTCTTGTTGTCTTTATTATAAAAATTGATGGTTTAAATTAAAAGGCCTTCACCCTAGCCCATTTATTTGTTTAATTAAAATAAATATAAAATTTCCATGTTAATATCAACCCCTTAATGATTGAATTGGCCCTATGTTTTTTAGACCCGATTAAGCCCATTATCTCAATTTTCGTGTGAAATTTGTATTCAATCCTATGGTCGGCCATTGGATAATGAAGAGATCAGGTCGGCCAACTTTTAAGTGGAGTGTCATTGGATAATGAATAGACACAAAACACTTGAGACACGATGAATATGAATCTAGTTATTTATAATTTTTATTGAAAATTAAATATTTTACTAACAAATATTCAAAAAAACTAAAAAATCTTTTAAAAATCATTGTTTGAAACTTCAGTTTTTTAGTTTTAAAAAAATGATTTTGATAACTGATTTTAAAACTGAAATATATATATATATATATATATATATATATATATATATATATATATATTAAAAAACTTCAATTTTTTTGATAATTAAAAAAAAAAACAGATTTATATTAGTTTGTGAATATAATTTTTAAAATATGAGTTTTGAATAATAAATTTCTAAAAAGCATTTTTAAAAAATAAAATAACTAACCAATAGCTTAGTTTTTAATTTATGTTATATAAAAACTAAATAAAAATAAAAATGCTAGAAATTAGTTTCCCCTAACACCAAAGTGGAATCTTACGAGATTCATTTTGTACATACACGTACCATTATCAAATTCTTCCAATAAACCTTTTCATTGGAAGCGATTGTACTTTTGTACCAAACCTTTTCCGAAATATTAAAGACTAGTTCAGCCAATTGAAGAAAAAAATTGAGAGAGTTAGACCAATCAAAAGGAATTTATAATTCTTTTCGTAAAAAAGGTTATAGGTTATAGGGAACGATTAGAGGATCGACGGACACGTAAACGATACCGAAATAGTGAATGCCGGTTCTGAACACATGGGAAACAATAAAAATCCAAAGATTGAGCAATCTTCCTCTGTTTTTGGATTGAAGTAAGAAACTTTCTTTCTATGCATTTGTAGTCATAATTAGACTCCTCGAACCAACTCCCAACCTACCAATAGAAGACCTCATTCTTATCATCTGATAGTTTGAAACCTTGACCATCATCATGGGTCATCCCTCAACATCGATCCATGTTGTTAGGGTGACGATCAAAGTTCCACATCACACATCGGTTAAACATTGGATGGATCAGTGGTATATAAGTAAAAACATATCTTAACTAGTATGAGGCCTTTTGGAAGTGGATCAAAAGCAAAGCCGTGCGGGCTTTCGGCCCTAGAGCGGACAATATCATACTAGCGTGGAGATTTATTTTTCTTACTTATATAGGAGGCAGAATATACGGTACACATATTCCTAACAAATGGTATAAGAGCTTCAGTCCCAGACAGAACGCGATGGTGGTGATATTTTCTGAAGTCGAACATGATGAACCAATGACCATGCTCAAGGTGAATGATCTACTCTACATATCCTAGTTCGGAGTACCCGTGGTTCATCAAGCAGTGTGACTTGCTTGGAGTGTATCAAGATGGTGGTACTTGATTGGAATGACGCTAAGGAACAAAATAGTGGTGGTCTAATAGGAGGTGAGCAATAACATACGTAGTGCCTCTATAATTCAGATAGTCTGCAACCTGATTAGAGTGGGCGACTGAAAGTCAATTGAGAGAAGGCTAATGTGATACTTTGTTCGAGAGGAGTATTTGTTAGGATGGCGACCAAAGTCCCACAACCCACATTCCACATCGGTTAATACATGAGAATGATCAATGGTATATAAGTAATATGAGGTCTTTTGGGAGTGGACCAAAAGAAAAGCCGTGCGGACTTTCGGTTCCAAAGCGGTCAATATTATACTAGTGTGGAGATCGGGTTGTTCTTGCTTGTATACATAAACGAAATATGCGATACTCATATTCCTACGTGAGGGCACTAAGTTTTAGTGGTTCGACAATTGTCTACGTCCACGGGCGCCGCTAGAAAAAGTGTTTCACTATTATGGAAAATGGTTACCGATTTCAGATTGTGTTTTATGTAGCTATAATAGTGTGTTTATAGGTAATAAATAAACGTTACTAGATAATGGCCATAATTGGCTCATATACACAAGACTAAAGATGGTACTATCAATCACACAAAACTATAACGCCAAACACGGTACATTGTCAAGGTATTATTCGACTCATTCTCAACAAATCTTCCCCTTGAGGGGAATATAACTTCTTCACTATCAACAAAGAAACTTCTCTTCTTCTGACTCACCAAATGCCCATAAGGAATTCACTCTATATTGCGAACACCAATCCAGTGTATGCACCCCTAAACTTTCGAATTGATATTGCCTTGGTCATTATATCTACTAGATTATATTGTGTAGATACTTTCTTCACATCAACAATTACCTTTGATATTATATCACGAATAAAATGATACCTGATATCTATATGCTTTGTACGCTCGTTGTACATCTGGTTCCTTGTAAGGTGTATGGCGCTTTGACTATCACAAAACACTTTTGTAGTAGTCATATCCAAACCCAAAACTGATACCAAACCTTGCAACCATATTGCATCTTTAACTGCTTATGTTACCGCCATGTACTCTGCCTCTGTTGTAGACAAAGCTATAGTAGCTTGAAACTGTGCTTTCCACCTGATCACATTCTTAGCTAGAGTAAATACATATCATGTCAGCGATCTCCTTTTATCCATATCACCTGTAAAATCAGAATCAATTAAACCAACCACTGATCCTGCAATATCATTCAGCAATCCACCGATATCAGTATTGTTGAAAGTTAAGCCAATGCTCCTAGTATTCTTAAGATACCAAAATATTCATTGTATTGCCTGCCAATGTTCTTTCCCAGGACATCCCATGTACCTGCTAACTACACTAACCGCATGTGAAATACCAGGACGTGTACATACCATAGCATACATGATACTACCAACGCGCTTGAATATGGAACCTTCAGCAAGCATCGTCCTTGGCTGCTCCTGCTGCATACAACTTAAATGAGTAGCAAACGGCATGCTAACTCCCTTAGCATCAAACATGTTGAATCGTTGTAGCACTTTCTCAATATAGTTTCATTGAGACAAGTGTAATGATCCTACACTTTTGTTCCTGATAATCTCTATACCAAGAATCTTCTTTGCTCTACCCAAATCCTTTCTCTCAAACTTGGAACTAAGTTTCTTCTTTATCTGCACAATGTGTGATACACTACAAGCAACAATAAACATATCATTCACATACAATAACAAGTAAACATAAGAATCATCTGACATATTTTGATGATACACACAACTTTAATATGAACTCATCGTGAACCCTTTTGACATAATGAATGTATCAAAAATGTTTGTACCATTGCCTAGGTAACTGTTTGAAACCATACAGTGATTTTTTCAGCAGACAAACTTTGTCCTCCATATTAGGTTCGATAAATCCCTTTGGTTGTATCATGTGGATTCACTCATCCAATTCACCATGTAGTAATGCAATCTTCACATCCAACTTCTCAAGTTCTAAATCTTGTAAAACTACCATGACTAACAAAACTCGAATCGTACTATGCTTCACCACTGGAGAAAATATTTCATTGAAGTCGATTCTTTCCATTTAAGTAAAACCTTTAGCGACCAGTCTTGCCTTGAATCGAGATGCCTCAACCCCTGGATTACCTTCATTTTTCTTGAATATCCATTTAATGCCTACTACCTTCTGTACTTTAGGCAAGTCAACAAGCTTCCATGTTCAATTCTTATGAAGAGATTCAATCTCTTCCCCTAGAGCACTAATCCACCGATCTGCTTATGAACTCGTTATAGCTTCTCTATACCTACTAGGTTCATGCATCTCAACTTCTTCTGCAACTGACAGATTATATGCAACTAGATTCACATACCTTTTTAGAAGTCTAATATATTTTCTTTTTGTGCCTAATGTTATGCTATAAGGTTGTTGTTCTGGTTCAAGCGCATCATCGTCACTATCATCCGATGTTGACGCTTCACCTCTTGATTCTGGATCCACCTCAAAACCACTCAAATTATTAAATTTGCTAGGAACTGATTTTACTTCAAGCTCCACCTATTTACTCAAAACCTATCATGATTTGACCATTTATCCTACTTTATTCGGACTGTCTATCAAAGCAAACTCGTTAAAAGTCACATCCCTACTGATGAGAAAACCTGGAGACTTAAGAGAAGTACACTATAACATATATCCCTTCACTATAGTAGCATATCCTAGAAATATACACCTCTTTTCCCTCAGCTCAATCTTACCATCTCTCACATGAGCATACGCATGACAACCAAACACCCTCAATTGTTCGTAATCAGTCGACGATCCAAACCAAATCTCAAAAGAAATTTTACAATGAATAGCCATTGATGGAGACCGATTCACCAAGTAACACGATGTATTGAAAGATTCAGCCCAAAAATCCTTTCCCACACCGGAATACGAGAGCATGCTTTGTGCATTGTTACAAAGAGTTACGTTTGTACCCTTTCAACAAATCATTCTGTTATACCCTTTCAACAAATCTCTCTTTCCCAAAACAACTAATCCTCTATCACTCATGTGACCAAGACGTTAATGCCAAAACCTATTTTAATCCTTTCTACTTTGGCTATTACTCCATGTTGATGCTACCGCAGCATCACCCATAACAAAAATCCCCTAAAATATGTTAAGACCCTTCTGCAAACTGCCTTTCATCCACACTATTGAGCATTTTGTCACTTTGAGTACATTGTCTTCTGCACAATACTTGTAAACCTAAGAGTCTAGTGTCCCAAGAGAAATCAGGTTTCTCTTCAACCTAAGAACATGCCAGCATGTCACAATTCTAACCATCCCATCAAACATTCTGAATCTGACGTTACCAATACCACAAACAGGAAACGAGTGATTGTTTCCTAAATAGATAGTTCCATGCGTTGGCTTGTAAGTATCGAACCACTGCTTGAACTGACACATATGATATGTAGCGCCAGTAGCGAGTACCCAAGAGTTTTGCCCACAGTTTGAACTGACGGACAATACATCTCCTCTACCACTATTTTCACTATCGTCAAAATCGTTCACACGTTCAACAAGGTTTTATGTATTTTCCTTGTGATTTCCCTTCTTACCATTTAATTTCAGACAATATCTTCTATAATGACATTGCTCACTACATTCATAACAATTTGAGTTCTTTACCTTTGATTTGGACCTCCGGTTCTTCATTATTAAATAACTTGTTTTGCTTATAGATATTCCCCTAGTCATAAGACCTTCCCCTTCAGTCTGATTGTTTGGCTGTAATTATCTCAACTCCTTTGATTTAAGTGCTTTTTTGACATCTACTAGCGATAACTTATCCTTACCATACTTTATGGTATCTACAAAGTTTTCATAGGAAGCTGATAACTATATTAAGACAAACAAATCCCGACCCTCACCCTCAATAATGACATCAATGTTCTCCAAGTCCATAATAATTGATTTAAAATCATCTAAGTGTTTTGTTATGGAAAAACCTGTTTTCAATCTGAAATCGTACAAGCACTTCTTCAAGTATAATATGTTTACTACTGATTTGTCTGAGTAAAAATCTCCTATATTTTTCCATGTGCAGGAAGCAGTCTTCTCACCAATAATCTCGCGAAGAACATTATCTTTCACACTCATTAAAATCCAGCATAAAGCCCTTTCTTGAAGATCTGGTTTCTCCTCTTCTTTCATCTCTGCTAGTAACTTATTCTCCACCGCCTTCCACAACCCTTGTAGTGCTAATGAAGATTTCAATTTAATCTTCCATAATGAAAAGTTGGATCCCCCCATCGAGTTTCTCAATCTTGTATTTTTTTGTTATAGACGCAATTGTGAAACCATAATTGTAAAATCTAATTTCACAACCAAAGCTCGGATACCAATTGTTAGTTATCACTTTGCAATTTAGCACAAATGGCTCAAGTACAGAACACATAAAGAATAGAACATGAATAAAATACACAAAAAAGAACACAAGATTTAAAGTGGTTTGACAATTGTCTACGTCCACAGGCGCCGCTAGAGAAAAGTGTTTCACTATGATAGAAAAGGATTACAGATTTCATATTGTGTTTTATGTAGTCCTAGTAGTCTATTTATAGGGAATAATGGGCCTAATGAGCTAGTATACACAAGACTAAAGATGGCACTATCAATGATACAAAACTGTACTCGCCAAACACAGTACAACATGTGCGTTTCTGGGCTGCTCTGACGCATGCATATTTGCGACAAACAATCACTCTCGTCGCACACCATGCATGATACTATTGGTCCTGGTCGCGCATGTCGTGGGACGAACACAAAACCAAGAAACATAGACCCTGAAACCCTAAACATAGATCTTCAATTCACAAACAATAATAACCTACTAAATCAACTCAACAACAACTTAAATTCTAAGAAAATCCAATTTTTATATCACATAATTTCTAACCTAAATATCTACTAAGCTAAACAATGAAAAAAAAAAACTATACTATCAAACTTGTATGTACTTTAACGTTGTTGTAAAAATCGATTTAAAGTACAAATCGTATGAAATTTGAACTTATAAAAAGAAATTAAAAAAATATAAAATTAGACGAACAAACTAACTTAATTATCCGAAATCAACCGAGATGAAATCCAATAAAAACCGAAATATATTTTCTTCTGTAACTGAATTTTAATATATATATATTATTATTATTATTATTCATACAGGTGAAGTTGGGGACAACTTGTATATGTTTGTTGAAGCCATAATCTTTTCCCAAGATATTGACAAGCATCTATTAATTTCTTTTGTCTGTTTGCCTTCTTTAATGCACTATTTTTTTACTCCATTTTCATTGCCCACCACCAAATCTAAACAATGGGACTAGTGAGCCTGTGTCCACTAGAACTTGTTTCTATTTATTATACCTTTAAGATTGATTATTGAACTTACGTCTTTTTCAGGTAAATACAGTTGAACATGTATTATCAAATTAGTTGTGGGGATGCCATATAATTTAGCTTTTATAACCGAATGAAGTTTGGCCGTCAAAGCAGATGGGGACCCTGGCAGTATCAATCGAAACCATCCCGAGAAGATAAATTATAATTTATTTGTTATATTATATATAACCGATGATGTTAGGGCTTAAGATACAGTAGGTTGTGAGGAGCAATTGGTTCTAAAACTATCGAATTCAATGACAGTTTTTTAGGTTTTTAAAAGTTTGGTGGTGGTTTTTAGATTATTGAATTTCGATAAGGTTAGTCCTCATTGGTGTAGTGATTATTAATTTTTGTGTGATGTAATTTTTTAATTATTTATTTTCGATAAAATTAATTTTTAACTTTTTATTTTCGATAAACTTAGTCTTCGTAATAAATATGCATATGATACTAATTTTATCCAAAATGAAGTAACTGTTCAAAACCGATACTATATACAACTGACGAATAGGGTTGGAACTAGAGCTGTTTTTGGACTTATTCATGTGATAATTTTGTTCAAGACATGCGATAAAACTTATCGGGCGCTGTTCCGATAAGTTTACAATTTTGTCTGAATCGAATCGGTTAGCGATTTAAGCTGAATAATGGATAAAATTTTGATGAATTTATAACAATTAATATTTCAATAGTAAACTAAATATCATTAAGTTAAATAATAATAATTAACATATAACAAATTAGCATATAACAAATTGATTATAACCTATATTATCATGTTTTTTTCAGCACCAGATTAGTTATCTTTTTTATTTCTCATGTTAGTTTTTTTTATAATAATACTAATAATGTTACTAACAACAACTAAGCTTAAAAAAATATACTAGTATAATATTTGTATAAAATATTGTGGAATAATAATAATCTATCGATCAGTATAAAAAATATAAAATTTGGACCAATCTAATACGATAATAGTAGGAATAAATCAAAGACAATGCTAAAAAAAAGTCAAATTGACATGTGTAGTGTTTTTGATTTTTTTTAATATTTATAATAATACTAATAGAAATATTCCTAAAATCTCCCTCTATATTTTTGAAAACCGAAATCACGGTCGGAATAAAAGGAAGATACTAAATACCAATATTACCATGAAAGATGTATATACTATTTTTTTTAAACATGTTCATAAAATCTAAAAGCTTTTATTTTTCGATACTATTGGATGTAGTGGTATTCACCAACGGCATGACAGAGAAAACGAGAGTTTGTACCGGTGGTGTGGTGGAGAAGAAGATAGTTTCCATCAACCACGGGCATAACGCACCAAATGTTGGTGAAAAATGCTCTTCTTCCACCAATGAAATAGAATGACGGAATCTATTAAATTTTCACCACCCCTAAAGCGGAATGACCTTCTGGAAACCAGATTTTGAGTTCGATTGATTTGTTTGTTTTGTATGCATTGTATGAGGTTGTCCAAGGCAAAATATCAGTTTTATAACATAAATATAATATGCAATGGTTTCGTTGAAATTTAATAAAAAATATGAGATTTAATACGCATATTTCATTTTTTTAAAATTAATTATTTATATTTTATTATTATTTAGTTTTTTGTAAAACTTTTTTAATGATATAGAAAACATTTAAACTTATTATTCGAATAACTATGGTTTGAATAAACTTTAATAAATGAGATAAACCTAATTCCACATGTTATCATATATTTTAGGTATATTCTCATATCTTCATAATTACAGGAATTAAAAATAGTCTTAACAAAAAGATATCCAATAAAAGTGTACATTTTTAATATACGTTTCTCTATTTTTTAATATACGTTTCTCTAGATGATACATGTTCATGTCGTCAAGGTGAAAAACAAATTCATCGTAATGAAACAACAAGTTTCATTGAAGCGTTTGATATGGTTGTCATGACGAATTATCCCATCTAGAACTTTTAGAAGGTTGCCTATTTCCAGGCGTTGCGGTGAACCTCTTCGTCACCGCAAATATTGCCTGAAAATTATAGTATGTCGCGACAAGAAATCTCACTATCACGGTGATGGACCTGTAAATTTAGATTTATGGATTCACACGCGAGTCCTAATTCTTCTCGCAACAACCAAAACCTCGATTGTCCTTTTTGTCACTGACGTATACTTCACTGACTTCTTAGTTTACTCTTCAAACTCTTAGTTCATTCCAAATACAAGACTCATCTCTAAGTCAATTATGATCACATAATTTAATAAATATTTCAACAATCTCTCATTTTATTAAATGATATTTTTATAAAATTTACACATAAAATAAAATCTATTTCAGTTTGACTTTTACATTACAACAGATTTAGACTATAAGCTTTGATAATCCTAACTTTGAATCAACGTCTCATGTGACCTAACTAAAGATTTCAAACACGCAATCACTGTACCAATTTATTTGTCCACATAATCATTTAATACTATTTTGTTGTGTTCTCTATCCTATTCAGGAAACATAAATTCAAATAAACTCATTTTCTCCATTATTTTAGAAACACATGTCAAACGTATACTGAATTTTAATAATTTTTTTTGAATTATCCTTCCATGAGAACAACCAATATGCACATATAAAATTTAATGTTATATTGAATTTTTTCATAAATAACCTATTATTACCCATTACAAAATCAATTTCTAGGTTCCATATGATAGAATTGGATTGTCATCATTTGAAAAATATCAATTTAATAGTTTCAGTCGCGTCATTGAGATGTCGAGCTTACCAATTATCGAGCCAATAATTTGGAAGAACAGATCTATTAGTTTTTTTACTAGAACGCACGTACAAAAATAAATATGACTCAACTCTGGATATATGGTATAACAAACTCATGTCTCAGTCTTATATGTCTTAACTTTCCATTATATGCGTCATTTTATGCTCTACCAAAAATTTCTTAATTATCAGAGTTTATTTGAGCCGTCGTACTTCAAAAGTTAATAGTATTTCGTACGATAAGTCTCTCAACCTTTTAGCTTACTCTCCCATTGCACATAATGTTATGAACTCATATTCCATAGTTGAATGGGATATACATGTTTTTTGTTTTGATCCCCAAGAGAAGAACAACTACAATGAAAGTAAACATATATCTCATAGTCAATATGTTATCGGTTAGGCTGGTCCTCCAACTTGCATATGCGAATCTCTTAAGTACCCTTAAAAATTTAAAATATTTAAAGCACATGTTTTTATGTTTTCAAGTGATATTTTTGTACTTAGATTACTAGTAAATTAGATTAATTTACTCATCATAAATTAGATCTCCGCCATACTGTATAAAAATTACATACAAAAAACTTATTATAACACTATCGTTTGAGCCATTACTTGTTTATCATTCTTTCTGAATTAGGATCGAATATGTGGTTTTTCGTATTTATATGTTAACAATTATAAAATACATTTTTAATATTGTATTCACTATGAGAAACCCCTTCCATATTATTTTTATTCCTAAAATAGTGTTTACCTTTAAAAAATATTACATCTCAAAGGTTTAAGCTCCTTTGTTTCAATAATATATTTCATATCACTACTCAATATACGTGAATCATCTACACATAGACACAAAACGACTATATTGTCACCACGAACCTAAATGCATAAATAATTTGCATCTTTAGTATGCATAAACACATCAAATATAATATCATAATCATATTGTTCATTATATTATCTTAAGTGTTTGATTAAGACCATGCAATGAATTAACAAGCCTATACATCTTTGATTAATTTCTTAGAGATGTAAAACCTTAAAGTTGTTCTATGTATATCCATTATCGAGATCTTCATTTAGAATACCGTTTTGACATCCATTTGATGAATTTGTAGTTCGTACAAAGATGTAATTGCAAAAAACATATGTGTATAATTTATTTTTAACTACCCACTTACGACCAATTGGTTTTATTTCAAAGGTATATAAACCAATTCCCAATTGTAGTTTAATATAATTAATTCATTTATATCATTTATTTACTGAAAAAATTCATAATCTCGAGATGATATCACTTCTTTATAAGATTTAGGATCATCTTCAAAAGAAAGCATCACCAACACATTCATTGATATATTTTTTTCGTAATGTTATTCCATAAAATATAATTAAATCTTTTGAGAATATATCTCATCGGATCCTAGACCGTTAGGTCTTTTCTGTGTTGATGTATACGAGGTTCACGAGGTTTCTCCATAGCCAAATTTGCCTATTGCGAAGTCTTTTTTATAGATTTTAAGTTGTTTGAATTCTATTATCATCAATAACTTTGATTCAAAGAATTATGTTTTTATATATTCAGACATTACTAAACTCCAAAGCTAAAAGCCTATAAGCATTTTTATTGGGTTTGTACCCAATACACTCACATTCTATAGTTTTTGGACCTAATTATGTTTTCGGATATGGTCCAAACTATACTTTTTGGCCTTGTCAAGTATAGTTTTCTTCTAATAACTCTTCCAAGAAAGAGACAATTTTATGATAATTACATCCACTTGAAAAGTTCTTATAAGTATTATTTTATGGATATGATCTTATGGAGTATGATTTACAAATCATGTATTCAAGAGAGAAATGGTTACCATCAAGAACTTTACAAAAGAAAACTCAGATATAAGATTTTTTATACATTCTTATTTAGTTTGTACTTTTCTACGAGAACATTTCAAACTTTTTAGCACCAAAGTCTCATTAGTATATAAGTGTAACAAATGGTCCAAAGAAAAGTTCAAGATATATTATCGACATACTGGATAATCTTATTTTTTCTTATACATTTTCTCACTGATAAATATATATATAGAGTATTCTTATCGATAAACTCTAAAGGTGTTTCCAGTTTTGGGATCAAGGATATGGTAAACTAGTCAACAAGAATATCAACTTGTTTTGTTGACCGGTGAAGTTTGTTCCATCAAAACGTTCCAATCTAATAAGGTCTTAGTTAATGTGTTTAATAATGGTAATTGTTGATACTACCAAATGTGAAACATATTTTAAATTTATAAATCTAGTTTAAAAATACTTAAAATAATGTCACCTAAGGTTTTTAATGGTTCACCCCAATCGAAAAGTAAACCAATAACCAAACCGGTAAGATCAAACCGATAGCTATTGGTCTGGTTCACGATTCAGTTCTGAAAATTGATGACCAAATCGGAACAAACTAGTATAAACTGATAGTTATTCTTATTTTATAGATATATCAAGCTAGCCACTTGCAAGATACCTTCCTCTTCATGCATCAAACCATTATAGAACAAATCATTTTTAAGTTTCTGTGTACTCTTACTATATATAAAAGTAAACAAATCTGCATAAAATTACACTCTATGTTCTACTAATTTCATCTTATCGTCATAATGATCTGTTTGAGAAATCTAAAAACGTTTGGGTTATGACGGTGACTCCTAACGAAGTATCAACTCTAAATTATATAACATAACATATTCGATGCGATTTCTCTGTTATGTCTTCAACCAAGTAATAATTCAATTTTTTTACTAGAAATCAAAGAAGGACATTAACTGAAATTAAGCCACGAGTTTCCAACTATAATTTGTCATTGAGAGTGTCAATATTTATTCTGATTTTTCTTTTTACTGTTAAGAACCCGAAATCGATAAGAATCTAAACATACCAGAACATACCAGAACAAACCGAATCAAACCAAACTAGTTCTTACCGATTTTGGTCTAGTTCTGTAAGTTGGAGCCAAATTTCCTCTCGATTCAAACCAAATATAAATTTTAACATTATCAGTCTCGTCCGATCTAGTCTAAAATGGACTGATAACACCCGTAATACCACCAAAATATCGTCAGAAGATTGTTGGAAAGTTCCTAAAAAATATAAGACTTAAGACACATTTGAGACACTTTTTAAAAATAAATATTTTTGATGTGAAAAGTTCTTCCGGGTGTAACAAGATTTTAGATTTTTAATACAAGCAACTGGAAATCAAAAATATAATTTGATTTTTTTTGACGAAGGAGGAATAAATTGTTTTTTAGACTAGATAGAATTCTTAGGTTGCGTATTTTCTAATTTTTGCTGAGTAGCCTATCTATATGATTTAACAAAACCCTATAAAAAAACATATCCGATCAAACCTTTTTGGAAAAACACATTTCCGAAACAAACACCTACATTTTTCGTTGTTGCAACAACAAACATATCTCACTACGACAAAACAACGGTTAATAATTGTTGCTTAACCGCTACGAGTTTTGTTTGCAACGTATTATGTAACTACCAGTCAAATTTTCTCACCGTTGTGCGGCGTTGTTTGGTTTTCGTGGCGAATCGTCTTTGAGGATTACTAGAAGGTAGATTTCTCCCCTTGCTGTAAGGAGTATGCTCGTTGCCCGATAATGACCTGAAAAATACTGATCGTAGCAACAAATAATCTCATGGTCTCCGTAGTCTCAGAGCACCAGATTGGCACGAAAAATTGTGTTTTTTATTATAACCTTTTTGACTTTTTTGGTTGAACAACTCCCTTACTAACTTTTTAATTTATTTATATTTTAACAAAATAATAATTTTGATATAAATATCGTATAGTTAATTATGAAATATTTGAGACATGGTTAATAATTATAAATAAATATTACATTAAGTTCAATTATAAATAATTATAAAAATAAAACATATTAGAGTTTGAAATTTTAAACTTCAATTTTTAAATTTAAATTTTTAAACTTTACTTTTATATTCATAAAGTTAGGAAAATCATCAATATCTTAACAAGATCCGACCCAACCCTAACAAGACTCGCTAGGTCGAATCATAGTCACCTGAGCCGAAGCAGCGATCAACAGTTGGCGAACACCTATCCGAGAGGTCGTAGGAGGTAATACGAGTTTCGGCTTTTACCTTCTTTAAAGGACAAAGTTAACAAGAAAAACAGAAAGTAAACAATTGCACAACAAAAGATTTACGTGGTTCAGATAGCGAAGAAATCCTACATCCACATGCAACATACACTTCTTTTATAAATAAGTAGGTTACATAAAGACTCTCAAATACAAAAAACTCAATCACTCGTAATTCACAGAACCATCTCTTCAATGTTTATCTCTCACCTCACTTATTTCAAAAGACCTAAAGTTAGTTTCTCTCTCACGAAATATGGAATCACATCGCCTATTGCCACAAATCGCAAAGCTATATCTTATTCTATTTATAGGCCAGCTATAATAAATCTTAATGCAATAATTAAAAAATTAAATTAATATAAAAAACCAAATTAATAAAAAATCTAACTAATATTGAATTCCAAATTAATATAAAATTTAAATAGTATAGAATATTCCATCAATATAATATCTTACTAGAAGTAATATTAAAAATCTAACTAATATAATATTCTCGTTTAAAAATAAATACCATGTTTATTTTTACTTTAAATCTTACATTTAGCCATAAAAAAGTATACTTAAAGAGTTTAAATTTAAAAATAAGATAACTTATTCCCATCAAATTGTTTGTTATTTTTCAGTTAATTGGTAAATTCAGTTATAAAACACATATAATACTACACTATGCAATCATATATAACTATATTTGCATTATAACAAATAGTTTAATTTAAATATTGCACGTTAAAAAGTATATATATATATATATATATATATATTTCAGAGGAAACCCGCAGCCGCTACTCAAAGTGTAATGAGTGCGCATAGGAAGGACTAGAACTCATAACTTTTGATAACAAACACACCATACTCAACCAACTCGGCAACCCCATTGAGAGGTCATATTTATATATTATATAACGCTTTTCGCTTGATGAAATATTCATATTGCGCGGACCATATAGTAGAGATTGATAACAATATATATGCCCTTTCGGTTTCATTTGATATTTTCATATCATCAAAATGTACTTATTCTAATTAATGTTATATATATATATATATATATATATATATATATATATATATATATATATATATATAGGTTTTATCTTTCGTGATTCAAATACGACCGGTATTTATATAAGAGTAATACAAACATTTCAGTGACAACATAATTTATTTTATATTTAACTACGACTAAATAAAAAAATGAGTTTACCTTTTGTGAATATCATATTTGGAAAGTGATAAGAACAAGATAGTCTTCCTAACTAGTGAAATGCTAAACTTTACAGCTATACTCTGCTAATTGTTAATTAAGCACGCTATTATTATGCTTAATCCAACGATTCTCTTACACATTCTCGCTACTTTTGTTTCTGTCAGAAAATGTTCTTTCCTTTTACAGCGTAATTCATGTATAAGGTATGATTAAACTCAATAATGCAAAAGAAGAGTCAAGCTTGTAATAATTGTAAGTTACTTAATTAACATCAACATTTGCCATGATAGGATCTTCTAGATTCAGGGAGACGGGACCGAGTTTCGTGATCAATGTCTAAGAATTTTTAAAAAACATCTTTTTTTATTCCGAGATTTAGAACTGAGATTGACCCCTTAGTAGAAAGAGATGTACTTCAATTGAAGAAGAACCACTTGATCAATTTGTTTTGCCTTTGAATGTAGATCGGAAAATTATAACTAACTGAAAAATTTCAGGAGAGTCAGACTTAACTTTAACTCCACCAGATGACCAGCCATAATTAATTGCGGTACATGAAACAGAGATTTCGAATAACCAAGTAGATTCGATTGAAGGTATGTCTTAAATTTGATCTAAACCCACACAATTAATTATTCAGTATTGTCGACTCTGATGTAACATGTACCCAGATTTTCCAGTAGAATGATAATTTTGAACCTATTTGAGACTTGGCTAGGATTGAAATCTATGTTGACACCATGTTTAAGAGTTTTCTTTGTGATCAAGTACGCTGCTATATTTTGTCCGCGATAGATGTGTATAATTGTCATTGTAGATGTTATCAGCTTCTTGCAACACTGAATTGTAGGCTCCAAGAAACCAAGAATGCTTCCCTTTGCAAATCATCTATGTTAGAATACTAGAATGTGTTTCAATATCCAATGAATGAATTCTTTTGGATCTATAGATTAATAGTCAATCAAGTAAATCCCGACACTCAGCCACAATAGGTGATTGCTTTCCATACAAAATTCCATAACCAACAATTATATCTCCAATGTGATCCATGATTAAGCCACCTCCGGTAGCCTCACATGTAAAACAACAAGCTCCGTCTAAATTTAGTTTATATCTGTTGGCTTTAGAGAGGTTCCATTTGAGGGAAAGAGAAATTATGGGTTTCTTCAAGTGATTGATACATCTAATAGAGGCTTCTATTCTTGAATCCTTCCCTTTGTGAGATCTTTTGAGTAGATTAACATAGTCAAGCCCATAAATAATTCAGATGACATGATCTATCAATGAACTAGAATTTATAGTTTGCTCATTATGCCTCTTTTTGTTCCTTGCAGACAAGATCACCTATGAGATAATGGTAGGTAAGATAGTCCTGATGTGGGTATTCTTGTTGGTTGACCAAAACCATGTCCTTATCATGTGAGTAAATGATATATTTTCTGTTAATTGTAATGTTGAATATAGAGCTAAAATAAATCCATACCTTCCATGAGCTTTAACATTGTATGAAGACATGGTGATGGTTTCAGAATTCTCACATTTTTGACATTTAGAAGCCATTTGAAACATTCTCTTTTGTAGGATAGACTCAGTAGGCAGCCAACTATAGATAGATCTCCAAACCAGAAAATAATATTTCCTTGGGGTAATAAGATTCCAGATTTTCTTGAAAAGATTAGATTTATTGTGTTTTAATCTAATAAAATTCCAAGTTTCTTCTATGGTGTAGATATCATTCAGTGAGGAGACCATTTTTTTGAGTCTTTAGTTGAATTTAAAGAAACCTTCTTGATTTTGTCAATTCTAGCAATAGAAAAAGTCCCTTCTAGTTTAGCAATAATCCATTGTTCATTGATGTAGCGAAGATTGCGGACAAACTGGTTTCTTGGTCAGGTATCAGAATTAGGTGAAATAGGTACTCAAATCGAAGATTTCGACGAGACCGTAAGATTTCAAAACTGTGACTTGTCACAAAGTTTAATACCCAAATTCGACCTCTAAAACTTTCAAAAATCAGTTTTCATATTTAGACGTTATTTTATTTATTTGTTTTAGTTTCTAGACATTTATGTAATTTTCTTTATTTGATATTAGGGTTTTGGATAGATGCTATATAAAGCATCCTATACCTTATTTTGTCGTCATACTATTTTGATTAAATAAAAACTAAATTAGGGTTTTATCCCTCTTATGGCTTCTACTGCGTTTCACTCTCCATCAGACACAGGCAGTCCTGCGCGATGGTCCGAGCAAGAATCAGCGGTCGCGGTGGCCCTAGAGTGACTCGATATACTAGTGATGTAGATGATCGTGAAGATGCTGACCTACGCCGTCAGGTAGCCGATCTGACCCGGCAGGTGGCTGTTCTTACCGCCAAGCAACAAAGCACGGAGGTTGAAGGTATGGTTAACCCTTTTGGGGAGGGGAGCGACCAGACTACTTCTAACCCACGCCGCTGGGAGCTTGGGTTCAAGATAGACGTCCCGGATTTCGATGGCAGCCTTAAGGCGGAGGCACTTATCGACTGGCTATCACAGATTGAGGAAGTCCTGGACTTCAAGGAGGTCCCGGAGGAGAGAAGAGTTGCATTGGTCGCCATCCACCTACGCGGTAGGGCACAGGCTTGGTGGCAGCAGGTGAAGCAGAACCGCGCGCGTGCAGGCAAGGATAAAGTCCAGAGTTGGGAAAAATTCAAAAGAAAAATCCGCAAGGCTTTCCTTCCCTACAACTTCGAGCGGGAACTCTACCAGCGACTGCAGAATCTTCGTCAGGGACCCAGATCTGTTGATGAATATACCGAAGAATTTTATCAGCTGCTGGCTCGCACAGATGTGACCGAGTCGCCGCACCAGCGGGTCTCCCGCTATATTGGCGGGCTACGCCTCCAGCTTCAAGACACACTGAATATGTTCGATCCATCCTCTGTTTCCGAAGCCCATCGGCGTGCCCTCCAGGCAGAAAAACAGTCGGCTCGCCGGACCCAGACTGGCGTAAGGACCGGTGCTCCTTCAGGGATTCCGGCGTCCAAACAAGTTCTCCGCCCAACACCTGATCCGATCCCTCCTGGGCGCCGCCCAACACCTGATCCGATCACACCTGGGCGCGGTGCACCAAGCCGTTCTTCAAGCAATTAACGGTGCTATGGCTGTGGCGAATTAGGACATCGTCAGGTCGAGTGTCCCAATGCTGCGGGTGCTAGGGGTCTTTTCTCTCAGGAGGCGTTTGAACCTAATCCCATTGTGCTTGATGGTCCTCCGAAATATGATACCTATGATGATGATATGGCGGAGGTTACGACGGAGGTTGTGAAAGGTGATGTTGGTGCAGTTCTGATAAATGACAGGGAAGATGATCCGATTTATGATGTATACGGTGATGAGGAAGAAGACGATCCGATTTATAATGTATACGATGATATCTGGATAACACCAGAAAATGTCTCATCTTCTTTCGCCAAGGTACACAATAATTCTTTCTCTTATACTCAAAACAAAAAAAGATCTAAAGTTAAAGATAAGGAATTAAAACCTCTTGACCAAAAAGAAATTTTTTTGGAATTGAATATTTCCAAGACACCAAATAATTTAGGAGATTATTCAACACTGTTCTTACCACCGCCAAAACCTCCTAATGAACAAACGAGGCCCAATAATGTTACTGTATGTTGTGCAAAACAGTACTATACACAACAACTGCGAATCGAAATTACTGTGCCAGATGGAAACCAGAAAGAGAGGGTAGACTGCTTCTCCACGGCATATCACATCACAGCGGAGATCTGCAGGGGTTTGGCTAAAAAAAAACTGATTTCTTCTGTGAATGGAGTTTTATGGGATACGAACAGTCCGGTGGAAAGTGGCTATGAGTTTAGGCTGTTAAACTTCGAGAGTGATGGAGGTCGTGACACTTTCTGGCCTTCTAGTGTTCATATTCTTGGCGAGTCACTAAAGCAGGAGTATGTTTGCAAGCTTTTTATTGGACCATGTACAAACAGAGGAGACGGTTTCTATTATGATGGGATTTCTGATGACTTGGGCTTGATTAATAAGCATTTTACACAGATTGAAATGATTGAAACTGTTTCGGGCGATGCTTTGATCTATATGCGTACCAAGTTCGGTTGGTTACGTAACGCACACAAGGTGTTTGATAAAATGTGTAGGTGTGAAGAGCGATTCAAGAATCACATCCTGGGGTGTTCTTGTGTGATTTTTGCGAGCCCAAAAGCAGCTCGATTCGTGTTGGTGACACAAGCTATATTGCCTAAACCAACTTACCCAAAGAGCAAAGAACAGTTGATTGGTCCTTTAGTGTCTTGTTCTGGTGCTCAAGACAGTGTGTTGGGCTACCCCGACACCGGTGGTCAACTCATCTACATTCTGGATCAAGTTCGTGCTTTAGAAAGGAACTGGCCTGAGGTTAAACTCAGTTTCGAGTTGTTCAAGTTTGTCGATAGAGCCGGATTTCATAAGCAGTCGTCAATTCAGATGGTTGTTATTCTTCTTAGACTGCAGCATCGTGATATAATTGGTATTGCTGAGATGGGTTCAGCAATTGGTAACTCATGTATCTGCTCAATCGGACTGGAAAGGCTGGTCGAGCTGATAATAACGTACCCAATTCAGCACATGAAGTCCAGGGATTGTACTGCCAATCTGTTGGTACTTTTCATTGCAGGTATCTTAATTGTTATACTTACAATATTGTCCGTGATTTTGGCGATTGGGTCTCACAGTCTCTCTCAGCAAGGAAAAGTCACTACAAGAATGAATATCATTGAAGAATTGGATGGCATGGATGTCCTATACAACGATCCAATCCCAATGGTAGCTGTACTAAGTGGATGTGACGGAAATTTCTTCGATGAAAACTTTTGGAAATACAGTTTCTGTTTGACAGCAGGGAACATGATGTTTTTCCGACAGACACAGGGTGTTGTAACAGACGAAGGATATCAAATCGGTAAGACACAGGTTTTTCTCAAGGATGGACAATTGCCTGATTTAGATAGTCGTAGACTTGAGGTCTTAGTACGAGCAGCTAACATTATCCAGAGAAAGAGTATTCGACGAGAATCTTCTTGCCTAAAATTAAAACAATATTTGCGGATGCGTCTTGTTGGAAATTTATATAACGATCGATACACAGGTGCATTTATTATACATACTGGTACAAGTGCATCAATCTCTGCAAGGGATATGTCCTCTCTTCCTTCCAGTTTAGCCATCAGCGAAGAACGTGATGATGATGATGCTACCATTAGCATCTCTGAGTTGAAGAAGAATGTGGCCGAAGAGTTGAAATTGCACAGTTCAGTTGCACATGAGTGGGAAATTCGAAGCTACTTCAAAGATAAGATTTTGTTCCTTACGGTTTCACAATCTCCAAATATTGGACAACTGAGGCGGAAAATCTGGGCATTTCTAACTGGGTGTCAAGAAACGGGTCATATTAATGTTCCAGATCAGATTTTTCAGTTTGCTACGCCTCTGGGAACACCAGCCTTACTGGCAACTGTCAAGAAACGGTTTGTGTTTGTGTTATTTTCGAGAGATGGTTACTTGTTCTTTACAAAGCAGTCTTTTATTGAGTGGCTTACCTATCGTGCAGAGAATACTAGACCAATGTCAGGTTTAATGGTGGAGGATTCACGATTGATAGGCGAGATGTTTGACTTTGTTGCAACTTACATTCGACGTTTTCTCTATACTATGGACGATACGACTCAATGGATCAAGCACTTCCACTCAAATTTTGAAAACTCTCGTCTTCTCCTGTCAACAAGAATGGTTTCTTTACTTTGTTTACTTATTTTTAACTCAGACCGGTACTTCGAGTTGGGTTATGCACTAGGGAATTGGCCTATGTTGAGTTTCTACAGTGATATAAGGGATGGAGTAAGGAAGCTTTCTGGATTGGTGGGTTGGTCTATCTTGAGTTTCGGTGGTGATATCCATGCTGGACAAGGAAAGGTCCCGAATGCCAATTTTAATGTATTTGCGTTCTGTGACGCATTTCAGAATATTGGGACTCCTATTATTATGGTGGGCTTGGGTACTACCTTTGTCTATCCGGGCGTCACCTATTTCAACATGGAAGTGTGCAGAAGCAAGGAAGAAATATTAAAGATTTTGTTTCCTAAGAAAATCATCCAGGCTTCACCAAGTGACATTGATGAACCAGTGAAGCATTCTACAAGTTCTTCTCTAGTTTTGCGTATTAATGAAAACAACAGCCAGAGTGGTCTCCAGTTGAACAAGGACAAAGGTTCTCAAGTTCCCGGTGAGAAAGCATGTTTAATGAAATGTATTACATGCATGTTTTGGACCTTCAATGTTTCCCAGAAAATCGGAAGGGATAATGGTGTTTTCGGCAGCTCAGATGTGGATGTCGCTAGTGCGCGAGCTCTTGCAGATTTGCAGTTTACATATGTTATTCTTGGCGAATTTCAACGTTTTGAATTCGAGGTCGAATTCTTTCCAACCGGGGAAGGATGATGTAGCGAAGATTGCGGACAAACTGGTTTCTTGGTCAGGTATCAGAATTAGGTGAAATAGGTACTCAAATCGAAGATTTCGACGAGACCGTAAGATTTCAAAACTGTGACATGTCACAAAGTTTAATACCCAAATTCAACCTCTAAAACCTTCAAAAATCAGTTTTCATATTTAGATGTTATTTTATTTATTTGTTTTAGTTTCTAGACATTTATGTAATTTTCTTTATTTGATATTAGGGTTTTGGATAGATGCTATATAAAGCATCCTATACCTTATTTTGTCGTCAGACTATTTTGATTAAATAAAAACTAAATTAGGGTTTTATCCCTCTTATGGCTTCTACTGCGTTTCACTCTCCATCATTCATCAACCCAGAATTTCTTGACTTCCATAGGGCAATACCATGTTCTATATTTAGTGGAATCAAGCTGAATGAAAGGGTTTGGGGAACACCAACGATCTAATCAAAAGTCCATCTTCCTTCCCCAACCTTCCAAGATATACTTCTCTGCTTTGTCTCCGGTTTTTATTATTCTGGTCCATATCGTAGAGAAATTATTTAGGATTGGAGCAGTAATAGGGTGATATAGGTTACAGTAAGTAGATGCCATAAATCTGCCCCCAAACGAGTTTTTCTCTTTAAATTTCAACAATAGCTTATAATACTAAACCTTTTGAACATTCTTTAACTTTCTTATGTTCAGCCCTTCTTTCTCATAGGGCTTGCAAAGAGTAGACCAACAAGACCAAAAAATAACATGCTTGTTTTCGTTTGAACCCCACAATAATCTGTTGCATTAGGAATATAAGATTTTTGTATGAAGAAGATAAGGATGTTGTTAAGAGTAGTCGGAATTAGGATGAGTATCCCACCAAATAAAATATTAACACTATCCCAATGAGCTATCTTTTTCCTAACTCTGTTAAGCAATTCTTCAATATTGTTGATTTTGTTGTTTGTACTTATAGTAGTTCCTATATAACTCATAGGCAGGTTGCTATGCTTGAACCCCAATATATTCTCCAGCCTATGAATTCTTGAATTCATCATTTTGGAAGGCACTATAAGCTTTGATTTTTCATTGTTGATGGCTTGCCTTGATCTCTCTTGATAATGTATCAGAAACTTGTTGATCTTACTGATGGAGGAGGGAGTCAAATTACTTAAAACTATAAAATCATCAGCGAATGCTAAATATGGTATGTTACAAATTTATGTATTGTTGAATCTTACTGATTGGTTTTCATTAGCCAACTGCTTGATACCCTTGACCATATATTCTTCCGCGATAATAAATAGACTAGGAGACAAAGGGTTTCATTGTTTTAACATTTTAGATGACTCAAGGAAACCCTTTATTTCTCCATTCACAATGATAGATGAATTGATATTATTGATGATCTTAATGATCAGATTAAGGAATAAGCTATCAAACCCAAAAGCAGCCAAAATTCTTAAGATGAACTGATGAAATACTTTATCAAAATGCCTTTGACATATCCACTTTCAATAGAATATTACTTCCTCCGGTTTTATAGTTCAGGTTATAACAAAGTTCATGAGCAATCAAAATATTTTTATGAATACTTCTACCCTTGAAAAAATCCCCCTGCTCTTCAGAAATAATTTTAAGCAACATAGTAGATAACCTATTATTGATTGCCTTAGAGAAACTTCTGTTGAACATAATGTTTAATTTAATTGGCATGAATTCCATCCATGTCTTTAGGGAGTCTATTTTTGTAATTAGACATATAAGAGTAGCACGAACACCAATAGGAATATGATTGCCTTTAAATATGTCGCGCACAACTTCATATAACTCATGCCCAATGATTCTCCAACAGACTTGAAAGGATTTCCCATTAAATCCATCAGGACCTGCAACACTATTAGATTTAAGAGTTTAATTATATTGTATATTTCATCATCTTGAGAAATGTTCATTAGCATTGTATTATCCTCCATTTAAATCAGGTTAGGAATCCAGTTGAATAGATTATCAGCTTCTTTAGGATTAAGAGCCTCAATCAATAGATCCTTGAATTATTCGTCAACATAATTTCCAATAGATTCATGATATTCAAGCCAATGAGAACCATTCCAGATTATGTGAATTTTGTTTTTCCTCCCTTTTTAAAACAAGATTGTGAAAGATATTGGTATTTTTATCACTCTCTCTCAGCCAGTTTGAATGAGTTTTTTTTGTTCCCAGTAGCTTTAATCTCTTGTCAGTAATTCCAAGTGTTTTGATTTAGCATCATCAAAAAGAACTTTGTATTCAGAAGCCTTTGAGTTTTGAAAGTTTATTTCTCTATAACTGATTTCATCTTCTACTTGCTTAATAAAGTAAAAACGATTCCCAAATGTTACTTTATTCCAGGTTTTAAGACAAACTTTATACCTTTTAAGCTTACTCCATAATGTTTCAATAAAACTACAATTCATCCCTTCAGCCCAATTCTTCTCCACCATATTCAAAATATATTTGTGCATAGTCCACATATTATGAAATTTAAAACTTGGTTTGATCTTACCTTGGTTAACACTTAAGGATATGCTAAGAGGAGAATGATATGAGCAAGTTTTCGCAAAATGCTTAATTGTAGTATTGTCAAAGTAGTTAAGCCAGGCTGTATTGTATAATAAACAGTCCAACCTTTTCCATTTTATACCATTAGTCCATATAAACTTTGAACCTGGAAACCCTGCATCACTTAAGTGACAGTCAAGAACCATATTATTAAATTCATCAATGCTCATAAGATAAGTAGTGGAGCAAGATAATTGCTTATTAGAATATAGGATTGCATTAAAATCTCCAAAGACAATCCATTCTTTGGATTCATATTTAATAGCTCTAATGTTGTCCTACAGATTAGATCTCAACTCTCTATTGTATTTGACATAAACAATAGTGATTCTAAACTATTTGTCATGAGTTGATGCTTAACATTAAGGTGTAACATATGCTCTTCATTTACTAATACATGAGAAATGAAATTATTATTCTACATCACCCAAATTTTGTTGTTTATATTACCAGTATAGCATTGATACCCTAGCTTTTTTGAGACAAAATACAGATGAATAAGAGAAATAATTGGTTCTAACAAAGTCATTAAATCATCATTTTCAGATCTTTTGAGAGAGTTTAATCTTTTTAATCTTTTTATTCCTAATCCCTCACACGTTCTAAATTAAGTGGAAATAGTCATTTAGAAGAGTTAGTGAAAGTTTTAGCATAACCTTTCATCTGCATAATTTTGGAAGATACATGACCTTTGGCATTCCACCCTTTAGGTTTCTTAGTTTCTTTTCCTTCAACCTTCTTAAAACCCTTCCAAAAATCAATTATCTTTTGACTCTGTCTATCTGTTTAGTGCAAACAATGCCTCATTTTCAATGTATTTAAGAGCTTCAGTAACATCAGATTCATTGATTTTGTTTGGCACAGTAACTAATTCCTTATCTGTTATTGTATCATTGTAATTAATGTTAATGACATTCTCATTAATACTATTATCTGCTGAATTCATTTCTTCATTTACTTGATGATCAATAGTTTGAATCTTATTTTTATTTTCTTCAACATATGAAGACCCAATGCTACTTGAAGATTGTTCTTTATTTGGGGTTTTGAAAATAAGAGGTTTTATCATGAGAGGTAAGTTTTCCGAGTTTTGGCTTATGTTTAGGGGTGGTTGAATTTCCAGTCAAATTTTACAACAGTTATGCCTAGACCTGTTCTTAAGAGGCACCCAAATAGATAGATGAGATTTGATATATTTTGATATAACTTTTATAGTTTTTTCATTAAACATAAATTCATAAAGGTTAAGTAGTCTGATCCAAACAGGAGAAATAAGACATTCATAATTTGGATTGAAAAAGGAGTATATTTCAATAATCTCATAGTTTTAGTCCAATTATCCACATATTTCTCTTCCAGATTTTCTCGATATCTTCTTTACAAAAAACTTCAATGAAAATGTATCTAAAATCTTATTGATTAATACTATATTCCCCAGAGAATTGAAAATTGTCCATGAACTATTTTACACTAGGCTTACCTGTGGAAAATTTACCAATTATGGTCTATCTTGCATTCATTTAAAATTTGTATTTGTCTTTTGCTTTAAATTTGATGGAAATGTGATTCTCTTTTTGCTAAATAGTTATATCATCATGATATATTGGTTTCTCATTCGATTTCAATAAATCAATGAAAGTTTTTTGAGTTGGGATAAAAATTACGTAACAATGGAGATTATATTTTTAGGTTATAGGTTGCTCAAATGTTGGGTTGTTTCTCATGATTGTTATATTCTCACCATTCAATATGATTTCATATCTTTTTGAGTTAAAGGTTTGATACCCCTGTTTTCCAGATTGCAGTGGAGAAAAACCTTGGTCATAAGGAGAAGCAATTTTATTTATAAGATTTGGAGAGAGATTTGAGGAATTATGTGATAAGATTTTACCTTCCTCCATCAGGACACACTTGAATTACCACTCTATAGATCAAGGAACGAATTTTGATAGGAATTCCGACGAAGATGAAGATAAGAAGAAATCCAAAACTCTGTTTCTTGGACTCTGATTCTTGGAGAGATTTCTATTCTTTTATTTTCTTATGTTTAGAGTATCTTATGAGACGAGTTGATATTTAATTATAAATTTGAATAGTTAAATTACATAATAATTTTATTAATTATGATAAGCTACAAATGAGGTTGGTTAGACAATAAAGTTGATTATGACGAGCTACAAAGAATGTTGACTATGACAAACTAAGTAAATGAGTTTGCAAACCATTATTGATTATAATGAATTTAATAATAACAACAAATAAATTGTGACGAAATAATTAAATAATATTTATGACAAATTGAATTATGATGAGTTTCAAAAAGGTGAAGAAAAGAAAAAGGAAAAAAAGAAATCAAAGTTAAAGAATGTGAAGTTAAAAGCAATGATAAAGCAACATAAACAAGATGGTCGATTGAAATGAACGACATTAACTTAAGGAAATAAGAAGGATCCGAAAGATAGAAGATAGTTCGAGAAACCTACAACTTATTTTAATAAAATAAATACCATAGACAATTAGATGGAATATTAATCATATCTGTAACAACTTAATCCTTAGACGGCCTCCACGTGTCCATATTTACACGTGTCATTCATTTATTCATTGGTGTCTTCATAATATCCTACAAATAGAGTTGTAAACCTTCATTTGAGGGTGATTGATTTATGAGTAATAAAATATATTATTTATTTTTCTATAGTCCTTAAGTAGTTCAGCCATTCTTTCCATTCACATTTAATTTCATGAGGTTTTACCTTTTCATAAAAGTACTTTATCATCTATTGTTTTCTACTTTTTAATGTTTCATGTCAGTATTTACTATATTTAGTTTCCTAACGTAAAATCTAAAAAGTATGAAACGAAAAATATTACCACATCACTCCTAACGTATCTAATCTCTTTAAATTTCAAAACCCCAAAAGGGCTGAAAAACAAAAGAAGTTGTTCTTCTTGAGACCATAATACCCTTAAAATGTACTTTTTATTCTATTTTTATGTTTTTCTAAAAAAGATAAGTTTTAAAAACCAAAAAAATATGATTTTCTCTCAACAAATAGATACATAAAATCTTATTTCCCTTGCATGTGGTAAAAAGCGCATACTACATCTGCCATAACTATATGTAAAATACCAATAGTAAACATAATTAAAATTAAACCTGGTAAAACTCTAGGGTAATTTCATGGGTTCGTATCTTAGCTATCCTCCAAGTGAAGTTAGATACTTGTATTTTGATACTTATAATTTAAAATATTAAAAAATAAAATTTCATGCAAATATTTATATAATTATGTATTTTGTATTATAAAATATTAAAAATATATACTATGGATAGACATTGAGACCAGTAAATTAATAATCCAGATAGAGGACGTACAAGTAAAGTTTTATGACGACTAATTTTATCCACCGTTAAGACGTTGAGAGTGATAAGTTATTAATCCAGATAGATGACGTTCAAGTAAAGTTTCATGGTGACTACTTTTATCCACTGTTAAGATCATCATGGACGTTGAGACCGATAAATTTGAAATTCGAATAAATGACGCACAAGTAAAGTTTAATGTTTACAAACTATGAAATTTTTCAAAATAACAACACTTGGTAGTCAATAAATGTAGCTGATGAATTAATAGTAAAATGTATATGTAAATGTTTTTGTTCTTTCTGCATTATAAAATTTAATAATGATTTTAGACTATATGATATCAACATTGATAAAAAAGAGGTAGTTGAGTCATTGCAGCTTTAAACAATCAACCAATATTGGCTTTTAGATATTTTCAAATTTAAAAGAAATAACTCATAATGGATCTTCCTACAATAGTGCAAATAAAGAAACATTTTTGATTATTAAAGAAATTCAAAAAACTATCAAATGGAAGAACTCTGACATCAAAAGGATCAACCCTTTAATATGTCAATATAAAATTTTGATGGAGGAGATTTACAAACTAATTATATAACCATCTTTGTAGCTGAATCCGAGCATACAAAATATAGTAATGAAATAGGTATTAAAGTTATTAGACGTCAGTAGTATCTATCTAATTTCAAAAAACACTTTGATAAGTTTGGTACAAGTCTTCCCAAATAAGTGAGAGATGACGGTGACCACAAATAACAAAAACGAACTGATACCAATGCGAATGGTCACAAGATAAAGAGTATGAATTTATTATATGATATTATATGATGCATCATGTAAAGATTACTTTACATTTCCATTCATTGTTCAAATGTTTGAGAGATTAGTCAGTTGTACCTTCTATAATTTTCTTGAAGGATATTCCAGACATAATCAGGTTACAGTTAAACTCGAAGGCTAAGAGAAGACAATTGTCACATGTTCGTACTATACTTTTGCATATTATGAGCGTCATTCTATATCAATACAGAGCATGCAACATTATATTATGAGAAAATGAAATAATATTAATATAAATATAAATAAATGTGATAGTAAAACTATCTTAAACCGCTAGAGTACTTTAAATGTTTTAAGAAATGCAACATTTGAATAATTGTATTAGAACCACTAAAGATAACTTTTTAAGCATACAAATATATCCTTATAAGGTCTCGTTTTCCTCGTTGCATTAATTAAAGCTAAAGCCAACTTCTCAAGTTGAAAATATTTTGTTTCAACTGCCATCATGCTCTTGATCACGTAGTATAAAGGCCTTGAATACTTATCTTATCTCTTATCAAAACAACACTAATTGCATACTCGGAGACAACTAAGTAGACAAACAAATTCTCCCATTGAGTTGGTTTGGACAAAATATATTGAGAGGAAATATATTATTTTATCATTTGAAATGCATTGTTACACTTATCATTCCACTAGAATCACTTACCTTTCTTAATTTTTTTAAAAATAAGAAACATTTGTCTGATGATCGTGAAATAAATTTGCTTGGAGTTGCCAACCTACTGATTAAAATTTATACCTCCTTGATGGATCAGGGCGGGAACATCAAAGTCATAGCTTCTACTTGTGTTGGGTTGGTTTTTTACCATTTCACTAACCAGGTAACCAATGGAATTTACAAAATGGAGCCCGAAGGTGAACTTCTCAAGGTCCAACTTAAGTTGTCAGGTCTTAGGTTTTCAAACGTCTTAATCACATAAGAAATGTGTTTGAAATCTTCATCACTCTTAAAAAGCATATAATTGATATACACCTTATCATTCTTCCCAATTTGGCCAACAAAAGCCACATCAACCAACATATAATGTATTCTTGTTCTGATAGGTGCATTTGAATTTCATTATACCAAAGTACGCATCCATAAAAGACAAAAAATATTTTTTGAGTTTGGTCCACCAATTGATCCACCTTGGGGATCGAAGCATATCGGTAAAGCACACTTTATTTAATTCTGTAAAATCTACACACATTTTCAACTCCTATTCTTCATCCTTACCAACACCCAATTATTTATCCATAAAGCATAATGGGATTCTCCGATGTGGTCTACGCTTGACAACCAATCCATTCTAACGACTATCACCTTAGATTTTTCGATCAGAAATACCTCATTTTTAAAGATATTGACATGTCATTCGAGCTAACTGATAATTTATGAAAAATTATATCAGATGGAACCCTAGTAGATCATACAAAGGCATCTAAGTTTTTTGTAAAAAAATAGATCATTTCACCCCTAAGATCTTCTGCTAGCAAAGCCCTAATATTTAAGTTTTTTCCTGTTTTCGAAATAATAAGACTCAACATCCTCCTCTGCCTCCCCATGCACAACAAAATGTGCGACCTCTCTAAGATCATCTACTATCTCCACCACATTGGGAATTCCCAAAAACAGCTATTGATTCAATGTAAGGGATGTTACATAACATTACCAAGCTATTTTTTGATTGCTCCAGACAACACCTACCTTGCATCCAACCACATACCAGAGGCAATGGTGAATCGTTGATACACTGGTGTGCATGTGATCTAGCCAAGAAATGTCGAATATTACATTATAATAAATTGTATATTATACCACCATGAAAAGAACTTAAACTACTTTCATTAACTCACCTCTCCCCAGACCAACCTCAGTCTCAACAAACATGAAATTGTGCTTCTAGACATCTAATATGCCTTTTTATTGAATGATTTGTAATCCTAGAAATAAACCCCCCCCCCTAAGATAGTGAGAAGTCTTAACATTGACCTTTATCACAATCATATTGTAAGAACATATTTAATGGGGATGACAAAGATCAAACTAGATTTCTTCCGTCAAAGTAATACAGTTCATAATTCAATGACCGATGTCATTGTGATATTTATAATACCTATAATTTATTTCTTCTAGTTAAGGGAATTGACTTCATATAAGGAAACAACTTTATGGTTTATTTATAGACTGTATCCACGATCTCAGTTAGCTATGTATAAATTATCATGCACCAACCATTTATTCTTGCGATCATCACGATCTCTACCTGAGGGTCCCTCTTCAGACCAGTGCAACCCGAACATACATATGCCCATTAAAAATTTGCGATTGTGGTACCATTAGTTGCGTAAGTTCCACATGTAGTAGATAAAGTAAATATTAAACTTCTTGTTGTTGAACTGGTTGTCCTTGGTACACTACAATGGTCTTGATAAAGATTAGGGCATGGGGTTTATAATTCCGTTGAGGTTGTCTATTCAGGAAGATTCGAAGTCATATAGTCTCTTAGTCTTTAATCTGTTACTTTTCATGACCTACCAATGCTTTGAATGACAATGTTCATTTTTCTAACATCCCCGACCACAGTCCATAAGAGAAGTTCATTCCTGAATGACTTAAAATGAACTTTCTTACTACAATATTTGAGGCTATTCTTTATTTGAAGAAAACGCCATTTATTGTCCCTTAATTTTACCCTAGCTTTCTTTTTAAAATGCATAATGAAGTATCCATGACTCTTGACCCCTATGATTCTAATGAATTGATGTTTAAATAGATTTTAAAACGTCTTGTAGTTTGTAATTGACATTGGGGACAGCTGATTAAATCAAGTCAGAGAACTTCCCTTCAAAATCATCAAAAAAGTTGGAGACATTCGTCTGTCATCATCCGCATTGCTCAACATAACCTTCTTGAATTGTTTGATGTGGTGATCGGGGTCACGTGTCTCATCGTAATTTTCCATTTTAAAAGATCAAACCTTCGTGGAAGCTCTCTGGCCAAAATCTTTAGGGGTAGAGGGGAACATATTATTCTATAACCTTGACTATAAAAGAGCATATCGATATCCCTTTATGGTGCTGAGTATAGGCCCATATGATACTAGGGTAAGTCATGGTAAATAGGAATTTAGTACCTAAACGTTAGCCCCTACTCTGGAGCCATATGTGGGAAGTAGTTTGGATTGAAACCTTTGGATTAGAACCCAACCGACTGAGCTGTAAGTGGAGGTTGTGTTTGTTGTTAGATTTTATGAAATAACACAAACAAAATAAGTAAATATCTATATCTAAGTCACGTCCCAAGATTAACCCAGTTAAATTCAATAGCTCTTGCATATACATGTAATTAGCATATCCAGCTACGCCCATGTAGTTTTCAGCAATATCTCTGTTAATGAGTAACTTCTACCATACACTTAAATAACTCTCGACCTAGGATATCGTAACTCCAGCATCTGTTGCATCAAATGTTCTACTCTTTAGAAACCAACTCACCTCCATCCCAGACTTGCACCAGTCTCATGCAGGTTTTAAGATTTGAAATTTGCAATGTCTTGGTCAAAGTATCCGAAGGGTTTTCCGAGCTAGAAATCTTAGTCATTTTCACCTACTCTCTTTCCATCATGTCTCGTATGCGATGTAACTTGAAATATACTTATTTAGTTTGATAATGAAACTTTGGATATTTCATTACATGAAGGGTACTAGTGTTATTACATAACATAATCATATTTTCACACCAATTAGTTCAGTCAACAATCCTTTCAGTCAAATAATTTCCTTTAAGGCTTCCGTAACAGCTATATACTCAGATTGAGTCTTTACTGCTTCAATCTTCCTCGTATCTTTTCCAGCTATTAGGATGTTATCCACATACAAAAAGAATATAACTTGTATCTCCATGTGTGTTTCATCATTCCTATAGATACAATTTTCATACCATCTACAAACGTATTTGATGGATCTCATAAAATAATTGAATATTCCATTCCACTACCCGAGAAACTATTTTAATCCATAGAAAACTTTTGGATAAAAAACACATAATATTTCTTCTTTTCTTAATTTTTTTTGGATGATATGTATAAATTTCATCTTCTAATTCAACATGCAAAAAGGAAATTATAACATCCGTTTGATCTAGCTAAATATCAAATTTGGCAATAATTGACAGTAGAAAACTGATGGAGGTTTGTTTCACAATTGGTAAGAATATCTGATTGAAATTAACACCTTTCTTTTGTGTAAATCCCTCAGCCACGAGCCTACCGCTATATCTGGGAGACTCAACCAACTTCTCATCATTAGGTTGCTTAACAAGAATCCAGGTCTTCATCTTTTTTAGAGATCTTACTTTTTCTTTCATGGTCGTAAGCTACTTTTCTTTATCATTTTTCTTGATAATATCATGATATCTCTCAGGTTCAAGAAAATGTCCATGCATTTTAATGGATAAAAAATAACTAATTGTATCGACAAAATCATACATCTACGACTGTTTGCTTGGTCTTTTGTACTATATCCCTTTCGAGTTGATCATTGTAAAGATCATGTTACTCTCACATATGATAATACAAATACCCTAGAACACCAAACCCTCGGACAACTTCAAATTCATGCAGCAGTTGAACTTTAATTGCACGACCTAAAGCGAAGCCAAGTTCAAAATTATCTATAGAAGATGCGTCTCCATCTTCACTTTGTAAATCAAACCCATCACCAACTTCAAATATCTTCTCGAGAGTACTAGGTTAAGTTTCCATCACCTTATTCAATGAAATGTCTCTTTATTGAAAACCGCATCCCTACTTATCAAATCCATATGACATCTAGGTCCAAATTACTACAACCTATTCTTCTTTTAGTCCTTCCGGATGCTGAAAAACATTTCAGTGCTCTTGGCCTAACCTTATATTTCTTAACATGTGTGTATGAAGCATATCCAAATATTCTCAAATATTCCATCTTAGGTTTCTCTCCAACACAAGCCTCTTAAGGAAAAAGAAACTTGAATGTTGTAGATGAACTCTTGTTAATGATAGATGCAACCGTTGTGACGACTTCTCCTAAGAACCTTTAACCCATTCCAACCGTATAAAGCATACACCTAACATGTTTCAGAAGGGTTCGATTCATTCTCTCCGCAATCCTGTTTTATTGTGGAGTCCTATTTACAGTTTGGTGTCCAGAATTGCCAAAGTTTGCGCATTAACTAGTGAACTCTTTGTTCACATATTCCAAGCCATTATAAGTCTTAAGCTTCTTCACTATTATCCTGATTTGATTATGTACCAAATTATTTCAATTCACAAAGGCAACAAAAGCTTCATCCTTAGTCTTCAAAACTTATTACCCACACGTTTATCAAATAATCATCAATCAATGGCATAAAGTACATTGCACCATCTATTGTAGGTTCCCGTGTCGGACTCCAAAAGTTTGGATGAACATAATTATGTACTATATTGGTTGTCTGGTTGTTGCGCAGAAACTTCACGTTCTTTCTCTTACCCAATACACGAATTTTGAATCATTATACCATATAACAATCCTTTTTGTGTAGTTCAATAAGTCCCTTTTAACTTGGATGCCCCAACCGATGATACCACAACCTGGTCAAATACTTCACAATGCTAGATATAGGGATGTCAATATTCAACATGGTCGAAAACATGACACAAGCTCGATACGGAAAAACTATAGTTATGTTCAATATATTTATGACCCAATAAAATTTAGGGTCGAAATGAACATGAAATAAATAAAAATAGGTCGGGTTTGTATCGAATCGTAAAATCTAAATCTGACACAAAAACACGAAATAATTACAGATTTGTAAGTTGTTTGGGTTCAGGCTTAAAACAGTACACGTTTTTGGGTTCGGGGTCGGGTTCAACAACTCACAGGTTTTCAGTTTTAGGTCGACTTCATGTCATCAATAATTTTCACCAAACCCAAAATAATATGACACAAACCCGACATGGGATACGAAATTGATAACCCTAACTAAACACACCCCATATTACTACATAACATTCAAGAACTAACACGCTACCATTCATATTCTTTTTTATAACAACAAGAAAGCCTTTCAAGATATTATGTCTTCAATTTCCACCCATATAGGTAAAATCTTTCCCATCTAACATCCCAATATAAAGAAGGTTGCGTTTAACTTCAGGTACATACTTTATGTTGTTAGTCACTCTCTCAATTCATGTAGACCACATGAGGTGAAACGTTCTAACCAATTTAATATCACATGATTCGTAAACATAATACTTATTGAAAGTAATGTTGAATGAGGAACCCAAATCTAACACCCATTAATTGTTGTAACTGCAAGAACAAAACATTATTAACCCATCTTTTATATATTCCAAGTTCCCTGCTCCGAACAGTATCAACTAATGTCGTAGGATTTTCAGATACCTCTCATAAGTTTAGTATGAGGTCAATAAGAGATTTAACCATACCACGACATCAAAATGTGTAGATTTATCGTCAATAGAAATAACCAATCCATTATGTACTAGATAAGCCTTAACATTAATTATCTAGAAGTTAAATTCATTCGATACGTTAAATATTCCTAGGCTAACCTTCATGAAACTCATATTTGTGGATTTTAGTTTCCAGAAGAGATCTGTTACTCCAGCCTTCAGATCAACAATTAATCTACTATTTCTTTAAGCTCACAACATCATTTTTTGTGAAATTTGTTTGTCGAAGCAATAACCTAGTGCACCGATTCTTTTTCAGAAGAACAATTTACCTTGTTCAAGATTAATAACAAATAAAAGGAAACATAAAGTAAAACAAAGCACATACAATATATTTAACGTGATCTCGATTGTGGAAATAATTCGACATCCACATACAATATACATTATTTTATTAAATAAGTAGGTTACATAAAGACTCTCAAACATAAAGCGCTCAATCATTTTTTGTTACAAAGATGACGTGATTCATAGAACTATCTATTCAGTGTTTGTATCTCATATTTTGTTTCTCTCAAAAGACCTAGAGCTTTTTTTCTCTTACAAAATATGCTACACATGTCACTTGTCCTACAAAAACCTTGCATTGCATATATTCTTCTATTTATAAGTTTAAGAAAACTATAATTCTCCATTCCATGCTCTAGATTAAATCGAATTAATCAACGACTGTAATATAGTCTTAATCTCTTAAAATAAGAAACACGCTATCAGTTAAGAACAAAAGAAACATTACTGAAACATATGTCTGAGCTAGCTTCAAAAACTATTTTGATCCAATTCTCATGCTTAGCTCCATCTTGCTTTAGACCAGAATGCTTTGGACGCGCTTGCTAGAGACTAGCTTGTTTCAGTCAACCCATATCCTATTTGACTCAATAGTCACTAGTCTTGTCAGGTTGTCTCAACACTTAGGATCCACTAGACGTCTTTGCATCTAAGTTAGAGTTTATGCTTAACCCAAAAGGTTTTAACAATTCACCTCTACATTTAAGTGACAGATCCAACTTACGCCCATGTAGTCTTTTAACAATACTTTTGTTGACAAATTACATCTAACATATATCTAACTTACGAATATATTTGATCTAAATATAAACAATAATATAAGTGTTTATCTTAACATGTTAAAGAGGCAAATTGTTCCTACACTAGCCTTTTATAAAATATTGTTATAAATTGTTTCTTTATTGACATTCCCAAACCCAAATGTTCCTTTGGTATCGAAGATCACTCGCCATTCGTTAAATTTTGTTATAACTTTTGAATTTTTTGGTTTTTGAATTAAAAAACCCTACCAAATGGCTTGGGTCTAAAGTTAATTAAAAGAAGAATCATGGTTACTTTTAATGAAATATTTGGTTTGTGAAAAAATTGGAATAAAATTACTCGACTGCCAAACACCCGAAGTTAGTACCAACTTCTAAAATAAATTTTGTAATTTTAAATTACTATTGCCTTTAGGGAATTAAAAGGCAATCAGTTAGGTGATTTGGTTCCAATAAACCATTAGTATTTTTTCCTCTATAAGTTAATTAAAGCCTGTTGCGTGAACAAAATATTAGGTATCTCCCATTTTTTTCAAGTGAAGCAATATCTAATCAAATATTTTAAAATATAAAAAATAATTGTCCAAAAAAAAACTTAGCACGATATAGATAAATAGAATTTAATTTTTTTTTATTTCATCACATAAAATATAGCAAAAACTCAATCTAAGATACATACAATACAAATTTATGTACATGTTAGGTTTTTTCTCAAAAGGAAATAGATTACACGCAATCCTCATTCCCGAAAATGGATAATTTTAAGTGTTATTGATTGTCCCAAAATACTTCTCTTTTTACAACATGTTTATTATACCATTTTCAGTGTCATTGATGTAATGTTGTTATTTAATATTTTTTACCAATTGAGTTTGTTGTTTCTTTTTACTTTTTATGAAATACAGATTATTATTAGTTTTTTCAATATTTATTTATAAACTTTAAAAGTAATATATTTTGGGATGGAAGAAGTAATAAGACATCTTCTCCCATTATTTGTGGAAAACGGTTGGTTTGTTTGAAAACGTAATAAAATAAAACTTACTATAACAAAATTCATACTCATAATAATAACGCACGTAATTAAATTAATGATTGCAGTTTCTAAATTTAAAAATGAATATTTTTATATTAAATGGAAAACATATAACTACATTTATGTGATAACAAAGAAAAACAATGGCAACAAAAGTTTCGAATCTTATATCAATGTTTTTTCTCATCATATTTTTATTCTCGTTTATCTTGGCAGCAGAAAGTATATCTCCTTCTTCTTCTCCAATAGATAGCCCAAAATTTCAATATTTTTGGAAAACTGTACCAAAATTACCAAAAAAAGATAGGGATGTTGTATATAACTGTGGTAAAAAGATGGGTCTTACATGTGAAAACATGTACATTAGATACATATTAGGAGAAATAATAAACGAAGATTTACGTAAATCGTGGTTGCAGTGTTGCGAAACATATTTCATACCATGTTCACTACAAGTGAAAGAGATTGCTATTACCATGCCTCAATTGAAAAATGATGAAGAGAACATACGTACAAGAGATGAGTTTATAAGCTTTTGTCGGCCAGACCCTTGGAAATGGGAGAATACAAAAGTTTAAGAAAAAAATAATACAAAATGTTAGATTATTTTATTATGTCATACTAATCAGTATATGGTATAATTATTAAAAAAAAAGTAAAATTTCATTATGTATCTATTTGAGCTGTATGTATGGTACGATTTTCATCCATTTATTATATTCTTACAAGACTATGAATGATTTTTTTAATATTTAAATATTATTAAAAAAATTAAAATCAAGTCAAATAAAACTAATAATAGATAACATATTCATAAATACATATATTAGTTGACACACTACTTATATCATAAAATATAAATATTAGTATAAAAAAAACTCATGGACATGTGTTGCTTAATATAAAATAATATGTTTAATAAAATTTATTTTATATTGGTGTTAGAAAGAATTGCTATAATCAAATAATATACCAAACATTTAAAACATTTTAGTCTCGTCTTAATACTCATGAAGATAAAATAGTAGGATAGTGACAAGAAAATAAAGACATTTACTTTCTATCAAAAGATAATATATCTATAAACAAAAATATATTAAATATTTATATTTTTAGTTACTTAATACTTTACATATATACACCTTAAAAAAGAGAATCCATTTAGGAATAAAACACATTATCTCTTATTTTACCTCTCTATAAACCTCCATTATCCCTCTAAATCTGCAACACCTTTGGCATATTTTGATAATATTTTTGATCTCATCAATGATGCCGTCTTTAGAAAATATTTTTTATTAATTTTTGTTAATACTAATGGTGTTTCTTTTTTAGATAAGGATATTGTTTGATTAAATAATAATTGGAGTAAAACAATGAGAAAATGTTCTTTATTCTAGAAGCAATAAAGATTAGTTGTTTGTTTAATTTTTCATCATTCATTTTAAGAAGATTGATCGAGACTCTGACGAGTAAGAAAATGTTATTTTAAGGTAAAACAAAGATGAGATCTAGTACTGATGTTCGCTTTTGATAAACCACAGTTTTGCAACCTTGGTTTAGAGAAATTAATAGTCAAGAATAATTTTGATTTAAGAAACAATTGTGATTGAGTGTGAGGAACATCAAAACTTAAAATCATTTTGTCATGAAGCAATCAACACCAATAGTATTTATTTTGGTATTTAGTTGATTCTATATTGATACCGTGATGAACAAACAAGCAAAACTTCAAAAATGGAGAAGGGCGAGTGAACATGTGTTTGTATGATTTTGTTTTTAATTCAATTTGAATCAAAACTTGAAATCATGATTAATTGGGAACTGAACATCAAACCGAGTTAATTGATGATGATTGAGCAAGGATCGATTTAATATTCATGAAACTTGGGAATGAAGAATGCAAAATAAGATTCTTGATCACTATATGCATTTGATACACATTTATTGTTTATGATTTTCTTGTTATCGGTTCGTTACTGATTGGTTGAGAATTTGTTGTTTGTTTTCAATTCATTAGTCAACATTCATTAGAATATTCAGCTCTTTATAGAATGATTAATTATGTAGTTCTAAGTTTGTTAATTGGTTCTGGATAAAATATTTTGTTTTCTATTTCTGAATTTGTTGTTTAAATTTTTTATTTAGGATCCAACATGATTCTCTCATTTATTTAATATAAATTGATGCAATAAAAAATCTTGAAAGTTAGATTTATCATGGTTAACATGAATGCATATGATATTGATGTGTACAAAGAATGTATTGTGATGATTTGATGTGAAATTAATGACTCGCCGGATGGAAAACATAACTTAAGTTATTACTTCTTAATGAATTATTATTTTTGGATTTAAAGTAATTAAACGTGTGCGCTATAATTTAAGATGATACATATTAATTTTATTGATAAGAAAAATATAACAAATATGTTTAGAGTCAAAATAAACTTATTGAGGATCAAGAAGGTTACGAACGAAATAAAGTTGAATTTTGGAGGTAAATTAAAGTTGTTTTTAATGTTATTTGTACTTCTTGTGATGTTATAGATCGAAGTACTTTCTTGGAATCCCATAGATTTCTTACTGATCTCCTCTTTTGGGTTTCGCATGGCTTAAGACCGTAAAGTTTCAGACGAAGAAGCATTTAATCTCTAGAAAGCAGCAACAACCTATAAAGGTAAGAGAGTTTCGAAGAAAGTAGTTCACTTTTGAACTTTTTGCTTTTTGCTCTGTGTGCTTTAAGCAGAGGTACCCATCAATTTATCCTTCTTTAGTTTCATTTAAATCATGGAATTCAACAACCATCAATCTTTAATCATTCTTCTATCATTCAACAAGAGCTAGATATGCTACTCTAGAATAAAAAAATCCAAGCTGGTGACTTATTTTTAGTCATTCCCTCATTCTTCATAAAGTACTTGGGAGCGTACTCATCTTGCAAAAAAACCGAAAGAAAACTTTATTTCTAGTCCTTCTAACATGCTTTGAAAAAACTAGGGGGGTACAACACCATACCGACAAGCAAATTTTTTTTTTCCGAATAAAGTTTTAAAGCTAAAGCAACAAAACAAAAAATTCTAAGGTAACGTCCGAAAGATCTAAACACAGTTTCCTATTCCGATACTCTTTTCCTCTAGCAAAACAAAGTTTTTTGTACTCAGGAGATTTTTTCTATTGGTGGAGGGTTTTTAATGCCAACACAAACTAATCTAAGAGACGCCATTAAGTTTAGTTTGTCTAAAGTAGAAAACCAATTTATCAAGGTATTTTAAGACACTTTTGAGTCTGACAAAAAAGGTTACACTAATATTTGGTATATTTTGGAAATGAACATCCTACACTAATTATGAAAATTACTATATAAGATACTTAACAAAACTTTGTCAATCACTTGCTAAGCAAGTCAATAAATCGTCTTCTAGTCAGTCGTCAATTATGTCACAATTGATATAGGGCGGAGGGGAGCTAATGATTAGGATGGATTTCACCCGCTTAGTCAAAACTTTAGTTCACCAGTAAATCCTACAGCCGAATTCCACATGACTGAATAGTCACCTAGCCAAATCCCTTTTGAAAGAAATTATTTTCACCAAATAGATCTTTAATACAAATCAGTTATAACAATATCAAGTTTTCAAAAATTATGTCTTGAGATTACACATGTATGTCTAATATAGGTTTAAATAAGAATATAGTCCATCGACTATCGCATTTTCTTTCATTTAGTCCTTCGACTAATAAGTCACCGGTCAGGGCTCTTGAACTATACAAAATCAATAAATTTAGTCCCCGCGCGTGGTTTTTTCCTTAGTTCAGTCACGTTTCCTCATAGTTAAATGGTACGAATCTCATAGATAGTCCTTCAACTTTAAATTCCATTTTTTATTTTTTATCTTTTATATTTTTTAATTTTTTAATTTTTTTAATTTTTTTAATTTTTTATTATTATTCTGATAACAGAGTATCGCAAAATTTGCGATACTCTGTTTCAAAAATAATTATAGGTCATTATAATAAGTTCTACAACGTTTGATATTTTTTTCTACAACGTTTGATATTTTGTTTTATCAACGAACACGACGTGCTTTCTCTTCCTCTCCTATCCCAAGGGATCTCTGAGCATTTGAAATACCTTCAGGATCTTTCTTTTCTTACTAGAAACTAGTTTATTCTTTTGCTTTTGCTTTTGGACAGGAAATAATATACTAACAAGTTTATGAGGAAAGCAGATGACACAAACATAATGAAGAAATAAAAAAGTGCGATCACGATTCACGAATTGATACACAACATATCTTGATTTATGAGATCACAAGGTTTTTAAAGCACGAATTTTGATTTTGTAAATTTTATTGCAATTAGAAATATCGTACAAAGGCATAGAGTGTGATGTGGTTAATTGCGAACAAGTTGTTACTCTGTAAGCATAACGTATATGGTTTTTGCCTTTGTGACGGAAATCCTGGTTCTAAATCCCTCTGGTTGTCTCATGTAGATTTGCTCATCCAATTCCCCATGTAGAAACACAGTCTTCACATCCAACTGCTCAAGCTCTAAATCTTGCAAAACTACTATGGCTAACAAAAATCGAATCGACTATGCTTCACCACTGGAGAAAACACTTCATTAAAGTCGAGTCCTTCCCTTTGAGTAAAACTCTTAGCGACCAGTCTTGCCTTGAATCGAGATACCTCAACCCGTGGATTACCTTATTTTTTCTTGAACACCCATTTACTGCCTACTATCTTCTGTCCTTTTGGCAAGTCAACAAGCTTCCATGCTTGATTCTTATGAAGAGATTCAATCTCTTCACGTATAGCACCTCTGAAATTGCTATAGCTTCTCTGTAGCTATTAGGTTCATGCATCTCAACTTCTTCTACAATAGACGGAGCATATGAAACTAGATTCACATACCTTTTTGGAAGTCTAATATCTCTTCTTTCTCTGCCCAATGCTATACTATAAGGTTGTTGTTCTGGTTTGGACGCATCATCATCACTATCATCCGATGATGACACTTCACCTCCAGATTCTGGATCCACCTCAGAACCACTTGAATTATTGGACATGCTAGGAACTGATTATACTTCAAGCTCCACCTGTTTACTCACAACCGATCATAATTCTATCATTTCTCCTACTTCCTTCTGACTGTCTATCGAAGCAAACTCATTAAAAGTAACGTCCCTCATGATGAGAAAACCTGGAGACTTTGGAGAGGTACACCATAACCTATATCCCTTCACTCCAGTAGTATATCCAAGAAATATGCACCTCTTTACCCTCGGCTCAAGCTTACCATCTCTCACATGAGCATACATAGGACAACCAAACACCCTCAAATGTTCATAATCAGCCGATGATCCAGACCAAATATCAACAGGAGTTTTACAATCAATAGCCGTTGATGGAGACCGATTCACCAAGTAACACGCTTTATTGATAATTTTAGCCCAAAAATCATTTCAATGCGAGAGCATACTTCGTACCTTGTCACAAAGCATTCTGTTCATTCTTTCCGCGTCTCTATTCTGTTGTGGTGTTCTAGAACAAGTGCGATGGCGCACTATTCCCTTAGCTTTACAGAACTCGTTGAACTCACGAATGCAATATTCTAACCCATTATAGTCCTAAGACGTTTGATTTTTTTTCCTGTTTGTTTCTCTATCATCGTCTTCGATTTGACAAAGGTTGAATATGCCTCATCTTTCATTTTCAGAAAGTAAACCCACACCATCCTTGAATAATCATCAATCAATCTCATGTAGTATCTGGCTCTGCTCTTTGATGGAATTCTGTTTGGAACCCAAAGATCTAAGTGAATGTAGCCCACTGTCCCTTTAGTCTTTCTTACAGCTGATTTGCTGAATTTGACTCTAGTTTGTTTACCAAACACACAGTGCTCACAAAATCCCAATGATTCTGCTTAATACCCTTTCAACAAATCTCTTTTTCCCAAAATAACTAATCCCCTGTCACTCATGTGACCAAGAAGCCAATGCCACAACTTATTTTGATCCTGCCTACTTTGGCTATTAATCCCTGATGATGTTATTGCAACATCACCCATAACAACACTCCCCTGGAGAATGTAAAGACCCTTCTGCAAACTGCCTTTCATGCATACCATTGAGCCTTTTGTCACTTTAATTACACCGTCTTCTGCATGGTACTTGTAACCCCGAGAGTCTAGAGTCCCAAAATAAATAAGGTTTCTCTTTAACCCAAGAACATGGCAACACGTCAGGATTCCAACAACCCCGTCAAACATTCTGATTCTGACGTTACCAATACCACCAACAGTCAACGAATGATTGTTCCCTAAATAGATAGTTCCCTGAATTGGCTTGTAAGTATCGAACCACTGCTTGAACTGACACATCTGGTATGTAGCACTAGTATCGAGTACCCAAGAGTTTTTCCCAAAGTCTAAACTCGTGGACAATACATCTCCTCTACCAGTGTTTTCACTATCGTCAGAATCGTTCACACCTTTAACACTTGCTGCATTTTCCTTTTGATTTCCCTTTTTACCATTCAGTTTCGGACAATCTCTCCTATAATGACCATGCTCACCACATTCATAACAGTTTGAGTGTTTTACCTTTGACTTGGATCTCCAGTTCTTCCTTCTTAAAGAACTCGCTTTGCTTCTAGATCTTCCCCTAGTCATAAGACCTTCCCCTTCAGCTTGATTGTCTGGCTGCAACTATCTCATCTCCTTTGATTTTAGTGCCCCTTTGACATCTACTAGCGATAACTTATCCTTACCATACATAATGGTATCTACAAAGTTTTTATAGGGAGCTGGTAACGATCTTAATACAAACAAAGCTTCATCATCATCCTCAATATTGATATCTATGTTCTCCAAGTTCATTATAATTGATTAAAAATTATCTAAGTGCTCTGTTATGGACATACCTTCTTCCAATCTGAAATCATACAAACGTTTCTTCAAGTATAATAGGTTTACTACTGATTTATCTGAGTAAAAATCTTCTAGTTTCTTCCATGCGCAGGTAACACTCTTCTCACCACTAACCTCGCGAAGCACATTGTATCGAACACAAATCCCTTTCTTGAAGATCTTGTTTCTCCTCTTCTTTCATCTCTTCTGGTAACTTATTCTCCACAGCCTTCCACAGCCCTTGCAGTACCAATGAAGATTTCAATTTAATCTTCCACAACACAAAACTGGATCCCCCATCAAATTTTTCAATCATGTATTTTGTTGTTGTAGACACCATTGTGAAACCCTAATTGCAAAAGCCCTAATTTCACCACGTGGCTCTGATACCAATTTTGCTATTAAATCACTATGCAATTATCACAAAATGGCTCAAATATAGAACATATGTGAAGGAAAAAATTAAATGAACACAAGATTTAACGTGGTTCGACAATTGTCTACGTCCACGGGCGCTGCCAGAGA
Source organism: Limnanthes douglasii subsp. nivea (assembly GCA_036936605.1). Taxonomy (NCBI): domain Eukaryota; kingdom Viridiplantae; phylum Streptophyta; class Magnoliopsida; order Brassicales; family Limnanthaceae; genus Limnanthes; species Limnanthes douglasii. The sequence goes on along the minus strand of JAUPFV010000003.1, from coordinate 18,747,281 downwards.
AAAGAGTTTCACTATGATAGAAAAGGTTAGAGATTTCAGAAGTCCACGGGCGCCGCCAGAGAAAAGAGTTTCACTATGATAGAAAAGGTTATAGATTTCAGATTGTGTTTTTGTGTAGCCCTAGTAATCTATTTATATGGAATAAATAGCTTACTAGATAATGGTCCTAATTGGCTCGTATACATGAGACCAAAAATGACATTAGCCATTTTAACTTCACTGTCAACGACACAAAATTGTACCGTCGAACTCGGTACACAGTCATGACACTATGAGAGATACAAAACTGTACCACCGAACACAGTACACTGTTAAAGCACTATTCGACTCATTCACAACAGAACTAAATAAAAGAAAACAGATTTAAACACTCGTACGCTACGATACAATAAATTCAATTTATTGTAACTTCATTTTTTAGAAAAATCATCAATAACCTCATTTATAATTTGACCATATATTTGAAACATCAATTTTTATAAAAAGAATGGGTGTTTATTGCTAAGTTGAAATCTTCTCATATACATATCGGTCACAAAAAAAAATTAATGGAGTATCCGGTGTTTGCCCTCTAATTGTATATCTTGTAAAGTTTTGTTATATACATATCGGTCACAAAAAAAATTAATGGAGTATCCGGTGTTTGCCCTCTAATTGTATATCTTGTAAACTTTTGTTTTGTGATTTAGAAAAATAAAGAAAGGACCAAATGACTTGGGTCTGAAGTTATTAAAAGGAAGAAGCGTATTGGTTGCTTCATGTTCTGCGAGGGATGTTCCATTAAAAGATATTCTGGTTTATGTATCTTTCTCTATAATCAATTACTTGCTGATTCGAAATTATTCCATACTAATAACTCTGACGTTTTGGATTTGAATTAAAGGTAGCAACACTAAAAAAACATGCAATTCGAATCAGCACAGGCTCGTTAAAGCTCCTTGTGGCAAACTTGTGTACCACGACACGGACATTTTATAAATAGAGAAACCAGAAAGTGTTGTTTGTATTACCGATGTCTGTGCTAGAATTGCCGATCGCAACAGCTTAGACTGTTTCTCAGCTGCTGCATATGTTGTTTGAGCCATCGCGCACCACGTGGCAAAAGGTTTCTAAATCAGTAGCGCATGGAGACGAGATTGGCGCACACTTTTTTTAATACAGAAATAGTAATATATACATATTACTAATATTTTCATATTATAAAATTTAAAATAGAATAAAATAATCTGGCTTCGTATACAACTCAATATATTCAAAATAGACCTACATCTTTAAAAAAACAACTCCAATTTTTTTTTTTTTGTCTTGAGCATCCATGGTTTCACTTTTATATTTTTTTTATCGTTATTAATTTTTTTTAAATAAATAAACAAAAACTATAAATTCAAATTTAAATTTTTTGAAATCATTAAAGTTGAATAATAAAAGTAATAGGAAAGAGCTGCAATTTTTTTAACATGGAGTTAAAAAGAATTGTGGAACAGGCTCAACAAAACTAAATAAGTCTGACCATTAACGCTGCGCTATATAAGACGAGGCGCCAGTTGGAAATCTACCCTAAACTGAGGAAGTCTTGAATACTAAAATTTGGTTTGAGTTCGGCTCACACAATTATAAATTAGTATAAAGACATGCAGGCTTAACAATTGAAAAACAATATTTTCAACTATAGACGTTACATATGCGAGCAGAATCGCATATTTTTCAATGTTATTTTAACAAATGGTATGAATTTGGCATACGGAGGGGCTGCAGTTTTCAAAAGGCTAACAAAATATTCACGCATAAGAATTCAAGTCGGAGATTGCTCAAACAGATGATCGAAGAAGCCTATAACATAAAAGGTCATTCATGTTGTAGACTGCTTTTTCCGGTCATCTCCTTGAACAACCCAGCTAAAAATTTTATGGTTGGACAATTTGTATGGCCTTTGAATACTGCAGCCTCTCAATATGCAAAGTTCATCGATTGAACTGATAAGGTTAATTTCGGATTCGAACTAAGATAAGAGTAAACTGCAAAAGAGAAAGCAAAGATAATTACCAAACCTAGCAATCGGATCCTAATTTGATCGACTCCAATCTTTTCCGTCGAACACTAAACGCGCAGAGGAGAGGAGAGGAGAAAAGAGAAATATAGACACTCACAATAGTAGAGTTTGAAGGCATTTGGCTGGTTTTATTCGTTGATTGGTCCTCTCTATTTATAGAGTTACTCCTATTTTAATGATGTCCCACCTAACTTGCCTTTCTTTTCAAATTTTTTATGATACTTATGTTTTGTGTTAGGCTTAATTCTTTGCCAAGTATAAGAATTTTTTTTCTATATATATTTTTTTTTAATTTTAAAATATTTTTTTATAAAAAAAATCGATCTATCTATTTTGTTAAATCTAATTTTTTACCCAAAAAATATTAATAACTAAATTTATCGTAATCCGTATGGTTGATGAATTAATTTTATTAAATATGACACCACCGTATAAATATTATCAAAATTGACGAATCAACTTTCTTTTAATAAACATTTTAGAATAATGAAAAAGAATCATGGATATACAAATCATCTAAAATATAGCCGATGAATGGTTATATAATCGTTTTGAAACTATATTAAAAATTAAACTAATTCTACAATTTTCGGAAATCAAAATTAATATGTTGCCGTATAATTTTTTTAAAAAACTATTTTTATAAACTCCATAAAGAAATCAGAAACGATTATAGAGTAAAGTATATATATATATATATATATATATATATATATATATAGCTGCATAGCAAAGGTTTTGTTAAATTAGGTCCAAATTTTGTTAACCATTCCCAAATTATTTCCAAATCGTAGAATTTTTTTAATAAATAGTCAAAGGCGATTTTGTTCTTTGACCAAAAATCTATTATTTTGTCTTGTAATAAATTGTAGTATAGTTAACCAAATATAGAAGAATACAAAACTATTCCTTCCAATAACCCTCTTATACTCAACATTTAACAAAAAATTCAAAAACTCAAAAAATTTCGAAAATTCCAAAAAACACAAATAAACTCTCAAACCCCCAAAAACCAACAATTTTTTTCCAAATCATTGAAGGATGGATTCAGAGGGTGAGAAGCTTGCTAAGGAGCGTGGAACTCCAAACATGGTAGTTGTTCCACCGATCTTTTCAAAAAAGTTTCATTTTTGGTAGTTGTTCTAATTTTAGAAAGTTAGACGCGAACTACCCCGCCGGTGGAAGCTCCATCAACCGGCGGGAATGAAGAACCTTCATATTTTTTTGATGAAGGTCCACCGCCGGGGGTGGTCATGCCCAACCGGCAGTGTAAGCGACTCCTAACCGCCGGTGCAAATAGACGATAACCGCCTGGGTTGGATTATTATCAACCGGCAGTTGAAAACTTCCCCGACGGTTGACAACGTCCCCGATGGTGTTAGTATTTTCAACCGCCGGTGTGAGTCGAAAATTTTGTTTTGTGTCAAGCTAACATAATTTACGGTTTTTTATTGTAGGATGAAGAGTTAAATGATGAAGATTTAAAGGATGAAGAGTTAAAGGATGATTTGTATAGTTCGTGCATGGTGAAGGAGGAGAAAATGTTGGTGCTTTGCTCCGTCGATTATAGCCACTTGTTCGACACCAAATCTCAATACTCTCAAGTGGAGTGGATTGAATGGGTTAAGCAAACCGCAACAGATAATGGGTTTGTGGTAATATTACGACGATGCGATTAGACTTGATCTAATTCCTACAAGATGACCCATTCATTTTATGGTTTTTATACTTTGAGAACCAAGGATGCTGTATACTTTCCATGCTTATTTTTGGTTTCCTCTTATTACGACCACTTGACCATTTATAGGATATCTTATACATTGGTGTATTTTAAATAATACAACATGCGTTTTTTCTAGCCATGATCGGTCCAATATTATATTATATGAAGATGGTGCATCTACCACCATGAAAAGACATGTTACCTTAAATAATACAGCATGCGTATCTTTTCTTTGATCTTTTTGTTATTCAAGAGTATGAGTCTCCTCCAAAAATAACTCCGATTGTCTGTTTTTTTATCGGAGTCCATGTAATCTTTTTTTCTTCTTGCTTGACTACGATGATGGTATTTGTATTTAGTGCTCGTTAAGCTTCAAATGAAGCTTATGTTGCAACATCATCTAAACTTTGTATGGGTTCCTCAATTGTTTTCCTTTTTATAAATTTATTTAACTTTCCTTATTCTATCAAAACTTGGAATTGATCCTACAAAACCAAACAATCTTTAGTAAAGTGACCTATGTCACCATGAAACTTACAATACTTATTTTTGTCTATGTTCTTCTTTGGTCTGATATACTTTCCAAGTTGATTGTACATTGACATAATCAATTTTTTCATAGATTGTCATCCGTGACTCTATCAGCTCTATGAATGGTCACCTCGTCGGCCTATCTATTTTTCTTGTGCTTCTAGTTAGGTAACTATTTTTGGTTTTGCTCTTTGTGATTGAGGCCTTGATCCGGTTGACGCCAAAACACTCATGTGCATTGAATCTTCATCTTTTACGCTTATCTTTGCCATGATACCACATTTTCTTGTTATAGCACCTTCAGTCGGGTTATTGATGTTTCTCATTTTATTTGTTCTAGCTACCTCATCGCTCTTGATGAATCATTTCACTTGGGCCATTAAGTCTCTAAAGTTTAGTATTTTGTTTTAATTATTTATTCAGACGAGATTCATTTTTAACTCATTTTCTGAACGTTGCTACAACCACCAAATCATGAAGATCTTTTAATTTTGACTTCGTTTAATGATTATTTTGGTGTAGTCCCTTAGTCTTTCATTATCTTTTTGTTTTCAATGGACTATACATGTCATGTCTTTTTTAACTTCTTTTAAATTAATGAAGATCTTTTAATTTTGACTTCGTTTCAATGATTATTTTTGGTGTAGTCCTTTAGGCTTTTATTATCTTTTTCTTTTCAATGGACTGTATATTTCATATCTTCTTCAACTTCTTTTTATTTAATAGAGTGGTTTTTAAATGTACTTCGTAGCATCATGTGATTTTCTTGTTTGTTCATACAATTATAAAAAAATTGTTTGTACACTTCTCAACTAATGAGTTAGGCGTTCAATCTCAGTTGGGAGGCATCACCAAGTTCTCTTTAGTTGATGAGACCTCAAATACAAGGGCGTTCAGTGGTTCGTTTGGTGGACTTTCCATGTCAATCTCCTCATTAACCGACAAGTTAATGTTTTCAACTACATTTGACTTATGTGTTTTTTATTATATGGGAATTTTTTTTTGTCATTTTCTACAGACGACGTCATTTGATGTCGATGTTTTTAGATTGTTAGGTTGGCCGAAGCGGTAAGTGGACTAAGAGTCAATTGAGTTTGATAGGTTCAGATATTTTTGGAAGGTCTTTAGGACAAAACCCGAAGGGGTAATTCAGACATACTCTATACAAAATTTTCGATGGACAATAGACTAAAGTGGACTGACTCAGTTGTGTGCTACACTTTTATGGTTTTGGGTTTTGAAATCCTTGAGGTGGATCCGAATCCAAGATCCATCCCGAACGACCCATAAATCACAAACCAAAAATATAAACACCCCAACCAACCACACTTAATAGGTTGAATTTTTTATAATAATCTTAACTATAAACACACACCTATTTTATATTTATATCTTCTAATTCAGAAGTGAATACCTGATTCGATAATTTTATATTTTATTAGTAAATCTCTCAACATTTCTAAATAAATAAAATAGGGGTCGTTACTCTGACATCTTAAGGCCACTATGTCATTTTGATTTATGAGTAAATTTTTTGCCTCTGCTGGTATTCGTGAACCCACGACACGTGTCCTGTACGTATCCTGTACGTATCCTTTGAAAGTTTATCGCTGGGAAGCAGAACTCTGCTTCTAAAGCTTTTATGATTTGTAAATGACCATATGGCGAGAAAAAAGAGAGAGAAGCTAATTTATATCCATCAATACTGTATGGAATAAAGTAGAGAAGTTATTTTCATGGTTGAAAAAAGGTTAGCAATCAGTTCATTCCCCAAAAAAATCATTTCGGTATTGTTGGTACAACTTCCACGTGACAAACTCCTATCGGTATTTATTTTTTCACGGGAAGTGTTGGTCTTATTTTACTCATTTTCAGATTTAAAATATCTATTATATATCTTATTGAAACAATGTATAATCAAATAGTCTAATTAGGTTCTAAATATCATTTATTAAACTTTAAAATACATTTAATTCAAATAAATAAACTAAAATATATTTAGAGTTCATTTAGTTATTATTAATTATTCTATTTAAATGATATATATTTGGATTTGACGAATGACCCGTTAAATCATGGAAAACATAATTTTTTTTGTAATTTTTTATTAAATAAACGAAAGATAAAACAAAAAAACTTAATGATTTGTTTTGAGTTCTCTATTATCCAACTATTTTTTTTAAATATACTCATAATTTCAATCTTCAAGACATCTATTGAAAGACTTGAAAAAGAAAGAAAATAATAGGTATCACAATGATGGTCGAAGCAGTGTAAGTTTTCTGTTGATATTTCACTTTGTTTATATGAATCCACAAATACCAAAAGATAATACCCGACAATATAGTTTTAATATGAACAGTTTTAGGTGCAGACTAGAACCATGTCTGAATGTTATGGTGTATGATCATGTGGCTAGCTATTCTTATGCTAGTTAGTGTCAAACTTCCCATGTTATGTTGCAATGGACAAATAGGTGGTTTATTGTTTCACAATTTTCACACCATTGACATTTAGAAACAAAAGTTAGATTTCTATGTTGAAAAACTGAATCAACAAAGATCCAGTTATTTATCATTTTCGAAAGAAGAAAAGAACACTTCTTTGGAGTGATCTTATTCAAGATGTTCTTAAATTGCATTGATTTAAAGCATTTAATTATGATATTCTCCCAAGTTCCCTTAGTGTTGTAGTTTCCCTGATGAGATAGAGTCCTAGTAAATTGAGTATTTTTCAGTTCCATGAATAAAGAGAAGTTTGATTATGTCGATGTCCGAATTCAGAACATTACTTTGGATCTTGGATATGTTCCAATTGTTTTCTAGCCAATAGTCTTTTACTTTCTATTGATCATACTAATTATTTGAATGATGATTAATGGAGATTAGAGGATGAGTATGGCACAATTTATCTAGCTAGAACTCTAGGTCTCATTTGCCTAGTTTCTATTAGATAAATTATTCTGCAATGCTACTCATTTCTATAGTCTCTTCCAGGTTTTTGATCTTTTAATTTTGGTCTAGACTTGCATAAGATGGTAAATTAAGCAGTAGGCTGAGTGCAAAAAGCGAACCATAGATTATTTTTTCTCTGAACTTATACTAGAGCTTGCATGAGTGGATTTATTAAGTTTCTACTAGAGTTCTGATATTGAGACCACCTTCTTCATAAGGTTTACAGATAGATTTCTAGTTGGTCCATGTGATACCTTTGTGATGTTTATTCGAGTCCCAGAGATACTTGCTAAGAATCTATTCAATTCGGTCGGTTACAGTTCTAGGAAGGATAATGTTTTATAAGTGGTAGGAAAGAATAAAAAGTAGGACATATTGGGTTAGTGTAAGTTTTACCATAAAATGATAGTAATATGTTGTCCCAATCTTGAATTGTTTATCTGATTATATTCATTAAGTCTTCAAAGTGAATGACTCTATTTCTAGGATGTATGTTTATACCAAGATATTTCATAATGAAATTTATTTTCTTGAAACTAGTTGAGAGTTCAATATAGTTGATCATAGGAATATGAATTCTGTTAGAGAGGATGAAACCGGTTTTGTTCTTATTATTGACTTGTCATGAGATGTCTTGGTATATTTGTAAAAAGGCGAGGATTTCGTTAAGGCTAGTGGATGATGCATTGGAGAAGATGATAATGTCATTAGCAAAGGCATGACAAGGTACCATTATAGAACTGGTAGTTTTGAATCTTATCTCTCTGTTATCTAAATAGAGAATATTTAGGCCTATGATGAGGAATTCTTCTGCAAAGATAAAAATGCTAGACAAAATTCGGTCACCTAACCTTAAACCGTTAGTTGATTTAGAGTATTCATTGATTGCTTCATTGATTATGATAGAGAATCATGTTATAGTTATTGAGAAACTGATTATGTTAATAAAATTTTGAGAAAAACCAAAAACATCCAGGATCTTTAAAATGAATGGAAAATAAATCTTATCAAAAGCTTTTGCCATATTGATTTAATGAGTATATTTCCTCTCCATATCTTTTTGTTTAGATCTTTCATGATCTCTTGAGTCAATAGTATGTGTATCGTGGATGTTCCTCTCATGAACAAAGTCATTTTTCTCTTCAGAGATAAGCTTAGGCAGAAGAATAGGGTCATGAATACCTATGGTTAAAAGATGCTCATTCAAGAGACATTGAAAATCAGAGGCAACAGATTGTCATATCTTTTGCTGGTCTTCAATCTAGTTGTTTCCATCCATGATTCTGGTGATTCTATTCCGATTTATTTTATTCTTTACATTATTGTGAAAATCTGCTATGTTTTTATCTCCATTTCGATCCAATTTACACAACACTTTTTCTCAAAGAATGATCATTCCCTTGTAAGGAGCTAGACATGGTTGGCCTTGTTCTTAGACAAATTAATTTTGTCTTTAAGATTTCTAGTTTCATGAAGATTGTTTTGAAGAAACATACTTTATCTTCTGATTGAGTTATTGCAGTAAAGATTTTACCAAAGGTATCTTTGTTCCAATTTCTTTAGAATATTTTTAAGTCATAGAAGCTTATGCCAAAATATTTGAAGGGTGGGACCAAACATCGTTTCACTTCAGCTTTTCTAAACTATGTTTGTGAAATCTGAAACAGTCATATTTTTAGGAATTTAAAAGATAGCTTAATTTTATTTGATTTATTTGAGATTGAGATACATAGAGGCCTATAGTCAGATCCCATTATGGCCATGTGTTTCACAATAGTGTTTTCAAAGTAGTTAGACTAAGTATTGTTATGGATAACCTTATCTAGTCTCTTCAATTTATGTGAGTTGGTTCACGTGAACTTAGATCCAAAAAAGCCAGAATAATAGAGATTATAGTTACTCAGGGAATTGTTAAATTCATCAATACTCCTCACACAAAGAGAGAAGTATGATAATTACTCAGAAGATTTAGTGATGGCATTAGAGTCTCTCAATCACTAACTATTATCTTGATTGATCATCAATATTTCTAAGGTTATTCCATAGCTCCAACCGTTTGTCCCTCATAAATTTTGCGTAGACAATAGATACAGATAATTATCTATTTAGAGAAGAATAAATGACATTTATATGTAGAGTATGATCCCAGTTTTTAAGAGTTTGAACCACAAATTCATCATTCTGGAAGATCTAAATCATATTTGTGATATTAGAAGTGCTATTGTGATAACCAAGTAGTTTTTGGTATTTAGAAGATGGATAACATCTATCACTGGTTTCTAGATTGTAAAAAGGTCAATTTTTTATTTTCTAATGATGGACTTTAGCATGCATCTAATGAAATTGTTACCAATGCCTCTAATGTTCCAACATATGATATTTTAATGCAGTGTGAGGCATGTCAGACCTTTTGAGTTTAACAGTTTTGGAGGTGTTAAGAATTTTCATTGGCTTTGATTGAAATTTCTTCATTTTCTTGTTTAGAAACTTTTCAAATTCTTGACTATCTTCAATTTTTTATTTTGAAGAGGATGAAAGACTTCCGATGTTTTTGGAGTTAGGAAAGGTGAAAATATCTTGGGATAAGTTTGATCTGTATTTTTCGCTAACTTGGATCCTAATTCAATTGTATTTAAAGCTTCAGTTGTCTCTTCTTCTATTATCTCAGGTATGTTTTGTGAAGTGGTAATGGTATTGTGTAAAACTATTTGCTCATTAGTTACAATGTGAGATTGTTTGGCTATTGGTGTCCTAAGAATAGTTATGGTGTTTGAGGATGCATGATTTTTAGTTTGTTGATAGTTTAGCTTCTGATCTTCATTCAATGGTTTTTCTATGATAAAGATGTTTATATTGATAGTGGTTCGTTTTGATTTTTGTTTAAGTCTCCATTCACCTGCCAGTTCAGGTTTTTTTGCCTTAGTATTGGGTTAGCTTTGTTGGCTTCTATCTCTTTGAGTTGGATGGTTAGATTTTCTGCATTTCTCGAGAGTAGTTAGGTATAATTTCATACGTGACCTATTCCCAGAAACCATCTGAGGGACCAAAGCCAATCCAAATTTTTCTTCGTAAGGTCTTGGATATATCAAGTTTTATCCATACCTTACAACAATTATACATTGCATATTCATATGGGATACCCATACTGCTAGAGGATTACCCATATTTTTTTTTCATAACTCTAATGTAGTCTTAATTGTACATGAAGTCTGGAATGTTTGGAAATGATATCCAAACGGGTGATATCAGAGATTCTTTTTTACGATGGAAAACTGGATTCTATTTGAGAAAACACATGGTGAATTTGTTTATTTTCCATACATTACGTCTCAAAATCTTTTTACAATCTTCTTGCAAATTTATTTCAATCATAATGTGATGTTTGATAATGGACGTAAATTATCCGGTCCCAAGCGAGTGAGTAGGTTCAAGGGAATTCCGGTTGTAATAAGAAAATGATAAAATAAAGAATAAGGAGAAGTTATCTTGTAATAATAAATATATGAGTAGATTTAGTGTAAATTGATGAGTCCGGATTTTGTCACCAATCTTTATAATAACCGGACAGGGGCAATTCGGACATCATCCACCTAACCGGACAGGGAAAATTCGGACAACCTCCACTTACTAAACTGTCCGAACAGAAGTAAAGTATTAAAAACTTAATCACTTCATGACTAAGCTGATTACTTGCTTACTTAAAAGCTAGTGGGTCTTTAAACTCGACCTGAATCCATTAAACACAACCCGAAAGCCCATATGGCCCAAAAGATAAGGGTATAAATACCCAACCACCTACATTAAATGAGGGTAATGAAAATTAAATACAACCAGGCAGCTCAATTCTCCCTCTACGCTCTATCCAAACATTAAATATCATCAAAATACCACAAAACTCTGGACAAAATTACCCTCAAACAAAAATAAACCTCACCATAAATAAGAGGTAAAATATACTAAAGTGGGTGACCCGTGTGGGTCTTGGGCCCATTACATTTACTATATAAGGCAAGATTCCCAATATGGGAAAATGTGAACATTAAATATTAAATAACTACTTTTTGGTAATTTCTCTCTCTATATCGCGTGTTTCCCTCTCTAAGACATTTTTCCAGGATTGTCTGGTCGCAGAATTAGGTCCGAATATTTCTGGAACCATCAATGTGTATCCCAGATTATAATACTGTATTTACTTGAAAATTTTAATGAACTGGAGATATTCTAGATGTCTAACATAGTTGGCCTCATGTTAGAGAATTTGCCAATAAGTGTATGTTTTGTTATGCTTTCAAGAGTGCTTTTATCTTGCACTGCTCTTGGCAGGTTGCTTGTAGCTTAAGCGTAGGTTTTCATTGGCTTAGTTGGTGAAAATATTTGTGTGGAAGGTTTCTTATCCGATTGGTATGTTGGATGTATTTCAAAGTTAGGGTTATTTTTAATGTTTGGAATATTTTTTCTTGATTTTGGATTGAATATCTATTGAGCATGGCCATTAATAGTATTCAATGGAGGGAATTCTGGATTGGTCTCTACTTGAATGTCTAATTTGCGAGGTAGTTGACTATTATTGTTGTTTCTTTTGTATCGTACCAATGTAGGAGTAACAACATTGAGATTACTGGATGAGGTTGTCATTAAGATGGCTTTTGATCGATATAGGTGGTTTTTTCGGAAGGTGGAGGATTCTATGATGAAGTCTCCAAATCTTTAGCCATGTTGATGGAGAATCAACCCTACATGACGAGTAATCAAGTGCTAGTTTGTTGTTTCAATCGACAAAACTAACTAAATATGTTATCTCATATTATTTATAAATATAAAATTATAATTTTAATAATTGGAGTGACTATTAATAAATATAAAAATTATATGCTAATTATTTATAATTATTGAAATAAATTTTAATTATATCTTAACATATATGATCTTTATAAAGATCTAAGATTTACAAATATTTTTTATTGAAATCTTTTAGGATTTTAATAAATAAATAAATATATATATAAATAAAACAATCATAAAAATTAACCAAACTATTGTTAAATTTGATTATATATATATAACGGAGAATGAACAAGATCCAAAGGTTTTCAATCAAAGACAATGAAGAAGACAAGCTACAATGAACTCTATATAAAGATGGAAAATTTCACACTAAAGACACATGTGACACAATTATAGTTAAAGAATACAAATCAACGATCTTCAGAAGACTTTGGAACAACATTACTCCAAAGAAGTGCTCTTTTCTTCTTTGGAGAATTTTACACAAGTGGATATTTATTGACACATTCCTTCAACATAGGAACTTGCAGCTTGCTTCCAAATGCCAACATTATAACAATTTTGAATCTCTAAATCATATATTTGTTAACTGTCATTTTGCTTAGCTGATATGAAACTACTTTGGAGGCCTACTCAACCTAAGACTTGGCCAACATATGACTTTCCAACATATGATAAGAAGTCGGTTTGATTCTTCTCCTAATGACACACACACATTAGGATCATTATTTCTCCTATCATAGTATGGTCTATCAGGATCTTCAGGAACAAAGTTAAATTTCAGCAAGTTAAAGTTACATCTACTAACATCATCCACAAAGTCAAATCTATAATTTTAAACCTTGATCAGTCATGTGTTTTAAAAACAGAACACTAGTATACAGATAATGACATAACTTATGACTTGGATTGTTTTAGTCACCTTAACCATGCTAGAAATTCTATAGTTACCAGCTCACACCTCCCAAAAGAATCAGAAATTAACTCAACAATTATGCCTCCTGATTGCTAAATGGTGAAGCATCAATTTGAGCTTTAATCATATAGTCTTAAGGGAAGGTCATTGCTGCAATATGTGGACTATATGGAAAGCAGACACCAGTTTCCGTTGAATGCTTGGCTCTCTTGGATGGACTCGTTCTCAGCAACAAAATTGAAATATTGATTCTAAAATCTTATATGTTATGTTTATTAATAAAAAAAATATGTGGTTTCTAACTGCTACCCTTGAATATTGCAGGAATCTAGTCTAATAAAGTTCAATTATCTCACACATCTATAGGGAGCAAAACTTGGTTGCGGAAGGGTTAGCTAAATGGACAATGAAATGCAAACAAAAATAAGAAATTTCCAAGAGCTTCAGTAGCTTCTCTTGTATGCCTCTGGCACATATCTTTTACACAAAGGATGAAATTTATAATTATTATTCGTCTTATCTAACATCTTATGAAGAAATAAATTTACGAATTTGGTTATCTTTTCATGAGAATATCGACATACCTTCAAAATCACAATGCCTGAATGTTTACATGGAAGTGCTCTGCCCCTTAGCTTGCCGAAATCTAACTGAAATCAACCAAATACAAATTTTTAGTTTATTAGATTCATCAGACTCACGATCTATCCATTCGACAAATCTCAGGAATCAGAAGGAATCAAAATTTAATCTTTCAAAAGCAAATCGTTCTCCCAATCTCGTTTAGCTTCACACAAAGCTTCCTTATCCTCTTCTTCAAGGCTTATCAATTTCTCATGCTTTCTATTTTTCAAAGATTGTTCTTCCATCCCCGTAAACTTTAATGAAACTCTAATTTTCAAGCTTCATTGATTCGTCTCTCTAGCTGGTTCGAAAATGAAATCTATTTTTTTTTAAACGCTTATTGCATTCAACAACGCGCCTAAATCTTTTGACTTAAATATCTTCACATTAGTCCTGGTAAGTTTTGCCAAATAAGAATTGGGCTCTTTCTAAACAAATAAGTTTTTGGATTTATATATATAATACTAATATAATTTTGTATATTATTCTAAAAATTAAACCTTCTATACAAATAAAATAGTTTATAATATCAACTAATTCAATAATTTTATTTTATTAGTAAATCTACCCGCTTTTACGTTCACGTCTTAAGCCAATTATGTCATTTTGCTCACCAAATTAGGAGTAAGCTTTTTGTCTTAGCTGGTGTTGGTGAACCCACGACACGTGTCCTGGGTACGTATCCTGTGAAAGTTTATCGCCGTGAACTCTGCTTCTAAAGCATTTATGGATAGAAAAAAGAGAGAGAAGCTAATTTATTCCCATCAATATTGTATGGAATAAAGTAGACAGGTCATTTCCACGGTGATAGACTCCGATCCATATTTCCTTTTTTCACGTGAAATGTTGGTCTCATTCAACAAATTCTCAAATTTAAAATATATATTATATATCTCATTATTAAAACAATGCGTAATCAATAGCTTAATTTTGTCTAAATGTCATTTGTTAGATTTAAATACATATTCAATTTAAATAAAATAACTAAGATATATTTAGATTTCATTTGATTATTAATAATTATTTTATTTAAAAAATATACTATTTGGATTTGATGAATGTCTCGTCAAATCAAGCATAGTCTTCCATAAACAATATTAAGCGTTTTGGAAGATTTTTTATATTCCAAAATAATTGTTCTCCTAATTTTTTTGTGAAAAGAAATTTTTAAATAAATATAAATAGTTCATACAAGAAATCTGGGGCATACACCGAGGAGATACAATCGACTGAATTAAGCCGATTAACAGTCTACAATCAAAGATAAACCAAATGATAAAGAAATGCAACGTAAACACAGAGAGTCGTAAAAAACTCTGAATGATAACTCGAGGTAATCGAAGCTCGACCTTTCTACTGGAGTGAGGTCATCTGGGAGTCCCTTAGCAGACATGGAGCGAGAGTAAAATCCTGCAGATATAAAAGAAGAGTAAAAAGATAAATCATTCTAAATACTATGACCATCTAATCTTGGTACCCTGGAACCTATAGCGAAGATCTGCTACTATACGGTGGGAGATTAGAGAATCCAGGGCAGGAGCGGAAAAAAAATTCTTGAATTCCCCTCTTTCCAGACGTGGTAAATGACCGCGTCAAAGCAAGTCCACCAAAGAATATGGTCACGAGAGTTAGACCATTTTGACGCCTCGCTAATCTAAGATTGCCAGCACGAAGGTGAAAAAAGGAAGCCAAGTTTAGTACTAGCAAAAGTCCAAATATTTAGAGTGAAGCTACATTAATAGAGAATATGAGAGATAGATTCAGAATCAGAATTGCAGAGGACACAATCAGTTCGGGTGTTGAGACCCCAGCTGAGGAGTTTGTCCATGGTAGCAAGCTTGCCTAAGATAGCTAGCCAAAGAATAAAGGAGTGACGAGGGATGTTATATTTGTTCCAAACTAACCCGGCCCACCCCACGTCAGGGGCGGGCATACGAATAGCGTTGTACGTGTCCTTGATAGTGAATGAGATGCTTCCAGATTTTGCAGTCCAGTATGGAACATCGATATAGGCGATGTTTGGAGGAGGAAGACTTAGGATAAGGTTATGAATCTCCAATAGATGCAGTCGACTTCGAACTCTTGCTGGTCTGATATCAACAGGCCAATTCGAATTATCGTTGTGGATGATGTCCGAAACCTTGAGGTTGTTTCCTAGAGGAGAGTCGCTAATGATGTTGTCTCCATAATGAGATGCTAGAGAATTAGAAAGGAGCCAAGGGTCGTGCCAGAATGAGGTTCTTATACCGTTGCCAATAGCCACCATGTACAAGTTACTTTCCAAATGGCGAAGACGAAGAATTTTCCTCCAAATCCACAAAGGGGAGGAGCCAGTAGGGATATTCCAGAAACTATTGTTTTTAATTTTTCGAGTTTTAATCCAATCACACCATATGGAGTGATTTTTATTACTAACGATAGACCAAGCGGCTGTCCTTAAGCATCTTTGGTCTATCGTTAGTAATAAAAATCACTCCATATGGTGTGATTGGATTAAAACTCGAAAAATTAAAAACAATAGTTTCTGGAATATCCCTACTGGCTCCTCCCCTTTGTGGGGAGCCAGTAGGGATATTCCAGAAACTATTGTTTTTAATTTTTCGAGTTTTAATCCAATCACACCATATGGAGTGATTTTTATTACTAACGATAGAGGTCCATGAAACTTTGTAAGGAGAGGTTACAGAGGTCCATGAAACTTTTGCCCCATGAAGTTTCATGGTCGTTCCCGACCAGAAGAAACAACGAAGGTATTATTTTAGCTATTTGATGATTCTAGAGGGAAGAATAAAGATAGAGGACCAGTAAACCTGACCAGCAAATAAGATAGACTTAATCAGCTGAAGTATTCCAGCATAAGAGAGATGCTTGGAGGTCCAAGAATCAATACGATTAGTGATCTTGTGAAGAAGAAGACGACAGTCATAGTGGTTTAGCCTACTAGTTATAAGGGGGACACCCAGATATTTAACTGGGAAATAACCTTCCGGGAAGCCCAGAATAGGCAACAGGCTAGACCTTAGAGAATCCAGAGAGGAAAATATGACTTTTTGAGGGGTTGACTTTGAGGCCAGAGAGCAGATAAAATTCATCAAGAGCCTCTTTGATTAGAAAGAGGGATTTGGTGTCCCAATGAAAGAAGATCATTAGGTCATCTGCAAAGCAGAGATTGATGATTTTAAGCTTTTGGCACTTCCAATGAAATCTGAAGTTTTTATCCTGGCTCTTCTCTTTGAGTAAACCGGAAATGACTTGCATAATGAGGACAAAAAGGAAAGGAGATAAGGGGTCTCCTTGTCTAAAACCCTTTCTTCCATTAAAGTGACCAAAGGGGTCTCCATTAATGTTAATGGAATAAGAGGGAGATGAGATGCATTTTATTATCTAAGTAATCATTTGATCTGGAAAGTGCATCGCCACAAGGATGTCAAGGACGAGGTGCCAACGTACATTATCAAAGGCTTTCATGATATCAATTTTAAGAGCTATCCTTTTGCTCGCAGCATTGTTATGATATCCTCTCAAGAGCTCTTGGGACAGTAAAATGTTATCAGAGATATTTATTCCCGCAACGAAAGCCGATTGGGAAGGATCAATAAGGTAAGGAAAAGAGTCCTTAATTCTATTGGCCAGAATTTTAGAGACGATTTTGTAGACAACATTGCAGAGAAAAATAGGTCTAAAGTCTGCTAGAACAGAGGGAGAGTCAATTTTGGAAATGAGGGCAATGGAAGTTGAGTTCCAAGACTTGTCCAAAGTTCATGAGTGAAAGAACTCAAGAACACCATTACAGATGTTAGGACCGACTGTATTCCAGGTAGACTTAAAGAAAGAAGAGTTGTACCCATAAGGTCCAGAAGATTTGTTACTATCGATACTGAATAATGCAGACTTAATTTCTTCACAAGTGATTTCGCGAATCATTAAGTCGCTATCAGTATTAGTAACTATGGAGGTAAGAAGAGAGGAGACTTTATCCAGGTTGGGGTAGGCAGAAGAATGCTTAGTACCAATGGAATTGTCGAAGTAATTAACAATGACTTTAGAGACACCAGCAGGTGTGGAAACTGTAATTCCAGAGTCATTGTTAATCGAAACGATTTTATTATAGAAGACACGGGTCTTAATACAGTTATGGAAGAATTTAGTATTGTTATCACCAAGCTTAATCCAGTTCTCTCTAGATTTTTGCTTAATAAATGACTCTTCAGCACGACTGAAAAAGATATAAGATTTGGAAGCCTCAATTTCATCGTAAATTAGACTAGGGTTGAGGAGGTCTAGAGCGAGGTTGGATTGGGTCTCAAACAATTTGATTTGGGCATTACGGACTCTATTACTGATGTCACTAAATTCCTTACGATTGAGCTTTGAAAGCTCTGACTGAAGGCGATTTTGTTTATCTGTGATTAACATCATCCCAGAGGAAGAAACTAGGGAGTTCTATCTTTTGGAGACTATGTCCTTGAAAGTCGGGTGAGATTGCCACATGTTGAAGAAATGAAAGGGCTTTTTACATCTACGCCGAGGCAAACCTAGGTTGAGAGTTACAGTAGTATGGTCTGAGAATCGTAGAAATCCATAATGGGGAAAAGACATAGGGAAGAGTCCCAATCGGGACTGACTAGGACGCGGTCAATCTTGGGAAGGATAGGGCGAGAAGGTTGTTTATTAATCCAAGTGAAGTGAAACCCGGTGGATCGAAGATCACTAAGTTCACTTAAATAACAGCAATTATTAAACTCATCAATTGCTGATGACCAATTGTCAGAGGCGCCAATTCTCTCATCCGGATGACGGATAGCATTAAAATCTCAAAGGGAGACCCAAGGGATGTGGTTATCTAATTTGGAGATGGCAATTAAGTCATTCCAAAGATGGATACGGTCATGGGCTTCGTTAAAAGCATATATGGAAGAGAGCCTGAAAGATGTATTGAAATTATGGCATTTGGCTCAACAATGGATGTACTGGGATGACTCTGAAATCTTAGTGATGGTAATCACACTAGGGTTCCAGGTTATCCAAATTCGACCAAGGGGATGGGAGGAATGATTAGTAATTACATGCCAAGAAAGGGAACCATCTTACTAATAATAGAGTCTACCTTAGCTTGATGAACTTTAGTTTCCACTAGGATAAGCAAAGAAATACTATTACTAATAATAAAATCAATTACGTCTTTTTGTCTTACAGGTTCATTGAGACCCCGAATATTCCAAAAGGAAATATTCATAAAGAGAATGACTTACAGTGTGTCAGACGATGGTCCTGTCGGAGGACATTTCCATTTTACCCTTCCCCTTGGGATCTACAGTGCGAAGCCTTTTTGGAGGAGAGTCCGCCTCTTCTCTGCTTTCCACTTCCTTTCCCTCATTAATGGATGAAAGATGATGACTAAGATCCGCCTCAGGAATGAACTCAGATGGGTCTTCCTCAGAAGACGATATCAGAATAGGAAAGGGAGAAAGCTTAATGGGGCCTTTTTTGCAGATGCGAGTAGGGTGGCAAAAAACCTTACAATTAGCGCATTGGGGCGGAAGACCGTGATATTCAAAGGACACCGAGATAGATTTGCCCCTTATCTTGAAAGTGAGCTCATAACGGATAGGAGATCCTACAGCGATCATAATACAAATACGGGCAAAGCGAAGTTTTTCTTTCCGTTCGGTTTGGTGATCCACATATAAAGGAGTCCCTAAGACAGAGCCAATGTTACTAAACCCCTCTGCCGTCCAAAGTTCAAAGGGAAAATTAAATACCTTGACTCATATCAGAATTTCCATGTGAGGATCTTTGATAAAAGAGGATAGGGGTTCCCAAACTTTCAGGATCATCAAGTTACCTCCAAAATGCCAATGAGCTCCCTCTAATACTTTTTTAACCATGATCTCAGAGCCAAATTGGAAAAGGAAGTAGCCTTCTGGAAGGGGTTTAAATTGTATGACGCTATACTTCTTCCATAAAGACTCAACATTTGCTTTGAGGAAGCTTAGGTTATTTGGTTGAGTTCGAAAATAACCTGAAAGACATGCTTTCCAAGAATCTGGAGGGGCCATGGCAGATTCTTGCATTATAAAATCATTCCCCACAAGTTCCATATAGTTAATTCCAATCACCAAAGGGGAGCGATTGTCGCTATGACCAGATACAATGCTCGCATAAGAAGAGGGAGAAGTAGAGTGGATACGAGAATTCGAATTAGCAATGCCCAATGAGTTAGGTTTTAGGGACGGAGTTTTAGATAATTTTGAAGGGATTTGGGCCAGTTTATTTAAAAACTTTCTTCCTTTAGGGCCTTTACCTGCATTCCCAAAATTCATGATTAAGGAATAGGGGACATAAGAGGAGCGACCACCCATCAAACCTTGACCCATATTTCTTACCGGCTTGTCTATTGTAAGTACTTGAATAGGCCCGATTAATTTCGAGGATCGGCCTTTGAAAGAAGAACCGGACTAGTTGCCTTTGTCAGCCCAAAAGTTAAGCATATTAGAGTGATGGGGGCCTAGCGAATTAATAAGACAGAAACCAGAAGTGTCTCCTACACCTTGAGTCTCGATACTCCTAACTACCCTAGGAGATTTCGAGATACAGAATACAGAGCTTGAGATCGACTTCATGCTATCAGCCACTCCCAAAGCTAAATCCAGAGGAGCAGAGAAAGAAGAAGGCTCGAGCTCAACGGTAATTCCTGGCGATCCAGAACCCGGGAGAGAGGTCAAAAACCCAGTGGAGCTTCTTTTCGAAGAAGAGGGAGAGGCATGGCCAATCCGAACTCTGCAACCACTCGAATCGATTGATGATACCGAAATCGGAATAGGAAAAAATCCAGAGGGGGACAAACCAGCAGAAAGGGAGCTGAGGGGGTTGCCTGAGAAGGTGTCACGTAGGGATGGCAACGGGGCGGATTGGTGGCGGGTACCCGTATATCCACAACCCGCCCCGCAATAAATAACTGATACCTGAACCCGCCCCGAAATCTGACGGATATGTTTTTTCCATACCAAATCTGAATCCGTGGGTTCAGGTTACCCACACGGGTACCCACGAACTACCCGCGGAAGAAACCCTATGTAGATACCCGAACCGAACCGATCATAAACCAAATCTATAAAAATAAAATAAAAAGTAAAAATATAACAATAAAATTAACAAAATACTGCCATAAATTATAAACTTCATCGACTTGATCTTCTCAATAAAACAAACGTATAAAAATAATCCATTGCAAAAGCTTCAATTATTCCTGTTTAATAATAAATTTTATTAAACATAAGATTAAATAATACACCCTAAATCCAACAAGTTTATATAAGTAAGTACATTACTTACCGCGAAGACCGGACGGTCCAAACCTTCATCATCGACATCATCATAAGTAATTGAATACCCGTCCGAATGCATAATCGAACCATCTAATAAAAAATAAAATAAAGTATTAAACTAGTGTATTTTATAATGATAACAAATAAATATACTAATAAAAGTAAAAAAATATATATATTTATTTGCAGGTTTAAACTAGTGTATTTTATTTATTATTTTCTTAACGGTTACTAGTATATTATATAATTATAAAGTATTATATATTTTTTATAATTTATAGTTACTAGTATATTATATAATTATAAAGTATTATATATTTTTTATAATTTATACTTCATACATATATATATATAGATATATTTGTTTTTCTTTTTTTCTCTATAATTTCTTGAGAAACAGTGTTTCTCTATTTTTTTAATTATATATAACTGTTTCTCAAGAAATTATAGAAAAAAAAAGAAAAACAAATATTTCGAAATTAAAAAATTATATGACAAATCATTAACAAATCGATATATTTACTCAAAAATAAATATTACATAAAAAATCTATATCAAATTTGTATATATATTTAGAAATTAAAAATATATATGATAAAAATTGAAATATATATATTCAAAAACAAATAATATATACTGTACCATAAAATTCTGTATTAGATATATAGAATATATTCAAAAATAAATTTTAAAATCTATATAGAATATATAGATGTATTTAAAAAAGAATATAAAAATGAATATAAAATAAATAAATATAAAATCTTTATATATATTCAGAATTAAATATTTTATATGATAAAAAAATGGAATTTTAGTATTCAGTATCTACGCATATACAATTTTAGGATTTTTATTACTTTTTTAGGAAAACAGAATGATTTTATATATTAATATATACACTATATAATATACAGCATATATAATCCAAACAAACAGAAAAATCGTTGGAATATATGATGATTTTTATTAACTTTTTCGAAAAACATTAACAGTTTATATATACTGTATATATAAATGAGATAAAGAGAAATAATTATTGTAAAACCATTTTTAGAAAACATAAACGATTTTTAGAGAAAAAAAACAAAAAAACGATTACTCTCAAGAACATAGAAAAAAAAGAAAAAAAAATCACCGAAATAGAGTAAGAAACCTGAATATTATGAAGGAAACGCGTGACAATTGAAAACCAAATAATGGAGCAACAAATCGTGGTGGTCGGTACAGTAATGATGGTTCTATGTGAGAAAATCAAAACGAGACAAATTAGATATTGATAGTTTTTTTTTCTTTTAGGGTTAGGAATATTATTGGGCTAGATTACATACATACAGTAATAAATAACATTTATAACGGGCTACAAAAAAATAATAATATTATTAAGGTTGAATATTTAGTCTTTATAATGGGCTAAAAATAAAATCAATCAATAATATTTATATTTATATAGATGAAAGGTATTTTTACGGGGCGGGTTCGGGGCAGTTACCCGTGGTTTAATATTCAAAACCGAAAGCGAACCCCGAACCCGAACGGATAGTACAAATAAAAACCATAACCCGTCCTGTTTTTTTTTTTTTCAGATAACCCACCCCGTCGGTTTGGGTACCCACGATTTCGGTTTAAATTGCCATCTCTAGTGTCAAGAGTCAGGGATTTGGGAGTGGGACAATGCTCGTTGATGGAGAAGACTAAGTTCTCATAGAAGCCCAGAGCAAGCATAGGGGCTTCAGAGTTACCAGGGGGAAGGGAATCAGTGAGGGGCTGGGCTCCAAACTTAGAAGCAGTGGAAAACACCACACATGAGATGCTTCGAGTGATAACTGGGGAGGGAGACATATAAAGCAGATCAGGACAAGGGGGCAAAGATGAAGAGGGAGTGGCCCGATTCCATGTGGAACCTTGCCATGACAAGGGCGTTCCTGACGAAAGCTTCATGATGGGAGGTGATAGGAGTGGGAAGGGCGAAGTCCAAATCGGAGGGGTTGCTTGAGGGAATGTCAGCGATAGCTAGGGGTTCAGATGAGCTGACCGGATAGGAGACGAGAGAGGATGAGATGGCCATTGGTCTCACTAGGGAGAAGGAGTCCACAAAGTCGGAGGCATTAGCAGGGCGAGAGGAGCCAGAGGAGACCATTTGGTGCAGAGAGAGGTGAGTTTTGAGGAGTATGATTTTGATTTTTTGGAACTTTTGGTTTGTTTTTTGTGATGAACTGGTTAGGATAGGATATAATAAGTAAGGGATGGGTTTGTCGACAAGATAATAAGGGAGGGATTTGGGTACAAGATAAGAAACAAAAAGGAATCTAGAACTAGCTATAGGGTAGAATGTGTAAGACTGAATGCAGGTTAGAGCAGAGATGGTTACGGTGATAAACCAGGGGAGAGAAGGCAGGGTATAGAGGGGGAGTCCATTGTTTGGCAAGGTAGCTAGAGTGAGCAGATGGACTAGCTTAGGGGTTGAGGTGACGTGAGAGGAGATGATAAGACTAGGGGGAGAAAGTAGCCAGTAAAGCTTGAACTGGTTGCCTGTGATTAGAGAGTGCAGAGAGATGGGGAAAGTGGTACCGAGAGTCACCCAAAGGAGGAGAGAGGGTGAGAAAGGTAACATGTTGGGCTTTTGAAGGTGGCTGCAGTCTGGAAACCAGAAAAGGCTAACTGAACTAGTTGGGGTAATTGGATAGTTACTGAGGGCACTGTAAGAAATAATCTTACGACAGTAAAAATAGGAAGGAGGGAAGAAAAAAGCCAGTGATTGGAGGTTGTCCAACATGAGATTAGGCAAGGAGGAACTAGAATGGTTGTTGATTGGAGGTTTGACTGAGGTGGTGTAGAGAAGGGAGTGATTCCTGAATAACTGGGTCCAAATGGTAAAGAGAAGATGGGACAACCATGATACTATGTAGGAGAGCTTGGATGAGATTGAGGTGGAGAGGTCTTTTGCACCTAAAACATCAAAATCGAGAGAAATCCAGCAAGCAACAGGATATCCAACAGATTTTACAAGGGAATGATGAGGATTAAATGGTGAAGGATTTGCTGATAGGACAACACAGCTGGCTTTAATAAACATGGACCAGGATTTTGAACAAGAGAAAGAGAGGGAAAGAGGAACACAGGGGCTGGAAAGTGAGACATACTTGACAGCCAAGTACAAGGATGAACTAGGATTGTCTATCATTAGACCATGGATTCCTTGGCCATGAAGCCAGGGAAAGCTTTGCAATAACCAGTAGAGGAGAAGAAGCTAAGTTACCGTTGGAAATTCTAGAGAGAAGAGAGAGTACTTACGGATTTAAAGAAATTTTTGAGATAAAACTCCTCCTAGTTATTAATAACCTAACCTATTGAATAACCTAACCTAACCTATTTAATACTCATTCCGTCCCAAAATATATGTCTTTCTAGAAATTTTTTTGTCCCAAAATGCATATCGTTTTAGAATTTCAATGCAAGATTTAATATTTTTTATTGATTAAAAACGAGAAGTAATTATAGCATTCCTTAATATTCCTGCATAACCTTAAAACGACAAATATAATGGGACGGAGGGAGTATATTTTAACCAATGATTTTGAATGCTTTTCACTTTGAATAAAATATAAAAGATATTTATTATTACTTGATCAATATAGTTTATTGCTTTTCTGATATTTATAGAAACGAGAAGTAAATATTACCACTCTTAATAACTGTGCAATTTTGTCGAAAGACGTTTATTAAGGAGCGGAAGGAGTAATTTTTTTTGTTATTTTCTTATTGAATAAACGAAAGATAAAACAAAGAAATTAACTGGTTTGTTTTGAGTTTTTTATTTTTTATTTTTTTGGAAATCTACTCCTAATTTCAATGTTGATGGGCATCTGTTGAAATGCTTGAAATAAAAAAGAAAGGCAGAGGTATTCCAATCACATGATAGCGACTGTCGATAGTCTGTTTTTTGTTTTGGATGAAAAATGTTAAAACCTAAACCTCGTATTTATATGCCTTACGACTTAAAGCCCAAAATTGTAAAACCAAACATGTTTTGCAATCTCAACCCTATAAACTGACAAATACATTTACCCCGTTAATTTTTAATTGGGCTTCAAAGTTCCAAAATTCAACCCGATTACCACACTTAGATCTATAACGTTTTTTTTTATCCACATGTCCAATTCAGGTAATTACATAGTTTAATTAACTCGATTACTTTTATTGAACTACCTTAAGATAATGACCAAATATATGTATATTTGGCATGTCGGTCCAAATTATTCAACTTTAGTGAACTTATTATTAGACTACCCATAACGACACATGTTACTCAAGAATATGTATTCAACTCTAGTGAGATTCCTGAATCTATTGTCAATTGACGAACGGGACAACCTCGTACATGACTAATAAAAATATAGAACTAAAGATCTATTTCTTGTAATGTGAACAACCGATACAACAGTAATCAAATTATTGCTACCAATCAATTACTTTCGCCAATTACAGAGTGTAACCTAAGAGTAATATGATTTGTAATCGTACATATCTACTCTTAAATAGTTCATGCCTTAGAAGATCCAAGCATATATATAATTCAATAAAATTTTATATACACAATACCTACAAAATCTTATATCATATTTTATTATAAACTCTTCCACTGAAACTAACAATCCTCTAAATCAACTACTCCAATACTAATTGTGTGCCCTTGGAAAACCTTAGGCAAAACCGCTTTAAGGATATGCTACCATACAGTTTGTGTTGATGTGCTATATATTTATCTGATCCATTTGAACTCTCTCTTTAACATATATAAACTCTATGTCTATGCGTTTGGATTTAGACGATCTCATGTTATCATTAGATTAATGCACTTCAGAATTGTTGTGGCAATACAACCTCGTGAGACCTTGTATCCTTTGTAAAATATGTAACACGGTGGTAAAGTTCTACAACCATAATGCATAGTTCGATACCTCAAAACATGAATTAAAAATTATGCTACCACAAAGGACAATTCGACAAGTGTTTGTTTTACAATTTTCGAGGATATTGCATCTCTAACCAATAAGAATATATTTCCCGAAGTGCTTTTCAGTATGCATATGAGTCCACAAAAATCCAAGTCGGAATACCCAATGATCTCGAGCCTTTTCAACTTTATATTTTTCAGATTTGCCTCTTTATTCCTTGCAGATATCAGAGTACTCTATTAACTACCTTTGAGTGATGCATGGACGTGTTACTAACATATCTCCTCAGCATATTTATAGCAAATGAAATTTTCAGCCTAGTACAAACTTGAGCATGCATTAAACTCCCAACTATCGAAGTATGATGAACTGCTTTCATTGCCTTAATCTCAAGTATTCCTTAGGACGTTAACCCAAACTAAGTCTGTTACCCTTTGCTATAAAGGTACTCGTGAGCTTCAATTTTTCAATCTATAATATTTTAATACACTTTCAATGTATGTCTTTTGTGATAATCCAAGAATACCATGAAGTGATCTCGATGTATCTAGATTCCTAACACAAAACTTGCATCACCGATCTTCCTTCATATAAAACTTATCTGATAAAATTTATTTGTAGTGTGTAACAATCCCTTATTGTTGTAGGAAAAATATATGTCATCCACGTATAATATCGATACACAATAAAATTTTGCTACACAAATATGAAATTATTCGCAATGAACTTTTGATACACAAAATCTTCAACCGAGTTGACTTCAAAGTCAAAAGAGACTATCACTTCAAGAAATTTATGGTACCATTGACGATAAACCTCTTTGGACCCATAAATGGATTTCGTAAGCCTACAAACTAAATATTTTGTGTTGTC
The DNA here is from genome assembly GCA_036936605.1 of Limnanthes douglasii subsp. nivea. Classification (NCBI taxonomy): domain Eukaryota; kingdom Viridiplantae; phylum Streptophyta; class Magnoliopsida; order Brassicales; family Limnanthaceae; genus Limnanthes; species Limnanthes douglasii. The sequence continues at coordinate 18,720,539 of JAUPFV010000003.1, read as the reverse complement.
TACTATAATGTATTTTGGTTGCACCATATAGATCGTTATCTCAATATTACCATTGAGAAAAATGGTCTTAACATCCATTTGATGGAGCTCAAGGTCAAAGTGTGCAACTAATACCATAATTGTTTCAAATGAATCCTTCATTGATATTCGAGCAAAGGTTTCTTTAAAATCAATCCATTCATATTGAGTGTAACATTTCCTTACAAGACACGCTTTATATCTTTCCACATTATCTAGGGAATTGTGGTTGGTTTTGTAAAACTCACTTACCACTAATTACATTTCCCTTCAAGTAATGAGACAAGTTCCCGTATCGTATTGTTCTGCATCGATTGATACTCTTCATTCATAGCATCGATCTAGTTTAGAGAGTCAGAGCTTTCCATGACCTGTTTGTAGGATAAATTATCATCTATAATTCCAACACAAGACTCATCGTGCTCCTGTAGATATATAATAAATTCTAGACGTATAACATTCTTCTTTTCTCTCGTGGACCTTCTCAAGAGAATTGTTTCATCTTGTTGGATTTTTTGAAGATGTATTATTCTTCCCCTAAACTCAACATGCTTGAAAAACTTTATTGTTCTCATTTCAAATATAGTATAGTGAGAGAATCATAAAATTTAAACCTTCTAGTATTCAGAATAACTTATGAAGAAGCAGTGGACAAATTTTGGGTCCAGCTGGAAAACCCCACACATGGAGATGCTTTAAATTGGGTCTATGCCTATTCCAATGCTCATATGCGGTCCTAAAAATAAAATTGGTGGGTACCTTATTGAGTACATAAACGACACACTTGTTGACTTCCCCCTTAAAGGATAATGGTATAGATGAGTGACTTATCAATACTTTTGGTCCACAAATATTGGTATGTATCTAATACTTTTATCGCTCTATATACCTCTACCCTTGATATGTATACCAAAATCAAAGTAATATAGAGGACCCAATAAACTTTTAACTACAAGCTTGTCCATCTAACTTTGGATATGTGAGATAAACATGTGTGCTATAGTTTAGATGATCTATCAGACTTAATAATTGGGTTTGGTATATATTATGCAGTCATGATAATATTGTAATTATTGACAATATTTATAAATAAAAGTTATCCTCTTTTGTAAAACTACCATTCCCAACAATCACCTTATTTATATATAGTGTAAAAATAACATTTCGCATAAGACAAATATATTCATACAAGTCTAAAACTGGAAAGTAAATTAAGTTCCTCTAAAAATTGGAAACAAACATTATAATCTCCAAAAATAAAATATGTCTAGTGGTAAGTTCTAAAGATGAACTCCCGCCTGTCGTGAAAATGGATTTTTCATCCTTACTTAGCATCGTGCTCCTTGGCATACCCCGTAAAGAAATACAAACATGAGTTGTTACTGTCAAATCAATCCATACATTATTCATTTTCACAAAAAACAATATTACTTTCTGAAACTACCAAAGATGTAAGAGTACATTTGCTTAACATGTAAGCCCGTCGTTTCTCATAATCCTTCTTCTAATGTTTTTATATTTGAAGAAAATGCATCGACCAACGATCGATTTCTCAGGATTTTTCTTATTTACCACACCTTAACCAGGTCCTTTTCTATATTCTTTGTGTTTATGCCCCCTTCATCTTTGGAGATGTTATCATATAAACATCGAAAATTTCCACTTTAAGTCTCTCCTACTCTTGTGCAACATGTAAAATCAACTCATTAATATTCCATTTTTTTCGCATGCAGTTATATGTGGACTAGAAATACTTAAATCATTCTCACAATTATTGCAATGTGAAAATCACTACACCTTCCTCTTGAAGGTCAACCCCAATTGCCTTCAAATTTTGTCCAATCGTAGAGATTTCAAGAATATGCTCACATATTTTACCTCTATAAGTATAGTTTTTTTTAAAAGAGCAATATTGATTGATCACAAGAGCCAGAGGTTTAGGGTTGTACAAAAAAGTCAGTATTGAATTGCTTACAAGTTTAATGTATTAAAAGTTAAGCTAAACTAAGTATGAATTATCAAAATTTTGATTCTTGCCTGAGTTTTCATATCCATTCAACCATGAGCATAAGATCTAATCTGATCGAGGGACTTCAATTGCCTTAAGACGAGTCTTGAAACCTGTAAAAAAGAAAACTGTGGTCAGGATAAATCCTGCCAAAAATGTTAGTGAGAAAAAAGTGTATCGGTTTAGGTGTCTAATATAACCTAAGCTAATATCATCTAAAAAAATAATAGCAGCTAATTGAGCAGGAGAGTTGTTATGAGTGAAGGGGGTCTTAGAAGATATAATCCATTTGGCCACCCAATCAGCCATGAGATTTTGGTCTCTAAGGATATGCCTGATTGTCATTTGAGGAGAAATCATCTTTCTATATATAAAGATTAACAAACTTAGGCAGCATGGGGATTTACTATAACTTAGAATTTCAACTAAGTGCAAGCAATCAGTTTCCATATCAAGATTTGTATAATTGTTGGATTTGTAGTAAATGAGACGTTCAAGAAGGGCTATGGTTTCTGCAATCAAAGGATTTTTCTTACCAAATATAAAACCAACAACAATCAATAATAAACCATTAGCATCTCTAATTACAAAGCCACCACTAGATTCACCAGAAGGTAAACTAGAGTCACCACAATTCATATTGATTCTATTAATCTTAGAAGGGTGCCATTTTACATATGAGTAAGGAGTTTGAACTGAGACATGATGAAAACAACCTAATGAATGGGTTGTGTTTAAATCACTAGCCTAATGCTTAGCTTTTAAAAGGTTTACATTGTCTAAATTAGTGATAAGAATGATTACTTTCTTAATTATATTAGTAGATAAAGGCTTAAAGGCTTTGTATTTAATCCTTTTGCTAGTTTTCCAAATTGACCGACATATAAGAGAAGAGATAGATAACCTAATGTGCTTAGGGGTATTAGTAAATGAAGTCCGGATTTTGACAATGTGACTAATAAACATAAATTTATTGATATGAATGCCAAATAGATCAGAAAAGTATGACTAAATATTCCAAGACATATTACAAGCAATAAATAGATGAATTATGTTTTCTAAATTATCACAGAACTAACATTTTGAAGAAAGACTAAAGTTACGGGTTTGAAGGACAAAATCAACATAGATGTAATTGTTTAAGATTCTCTAAAGAGTGAAAGAACACTTATTTGGAGAATTATTATTCCATATTTTATTGGGTCAAATGGATCTATCATGCTTATGTCTGATTTTGTGCCAAGTATCTTTAAGGACGAAGAACTCTTGAGATATAGTCCAGATAATATTTACATAAATGTTGTCTTTGATTTGAAGTATAATGATTCTATTAATGTCAGATTAAAGAACATTATTGTTTAACTTCATAAACCATAACAGGATTGTACCAATGAGTATCATGATTTTAATTTAAGGTTATAAATGGATGAGTATGATTCCAGTTGTCAAACCAAAAATTGATATTACCTTTACCAATTTTCCTAGATTTGTTTTTTCGGCAGATTCTGTAATTCTAATCATTCTTTTTCAAGTTTTAGAATCAGTAGGCTTAATGTTGGTTTGGAGAGAGTGAATGTTAGGATAGTAAAGAAAATTCATAAGGTTAACCCATATAGATTTGTTATCTTTAAAGGTTAGCCAAAGCTTGTAGGAAAATGTTGATTGAATACCTTTGAGTTTTCTTATGTTAAGACCATTTTCATCAAAAAGCTTAGACAAATTAGAAAAAAGGTCAAAATGATTTAATTTAAATTTTGTTTAGAATCCCAAATGAATTTGTTAATAAGGTTATTGATTCTACAAATGACAGATTTATGAATGATGGAATTCTACATATAATATATAAGGAAAGAGAGGGAAGCAAATTAAGATAATATTAATCTACTACCAAAGGATATATGAATGTTATTTTAGTCCATAATTTTGTTTATGATCTTAGAAACCATGTCATATGGATGTATGGATGTTATTTTAATCCATAATTTTGTTTATGATCTTAGTACCAGGTCATCATAATGATAGGTACAGTTTGTTGAGTTAATTTGGATACCAAGGTGTTTGAAAAGCAGATAACTTTGCTTAAAACCAGTTGTAATGTTATCGGATCTAATGCTGCTCATATGAATTGAAAGAATAATTTGTTTTTTTACTTTGTTGATTTGCTGGCTAGAAACAACTTTATTGGTCAAGAAAGTCATAGACTTTCTTGACATTGTTCAGGGAACCATTGGTAGAGATTAACACATCATCAACATATGAAAGGCAATGAATATGTATATATCATCTTGCCTTGTAGTACAAGGTATTATATTTAGTGAACAAGCTTAAAACCTCTCAACAAATACTTCTCTGCAATGATAAACAGACTTGGTGATATAGGTTCACCTTGTCTTACTTCATTGCAAGAGGGTAAGTAGCCATAAGAAGAACAATTTATAATGTCCGAAAATTTTGAGTTTTCAATTTTATTTTTGATAAATATAAGAAAGTTATCAAAAAATCCAAAAGATTTTGAAATAGAGTATATAAATTTGAAACAAATTCTATCAAGGGCATTAGCCATATCTAAATTTAAAATTAAGCTATTACATCTGGTTTATTTGTTTAAATCATGTATAAGTTCTTGGGTGATCATAATATCTTCATGGATATTTTTAAATTCAACAAATCTAGCCTGCTCAAAAGAGATTATTTTAGAGATAATTTTAAAAAGACTATTGTTTAATAGCTTAGACAATATTATATTGAATAATGTAAATAGGATTATAGGCCTGAATTCTTGCCAAGTTTTAAGCGAAGTGTTTTTTGGAATAAGGAACAATGTAGTAGCAATAATACCTTTTAGAACATGATATCCTCTAAATTAATAACTAACAATATTGCAAAGATCATGATGAATGATTGGCCAGCAAGTCCTATAGAATCTAGAGTTGAAATCATCAACTCAAACAATATTATTATCATTGAGAAAATACAACAGAAACATGTTATCTTTCTTAGTTAAACGATCTGGGATATTCTCATTAATATGATCAAGAGATATATCAACGTTATTACATTTAAGAAGGTCGTGGAAGAAATCAACAACATAATTACCTACAAAAGTAGGATTCTCTGTCCAAGCGTTGTTAATGTTGATGCCATGAATTATGTTTTTTACACCTATTTTTAACATAGTTATGTAGCTTATATTATTGTTTTCGCCATTTTGAATCTAAACTGAGAAACTTTTCTTGTGCCAGAATACTTTCTCTCTAGCCAAAAATTTAAGATGATCAACTCTGGCTTTATTGAGATTAGATATTTTGATTTGGTTATTAGAAATTTTAATACACTTTTTTGCATATTTGACATTTTTTAGCTTTGGCAACACTATCAATAATGCTACTTGTTTCAAGTTTTGAGATTGGTTTTCAGCTTTTTTAAGATTGGTTTTTAGCATATTTGACATTTTTTAGCTTTGGCAATACTATCAATAATGTTACTTGTTCCAAGTTTTGAGATTAGTTTTTAGCTTTGGCAACAGTATCAATAATGCTACTTGTTCCAAGTTTTGAGATTGGTTTTTAGCTTTTTTTAATTTTAACCATAAAATTAAAATAACATCACCAAATTGAGGATTATTCCATCTTTGCTCAACAAACTTCAGAAAATCTTTGTGGAAGATTTACATATTTTGGAATTTAAAAGAGATTAAAAATGTTTGATAATGAGGATAAATGGATACAAAGAGGTGAATGATCTGAGATAGTTCTGGCTAGATGATTCACTTTTGTAATACCAAAGAGAGATCTCCAAGCAACATCGTGGAGAGCTCTATAAATGCGCTTCCATTTGTGATTATTAGACCAGGTGAAGTTTGAGCCTAAATAGCCAGGGTCTTTGAATTTACAGTCTAGAATCATATGATTAAATTCATCCATACCTCTGAAGTTAAGATAGTTACATGAGAGTTGCTAAAAAACTTTACCAATTAATTATGGTTGATTAGCAGAGGATATGACCCTTAAATGATTCCAAATGATAGATAATTGAGATCTTAAACATTTAGAATAAATGCCGGTGATAATAAATTCCATGTTAGTGGAAGTATTACTCATCAAATGAAGAAACTGATCATTATTAGTTATGATTTGAATATTAAAGTGATTATACCAGAAAATCCGAATTTTATTGTTAATGTTAGCAAATCCATCATTAAAGCCAATGTTTTTACAAACACAAGAAGCTTATAATTAGATATCATTGGCTCTTGAAGAGCGATGAAACCTATTTTTTAGTTTTTATTATAGATTTAAGTCTTCTTATGGTACCATTGTTACTAACCCCTCTTCCATTCCTATTCAATTTTTTTAAAGTCATTTTGAATTTAAATTAGAGGATCTCAAAGATCGTTTAATAATGGTGACTTTTTTGTTGTTGAAATCTTTGTTCTCAGATTATTTAAGTTTTCTATTAATTTTGTTCAGAAAGTTTTTTCTTTCTTGGTTGACAGTTCTCTTTTTCACATGGGAGTTGGGAAGACTGCTAGTCTTCAATATTATAAAATTAGTTGGAGCATATTTAGTGTTATCCATATATTTAAAAATATCAAAATAGTTGGCTAGATCAATAGTTTGAATAACATCAATGATGTCTGTTTCAGAAACATCATTGGTGCCAGGGTTGGAAGTAGAAAGAGAATTATGAGGTTTAGAATTTAAGAAGATGTCAGGTGGAGTAGGGATAACACTGTTAAGATTAAATAAATTGATGATGTTAGCATCATCAATGGGAAGATTTTCTGAATATTTTTCATTAGTTTTCACATTTTATTTTGTTTGAGAGGTTTTGGAAGTCAGGTGGATTGAAAGGGAATTCACAGGAAGTTTGGAAGTTTTTTAAACTTGAACTTCTTTAAAAGATTTCTGCTTGTCCAATTCATAAATTTTTTCATTATTTTGTTTGTGTTTGTTGCAAGATTCTTTATTGTGGCCTAAGTGATTACAGAAATTACATTACTAGTCATTGAACCATAAAAAAGTTTTTGCTAAAATCCGTCTTCTTCCGAAAACCTACCCATATATTTTGGGGAAGAAATCTAAAAATGTCATAATGAGAGATTTAACACAGTAAAAACTAGCTATGTTGAAGGTTGGGATCCAGATATGTAAAGATATTCCCAATGCTTTGATAATTTGGTAAACATAGTCAAACTGTATAGATATACAAGGATTTGAGGTAAGATGACCCAAACTGGAGTCTTAGGAGTTTCTAGTTTGAGATTAAAATTTGGTTTCCAGTTTAAGAGTCTGAAGGAAAAAGAGACAAAATTGTAGACGTTACTTTTCCAAAGAGTTTTTAAATCAATTAAATTGTCTAGTTCAATGAATATATGTATATAGTCCTATATAATAAACTCACTTAAATTTAGCAACTAGCGTAAATTTAGTTCAATAAATTGTTTAGCAACTAGCGTAAATTTAGAGTTCAAGATTGAAGATGACTTATCTTTGCTATTGAATAAACTGACTTGTGTTCATCGTTTTGCTGGTAGACGACCTGAGGGTGAGTGGATGATTTGGATTTTGTTCCTAGGATCTACGAATTATTTGTAATTTCTGTTCTTGGAGCTGGAGGGGTTTTCTTCGAAGAATGCATTTGAGGGCATCTCCTAAGTTAAGAAAGGCTGATTCCTCTCTAGATTTGCTGTAAGTCAGCAACAACTCATGAAAAAAATATACCACACTTAGTATTTTATTAGTTCTGAATAAAAAAAAAGTAAATATACAATCATAGTCAAACAAATATAATAAAATGATATTATCTAATCACAAATTATTATAGTATATAAAAAATCTAATTCATACCAACTGTTTTGAAATTGTTTCTTTAAAATAATTCACACAACAAATATGTTATCATTTAAACAAAATATTTGAAATTATATTATGAATAAATCGAAATAATATATTTTTATTTAAATAATTAAATTTATTTAAATATTTGTTTCTCAATCGTTGATATGTTATTTATAAGACATTGATCCAATTGGTTTAATACATTGGGCATTGAGATACTTCAATTAAGACCAAACGATGTGATTAATTTAGATAATTTTGAGCAGAAATTAATTCGAGGAGCAAATATGTCAAACTATCATTTAAGAAAAGAAGTAATATTAACTATTAAATGAATAAGTCTTCAAAGTGGTTAAAGTGACATATTATTATAAGGACACCTTATCCATATCCTCTTTTGAATTCGTTAGGTAAGAGATAGAGGATCCTATCATCTCGATCTCGCTATAACAAAATCATAAACTGAAACTTTTTTTTAATTTATTAAATACGTTTACTATATTTAAACTTTTTTTAGTTTATTAAATACGATTACTATATTTTTCGGACGTTGCTTGAAACTTCTTTTACTTTATTAAATACGTTTAATATATTTTTCTGACGTGGTTTTCATTTATTATCTACCAACCTCTTTTACATTTATCTTGGTTTTCATTTCTTATCTACCAATATATTTTTCGATTCAAAAGGTACCATGATATACATAACAGATACTTGATTTTAATTTCGATCGTTCTCTAATAATTTTTTATTTTAAAAAAAGTATCATTATTGTTTGATGCCTCATATTACTTAAGATATGTTCTCACATATATATATATATATATCATTGATAATTTACATGTCTAACCGATGTGGGATATGAAACTTTAGTCGTACCTTAACAATTAATATTAATTTTTTCTCATTTAATCTTCTAGTCGAACTTAAAATTATTTATTTTTACAAAGCTTTTCTTTATACAGAGATACCAAAAATACATGACGTACTTGTTTTAATATGGTTATATGTCATATTTGGAAAGAGAGGAATATACAAAAATTGTTATCTCTCTGTCTTTGTTTCTACGGTTTCGTACCGTATTTTTTCTCAAAATTCGGTTTAGATATATTGACACTAAATTGGTTGGCGAGGTAATATCTTACCTTATTTCTAATTTTTTCTTATTATGTGTATTTTTTTTCTTTACAAATATCACCTTCCTCACGTGGTGGTTGCACTCGTTGCTCGTAATCTCAATACATGATCTAGTTCTTTTACTCTACTTTCACCGGGGATGTTTAATCTGATTACCCCAGATTCTATGTTTTCTATTTGTATTCCTATTTAGCCTTTGTTTCCAGGTTTAATAACTTCAGCCATCTATTTCCTCATAATGCTTGCGGTCGTTTGGTTTCCGCTGCTCTACCTTATGAAGGTCGTTACCTCTTTTATGCTTTTGTCGCACTTTATTTTTATTTGTACCCTAATCGGACTATGTTTTGGATCATGTAAACTATCATAAAGCCAATCATCAGAGTATGTTCCATACATATATAAGAATCATTTTTTTATTTAATATTTTTTTGCCACAAAAAGTATATCACCTATATTAATTGATATATGGTTTCCTTTTGTAATTTCTATTATTAAAAAAATGTCGCTAAAATAATCATTATATAGAAATAATTCTTTTATGGGAAAGAAATCTTAAATTTATGTGATTATTTGGAAAAATAATTAATTGTAACGAGTAAATAAGCGAGATATATTGGTCTCGTGAATGAAAATACACTAACAATAGATATTTTTATTATTTTAATAATATAATCTTATATTTTTTATAGTTAGTAATAACACAATCAATTTCATGCAATTATATATGATATCATATTTTATTTCCTAAAAAATCTATGTATGGATATAGATGGATTAATTTTGGATTTACTTTTTATTTTATTTTATATACTTTAAAAAAAATTATGTTAATTTATATGATTAAATATTTATATCAATATTCAATTGTAGTATGGTGGGTAGAGATTTCGTATATAGATATGATCCTACTGTATTAAAAGTTAGAACATTGTTAGTTGATTTAATATATTATTGATTGTGATGTTGTTTTTTTGTATGAATTTATTGTTTACATAATGTGCATCGCTATAAACTACTTTAGTAAATAAGTAGTTTGCAGAATATCCACAACTACACCATTCATATTTCGAGGTGAGCATAGGTTTGTAATTACATGTTAAAGAGCAAATCTTGATTTGTTTTACCTTATATTATTGATAACTTAAAACCGCATACTCAATTACAATTTGTTTTACCTTATATTGTTGATAACTTAAAACCGCATACTCAATTACAAGATGATCAAGCAGTTTAAGACTTTAAAGATATATTTCACGATGAGTTACCCATACCAATAATGAAAGACCGATTGAGTTTAAGATTGATCTTCTTCCTCATACAATACCGATTTTGATTCCACTATAAAGTTAGTTGAATTAACAAGCTATCATGAATAACTATACATTATCCAAGATAGGCAAAGTGTTCTATCAATTAAGAGGTGCACGTACATTCTCAAATGTTTATTTGAGATATGATAATCACTGAAACTTAGAAACCTTGATATATATATATATAACAATATTCGATGTTAGATACAAATATTTTTCAGTTTTGGTAGTTTCATTAGGTGTAATAAAAGTGTCGATAATATTCATGGATAAAATAAATAATATATTTAATAATATACTTAAATTTATTTATTATTATATTTATCGATGATATTTGATAATACTAAAAAATGCAGTTGAAGATCAATACGGTATATGTTCTTCGGAACAACGAGAGTAATATTTTTATATATAATTTAGTAAGTTTGAGTTATGGTTATACGAAGTAGTATATTTGGGTCACGAGAACTCTCAAAGCTTTATTTGAGATATGTTCATATCCAAATGAAACTTAGTATATATATAAACATTTCAGGTTAGATACAAAACATTCCATTTTTTGTAATTTCATTAGGCGTAAGAAAAGTGTCGATAATATTCATCGATAAAGTAAATAGAATGTTTAATCAATTCTTTAAATTTATTCGTTATCATGTTTATCGATGATATTTACTAAAAAATACAGTTGAACATCAATGTGATATTAGTACTAGGGAAACGATAATACAAATATTTGTACACAAAATTTATTAAGTTTGAGTTACGGTTACACGAGGTAGTATTATGTCACGAGAGTTCTCAAAGGTTTATTTAATATATGATCTTCATCAAATGAATCTTATAAAAATTGATATATATAAAACAAGATTCCATGTTAGATACATATATTTTGCATTTTTGGTTTTCATCATGTTTAAGAAAGTGTCGATAATATCAACAGATAACTTAAATAAAGCGCTTAATCAATTTTTTAAATGTATTTGTTATTATATTTATCGATGATATTTGATAATACTCAGATAAATATATTTAAATATCAATATGAAATTCGCGGAAACAATGAGACCAATATTTGTATATAAATCTATAAAGTAACAGTGGTGGATCGCATGGTTAAAGGTGATGAAATCACAATGGATCCAAATAAGACCTAGGTCATAACCCGTGACTCATACAAGTTGGTGTAATGCAGACATATAGTTTTCTTAAACTTATATGTTATTATTAAAAATTTATTCATAATTTCTCAACAATATCAATTCCTTCGAAAAAATTAACTTGACGACTCGTACTTTTGAATGTTATAAAGAACATAAGCTCAGTTTCAATAATTAAAGAGAAAATTAACAGTTTGTATTAGTAGTTCCGACTAATGTTGAACATTTTACGATCTTATAAAGGTATGTAATCAAGGATTATGTTGTGTTTTTATCAAGAATGGTTTTGAGTCAAAAATAATATATGTTTTTAAGATCTGGTATTGTTAGTTACATGACATGAGTTGTAAAATACATAAAGACCACCAATATATATATATATATATATATATATTTACACAAAAAAATTGAGACAATGACATCGTATGAAATTGATCAAATAATACATTCATGAGTACATAAATGAAAACAGCTAAGATTTTAGGGTGAAGCTATTTCCCCCATCATATTTTTTTATTTCCTCCATGATTTGAAAAAACCCCATGTTGTTATTTCTTCCATAAAAGAAATGACACATTTGCCCTTCTAACCATTCATTCTACCTCTTTCATTTTCAAGAACACCATTAACTCTTCCATTAATCATTAACTCCCACTTTCCTACGTTCCATCAACCAACCTAACCCCATTAAATTAACCCTAGCCATAACACCTTCTAAATTACTCTTACCTTATTTTTCTCCTCTATTAACCTACCTAGTAACAATTCCAAAGAAAAAAAAAACCTACAATTCCAAGGACTGAAGCAAGGCAAGGACTGAGGTAAGTTGGCTACGGCTGTTCGGTTAGGTTAGGGTTCTTACCTGGTAGAACTTCAGGGATCGATTAGGGTTTTTAGAGCTGCAAACATTAGGGTTCAATTAGGGTTTTTTGATTTTGGTTCGATTTATTTTCGATTTTGGTTCGATTTTGGGACCATTTGGTTGATTCTATTTTGTTTTGTTTTTTTAACGAAAGCATGTGTTTCTGAGAGGCCATCTCAGAATCACATGTTTCGGTATCAAATTTGACAAGGTATACGAACCGTGTTTTGAGGGTTCATGTGGGGTTGTAAACGTCGATGGCTCAAAAAATTATACTCTCTGCGCAGATCTGAGTACGAGGTTGTATTAGGATATGGTCTATTTTTCGGAACAACGATGGCGTGCAATATATTTACTTTTGAAAAAAAACTTAAAATATATATTTAAGTTTTAATCGTTGTATGTATCTTATGCCGGGTCTTTGTTATATTTTATCTAATGAAATATTAAAAAGTTTAATTTCTATTCATCGATATTGTGCTTAGTTTTTTATGGCTATTAGAAGAATAAGAGAAAGCTTATCGTAGAGCCTAATGTGTATTTAAAATTCTTATATATTAGTGTTTGAGTATGATAGGCTCCTCCACTATTGTTATTTACTATAATTAGAGGTTGGTTGTTATAACGAGTTGAAAGATGAGAAGTAGGAGATTACTTGGTTTGGGCTGAAAACGTTATTCAATATTTTTCTGTATATTGTGTTACATTTGCTATTGTAAAAATATAGTGAGTAGGATTTATGAAGAATGATGCACTACTCTCCAAGCATGCCATGCCTTGCTCGCAGAGAACTGTTTCATACAAACAAAGTCTTTAATTGAAGCGACTGAAGAATTGAATCAAGAAAAGGTTTAACCGACTAACAGATTATTAGGTATTAGTAACGAGTTAGAGCAATGTGTGTAATTTTATATAAAGAACAAGCAATGAAATACATATGAAATATACTATTCTTTTTTTTTTATTTTCATTCAAGAACATCGAGGTACGAAAGAGAAGGTTATTGATAAAGCAAGCTATTAGTTCATGATTTACTGGAAGAGTAGAAAGAAATGATGTTCAGAATCTGACAGATTTTAAAGAAGATTTGAACTATGGCAATGAAATTTCATGTTCATAACAACAAAGTGAAATGGTTTTGAATCATCATTTGGATAATCCATGAAATTTCAATTACTACCATGACGTTAATTGAAAGAAACTATTTCATTTAGTGTAGAGAAATCAACTTTTCTCTGGCTACTAAACAAAAACTTAGTTTGGTTTTTGCCGAATATGATCAATGAAATCAGTTTAATAGTAAGGTTTGTTCATAGATCACCAACTGTAATTATGATCCTTTAAAAGAACAATTCATGTTCTTAGATAATGTAAAAATATTATGGGAAGAAATTGCACGAAGATATGACTGCTACAATGGACCAATGTTCTATGATTTAAAGAAGGAAATCAATCTTTTGAAACAATGAAGCTTGAGTTTTGTTGCATATTTTTCAAAGCTGAAACACTTATGGGATGAAAGGAATACTCTTAGACCATTTCCAGTTTACAAATGTCAAAATAAGTGTGATTGTGGCATGTCCGTGAAATTGATGAAAAACGAAAAAAAGATAGACTAATACAGTTTCTTTTATGCCTCAATGGAAGCTGTGAAGGATCCAAATGTCAGATTCTCTTGATGGAATTAACAAAGCTTATGCTCTTGTACTTTCTGTTAAAAAGAAAATGAATTTAAACAATCAAAGGAAAAAAATATTTCAATACTAGTTCTGCTATGATGATAAATGACTATCAATCGGAAGGGAATATACACTTTGACAAATGAAAGAAAGATTCTTTTAAATGTGATCACTACTTCCAAAAAGGACACACCAAAGAAAATTGTTTCAAAATAAAAGGATATCCTGATTGGTGGGACAAAATAAATCCATAAGGTAAAAATGGTAAACAAAACCACTGCCTACTATGCAGAAATTTCATTGGATAATGTTAAAAAATAAGGAAGTGAAATACAAAGTTTGATGCATACTGTCATAAAGTTGCAATAAAGCTTAGAAACATTGATGGTACATAAATGAAAATAAAGATGTGGTGAAGGAGGTGATAATGTGAATCTTTCATATTTTGAAGATTTCGCAAGACCAACACTCTAAACAAGTGATTGGAGTTGGGAAAAAATGTAAAGGACTTTACCTCATTGATGATCAATCATTCAACAAAATCTCTATTGAATCTGTTTGTTTTATGTTTCATTATTCTTTTCCTAGTATTCCTAGTGTAGATGATGTAATAATGCCAGATATATTGCATCTTAGACTTGGTCATTGTTCAAATAAAGTGTTGAATCCTTTGAATGTAACACTTACTTGAAAATGCCGTATCCCTTATGTTTCAATCTAACCTTCCAATTTTTTTTTGGGGCGAGTCAACACTCACAGCTACACATCTTATAAACTGAATTTAATCTCATATTCTAAGTTAGAAATATCATATTGAGACCTTAGCAGGAATACCACATGATATAGCTAACTTTAAGGTCTTTGGATGCCTATGTTTGGCTTCTACCATAACTAAGAATCGTGAAAAGTTTACCCCTATGGCGTATAAAGCTATATTTGTAGGATATTCAGCCACTCAAAAGGGTTATAGATTGTACATCTTACCAAACATAAACTAATATTGTCCAGAGATATTCATTTTAGAGAGACCATTTTTCCTTGTAAACAACTGTTGTACATGAACATGACCATACTTCAGTTAGAAGCCATTAGGATGAACACAAAAATGTACAATCTCATCCAATAACGTCCTCTAATGACACATTGTCCTATGATCATAATCCCTCAAATATTATTCATAATCCTTATAGAACAAATAAAATATGATCCCAATTTTTTTGGATGGTAAACCTATGAACACATAAGTTCCTATTAGAACTAGCACTAGAATTGTATGTCTTAAATATTTTAATTTTCAAACATGAGATGACAAACATACACTTTCTAAAATACTTTATTCTCTACATATTCATCATATTTTTGCTTACATTAACAATATTGTGTTACATGCATCACATATAGATTTTTGGTAAATATATCACATGTCTAAGAAAGTCAATCTTATAAGTAGGCTAAACATCATCTTGGATGGATCATAGCTATGGAGAAGGAGTTATGTAATAATACATGGGAGTTATCTCCTCTACCAAGTGGAAAAAAGGCCATAAGATCTAGATGGGTGTATAAATTAAAAAAAAAACAAAACCTGATGGCGTTGTGGAAAGATTAAAAGAAAAACTTATGGCTAAAGGATACACACAAATAGAAGAAGAAGATTACAATGACAGCTTTTGTCCAGTTGCCAAACCTATCAAAGTAAGAATACTTTTTTACTTTAGCAGCTTCAAAGAGAATGACAGTGCATTAACTGGATATTAACAATGCCTTTTTAAATAAATCTTTTAGAATAAATTATTTATATGAATCCACCATAAGGTTTGCTAGAAAACAGAGATACTAGGGTGTGCAAACTTGTAAAAAAATCTATAGATTGAAGTAGCCTTCAAGGCAATAGAACCATGCCTTGATAGAATAACTTATTGCCTTTGGTTGCATCCAATCTTTAGCAGACAATTGTCTTTTCACTATAAGACAATCTAATGTTGAATTTTTTTTTCTTGTATATGTAGATGACATATTATTAATCAGTAACTCTTCAACACAAGTTGATAAGATCAAGAAATACTTAGATAATCTGTTTACTATAAAGCATCTTGGAACGGCAAAGTTTTTTCTTGGCATATAAGTTTTACAAGAAAAGGAGAGTATCTATTTAAATCAATGAAAGTACATATTAGATTAATTGGCACTCACTTTGAATTACTAAAGAATGTAAAAAGATATAAAAGACTGATTGGAAAGCTACTGCTTATGAATTTCACGAGGCTCGATATCACGTTTGTTGTTCAGCAACTCTGTCATTTTGTTCATAAACTAAGTATAGTTCATTGGAACTCCTTGATTTATATCTTAAAGTACTTAAAAGGTTCTCCATCTCAAGGATTATTTTATGCAACAAGTTCTTCCTTGACTCTCAAAGCATACTGTTACGCAAATTGGGCTCTACAAATAAGAAAGTGAGTAACTGATTTTTGCATCTTATTGGAACAATCTTTGGTTTCATGGAAAACCAAAAAACAAGCCACAATGAGCAAAAGTTGAGCTAAGGTAGAATATCTGGCTATGGCTTTCACAATTTGTGAAGTACAAGGGCTTTCCTATATCCTGAATGACTTACCGTATAATTATCTCAGCCTATTACTATGTATTGTGTTAATATGGCTGTAATTAATATTATTTCTAACCTTTTTGCGATGAAAAAACTAAACATTTGGATATAGATTGGCACATTGTAAAGAAACGTTTTCTTTAAACTTTTATTAAAGTTGTTCATATGCCTACCAAACTACAAGTAGATGACACTTTCACAAAGGTGCTCCAATCTCTCGTATCTAAGATGAGCCTTAATGAATTTTTCATTTCTCATCTTAAATAAAGTATGAAGAATGATATACTACTCTTTAGCCATATAAATCCATGCACATAGAGAATCATTTCATGCAAACGAATCCTTTAATTGAAGCTATTGAAGAACCAAATCAGAAAGAAGGTTTAACTGAAGATTAACTAATTAATAAATAATTGGGTAGTCTAGTTAAAATGTGTATTAAGTAGTTTTAGTAATATGTAATCTGATATAAAAACAAACTACTGATACATTTGTAAGTAATGAAATATATATGAAATATAATTTGTTATTCTCTCTGTTTTTATTTCAAGAACTCTACAATTTGTTCGATATAACGGTGTGAAATTTTGTTAACTAAGATCATTTAATTTTATATCAAAATATTCTTTCTTATTAGATGTAATATTTTAATTTTTGAATTTATGTTTTTGTTTATGAAAAAACTTTTGTAGCCTCATTAAAGAATTTAGTTGGATTAGGTAAGCATAATATAAATAATATTCTACATATGTCAAATCAACACATATTCTCTAGTTTCCATTATTTTTCTTTACTAGGATCCAATTGACCATCCCGAGAGAGTACCGAGACTCCAAGATATGGTTGATGGTAGTAAATATGATAACTTATAACATATCACTTCAGCAGAGATGCCAGTCCATATCATGGGCCTTCCAAGCAACACGATCGAGGTTATTTTGCAAGAGATCAAAAAGTTTATACCTGCGGTTTGTTTAGAAATATATTTTCCAAAACATAGGAATTTTGTACTCCAATATACACACTTTCGATATCTTCTATAGGTTCAATTATGTGGAGGGCCTCGCGAGGATCGTCCATGTCATCTATAACTTGTAGAAGCAAGTTTTGACAACCGGGTTTGTATACAAGTATTTGGTAAATAAGATATTCACGGATCAATTAGCCATAAATTTGTAAGCCTATATAAATAATATTCTAGTTAAGCTAATATTCTAGTTAAGCGAGGAAGATGAAACTCACATTGTTGACCTGGCCAAAATTCTCAACAACATGAGGAAGGTAAATTTCAAATTAAACCAGGAGAAGTGCATATTTGGTGTAAGATTAGGAAAAATTCTAGGTTACATGGTCAGCGAGAGAGGAATTGAGGCATATCCTACATAAATGAAAAATATATCAATCATGGATCCTCCCCGAAACACAAAGAGATTTAGATTTTAACTGGAAGGCTGGCAGCTCTCGCCTTTTGAGGTCTTCAGAAAAGTTCAAACCTTTCGTCTAGGTCCCTCGGGGAGCAGAAAATTTCCAATCCATACTAGACTTTCATGTGACTTTCGAAAACATCAAAAAATTCCTTGCATCACCAGAAATTTTAACCAAATCAAAGCTAGCATAATCTCTCTACATCTACCTTACAATACCGACTTATATTGTAAGCATTGTACTTATACGAGAAGAAGGGGTTGAGTGCAAACACATTTAATAAGTGTAGAAATATATGGTTTAAAATTAGTAAATCTAGTCGTCGCACTGATGGTGGCCGCAAGAAAAATAAGGCCCTACTTCTAAGCTCACACCATTTTCGTATGCAAGTCATTTTTTGAGAAGTATAATGCAAATCTGGACGTATAGGAAAGGCTAAGGAATTGCACCATAGAGCTTGACGATTATAACATTAGTATGAGGTTAGTTCAATAATCAAATCTCAAGCCTTAGCAGATTTCCTTAATGAATTCTAGTCAGAACGACCAATGTCATATAAGAAATAAAAGAATCAACATGATAAGTCTGATCTAATTAAGGCAGTAACAAATAAGGATCCAACGCAGGAATACAACCTACTTCAACTACTGGAAATTTTTTAACCCATGCAATTAAGTTTGGTTTCCCCGCCTCTAATGATGAAGTCGAGTATGAATCCGTTATTGCAGGGATTTGGCTATCACGCATATGTGGCGCTAAACACACCCTACTATTAATCGATTCATAGTTAATTGTCAACGAGTTATAAGCTAAGTTGATACCAAGAAATATATCATAATCAAATACCTAAATGGGCTACGAATATAAATAACATTCTTTGAGCATGTAGATTTGAAACAAGTACCTCGGGCATAAAATGTTGACAAATTCAGCTTCTCGGAAAAGCTATGTATCACCATTCCAAGCAAATTTATTACAACATTATCCAAATTCAGAGTTATAATAATTGAGGGAGAAGAGGAAACAGAAGACTAAAAGACTCTAATAACTAATTACTTAACCGAAGGTACCCTCCATAGAAAAAACGTTTAGAGCAAGAAAGCTCAAAAGAAAAACTTTATGGTTCATACTACTGTCACGAACACCTTACAAAAAAAGGTTTACCAAACCCATATTACGGTGCCTTTGCCTGGATGATGTCTGTTTCATTATAGAAGAACTATACTTGGGGGAAGGTAGCGCACATTGCAACTATAAGGCTTTACACACAAAAAATCCTCTTACATGGCTGCTATTGACCCACACTATTGACAAATGCCAAAAAACAAGTAAATAACTGAGATACCTATCAACATGATTCCAACTTCATTCAAGTCCCCACAGTCCTTTTGGAAACATTAGTCAAAATGAGATTGTTTGAACGATGGATAATCAAAATCATGAGACCTTCTCTCCCCTCCTCCCCCAATATCATAATGAAGGAAGTTTTTAATCGTGGTTGTTTATTATCTCTCTAAATGGACAGAAGCTAAGATTTTGAACGATATATGGCAAAAAAATCATCTATTTTGTATACACTTATATTTGATAGCGTTATGACGTACCACGAATCATCACATCTCACAACATACACATTTCCAGAACGACAACCTCACGTAATACTGCCAAAGGGTATCACGTAAATCTTTTCCTCCTTTTTTTTATCCGCAGGCTAATGGCTAAGTGGAAATTAAAAATAGAATATTAATCGACAAAATTAAGAAAACGCTTGCAAGGACATGTAGTACTGACCGGACCTTATACCCAATGTACTGTTATTCTATAAAACAATACCCAAAATGACTACAAACAAAATACCTTTCTCGTTGGTACATGGCACACAAGTAGTTGTCCAAGTGAAATGAACATTCTATTCTATAATATTTCAAATTATAATGTTGAAGCAAATGATGCAACGAGATATACTGAATCAAATACTATAAAAGAAAGACAGATTTAAGGCCCAACTACAGTATGATCATTACAAGGTCCTCTCATGCACAATCGATACAACCTCAAAGTAGGATTCCGTAGCTTTGAGCATGTAGATAAAGTTCCAAGACGAGTTTTATTACAAACGAAAGAAAATCTGTTGGGAAACTTTACCCCAAACTCAGAAATACCACAAAATTAAATCTAAAGTCAAGTTAAGAATGTACGGAAAGCCAAGAAGAAAATAGAAACCAACTTTAACATCCGTGGAACATGGAATATTTATAATTATCTCATACGTTGTAAGTGTTTATTTTCAATACAAATGTGTAATATATATATTTGGTGTACATTTTCCTAACTAGTGGCACAAGTTAAGGTTTTAACATTGCACTCATATTTACTAAAATTATCTTGCCAAAAATCGATATTGTATTAATTTTTACCATCACATAAACACCATCATACACCTACATACAACCACATAATAACAGCTACTTGCATAACTCATCAGTATATTACTTCCCTTTTGGTCAAATATTACGATATGCCCTTGTCCAATGATAAGACTAAGATCTCTCATCATCTACCTTTAGCATGAATACATATTTACTACGGAGTGAGCCTGAAATCACTCAGCATCCGCCTCCAGTATGGATACTTATTTTCTAATGGGTCCTGAAATGACTCAGCACCCATCTTTGGTAGGAACACACATTTCACAAGGGTTAAGATTAGAATCCGTTAACACCCATTTTAATTTTATAAAATTCAAACCTCTAAGCATCCATTGATGAGGCTAAGATTGGGATAAAAATATAGTCCAGAGCACCGACATGCTACAACATGATAAATGCTAAGATATTATGTGATGCATCATAACAAACAAATGATAAGAATGGACCATGCACAACGTCCAACATTAATTGGCTTGAGGTGACATTGTGATGCAAAGTGGATATGAACTCTCTTCTTAATGCAAAAATAGACCATATTCATTTTCTTATCTCAAAACAAAAATATAAATTAGGCATTGTGGATACAACCAAACAGGAGACCATGTGCCCCCTAACAATATAAGGTAGAATTCGCCATGAACAAAATAAAAAAAAATCAACAAAGACATACATGTGGCGAAAAACATAAAACAAATCAATGAGCATCAATAAATAAACCAAGGGTAAATTAAATCATTGCCAAAGCACAATCCAATCGCTCAAAGAAGGGACTTACCTTCATGTCACAAAAAAAACTAGACAAGTATTTACTCTAGGTGGGAGTGCAATCAGTAAGAAAGCACAATTGCAAGCTAGGGTAGTTTTATCTAAAAAAAGGCCAAATACATTATTGTAGCAGAAGCAACTAAGAAGGCAATATGGTTGTACGATTTGGTGGCAGTTATGGGCTTAAATTGAACTACCACAAAAATATTTTGTGATAGTCCATATTTTGTACACCTTACTAAGAACCAAATGTACTACAAGTGTATAAAACATATGCGGCATGTATCATTTTATTCATGATACAATATCAAAGGGAATTATTATTTGAAGAAGTGTCTACATATGATAATCTAGCAAATACAATAATCAAGGTAGTATGAGTTTAAAAGTTTAAGGAGTGCGTAGACTAAATTTGTGTTCGGTGGCGGATCCAGGACTAAAATTTAGGGTATGCCCAAAAATGTTATGGAAAACA
This sequence comes from Limnanthes douglasii subsp. nivea, assembly GCA_036936605.1. NCBI lineage: Eukaryota > Viridiplantae > Streptophyta > Magnoliopsida > Brassicales > Limnanthaceae > Limnanthes > Limnanthes douglasii. Next base: position 18,698,826 of record JAUPFV010000003.1, on the reverse strand, counting down.
AATTCAATAAGAGATAAATATTCGAGTATCGTATACTAAAAATATGTGAATATTCTAGTTAGAACTCAAAATAAAAATATATTCTAGTCCAAAAGTAAATGCATTCTTCTCTTACTCATTCCTTGAAACCATTAGATAATATCTAGATCATCAATGTAGAAAACACTTCTTTCTCCACAAATATCACTAAACAATCATTAAGCCATGAATTGACCATTCTATTTTTCAACTCATTATTCACATATTTCATACGAAAAAATATTCGCTCAACACTTGTGGTAGCAACTGGTAAGGACAAAGCTCGCTTCAAAAGTGTGTACACAAATCCAAATATCTTGTGTTTTTTTTGTACGAGCAAGAGTCTTACATAAATCTGAGATACTCTTCAAATTGGAAATGTTATCATATATCTAGACATATGCAATATACATTTCAAGTTGGCTAGACAACTACTTATCACTAATATATCCAAAGTCATTTGAGAAGAATCTTCACAACCTCACAAGTGATTGAGTGTCAAGATATTGAAATGAACAACATAATTTGTGGTCCATTCAATGAATCAAAATTAGAAGAAAAATTAAAGTCTTGAAATGATGAACAACATCGTGTTAGTAAAAAAAAATACCAAATAGTTAATAACCATAATTTGTTGTCTATAAATTATAAATCATTGATTAAAAATATAGTATATAAAATATTACAAATTCATCAATACAAAATATGCTATAGAATAAGTCATTTTCAAATATATCAATATAAAATATGCTAAAGAATCAATAATTTGCATGAATATAAAATATTGTTTCCATACAAATTACAAGTTCATCAATACAAAATATGCAAAAATATCCTAATAATAGTAATTTGCTCAATCAAACACTTTAAATTAGTATAGTAAATAACAATATTACTTAATTAACTTTGGAATTTTGCCAAAGTCCTTTTAATATTTTACCAAAGTCCTTTTAGTACTTAAATAATAATATTACTTACTTAATAGTAAATTGTTAGTTCCATGTTGCTTTTTTTTGAGAGAAGAAGTTGAGAAAGAGACGTGGCACGATTAGGAGAAAATAAAGTAAAAATAAAAAGTAAAAGAATGTGAAAAAGAAGTGAAATAAAAAAAACACTCATGACCTAGTAATAATTAGGTAAAACAGAGTAAAAATAAAACATTTAGGTATCCATTAGGTCTTAAACTCATGACCTCAAATATGCTATTAGAAAACTTAACCACTCTACTAGATTTGTCTTTTTGACTTAGGGTTGTCGTGGGCATACACATCTCCCCCCTAAATCCGCACCGGTAATTGTGTTCACAGCATCAAGTGAATGCCATAGAGATATTTGGTGAGTGAAATGAAGAAGTTTCATTATTGATAGTGAAGAAATAATATTCATCTCAAGACAAAAAAAATAGAGAATGATTTGAATAGTCATAAAGCTCCAGATCTTGAATGATTGATGATACAAGAGGTCACAATTTACCTTGTGTTCAGGTTGTACCTCTTGTATTCACAGTGATGCCTATACTTGTTAATAAATTTCACTATTGAACCCATTAAGTCCATTATATAGAAAGCCATTATATGTTTATTTATTTAACTATGAATAGACTCATACGGTTATAAAAAAATAAGACACTGATAACTAAAAATTTATTCTATCCTGGGTAAAAGCTTTTCTATAAAGAGGTTTGTAGACATAAACATTGTTACCGAACCAAGTTAAATCTTGTGTTATTTTTTCATTCACTTTTTTTTAAATTATTTTATATTTCTATATGAACTATTTGTGATAGATACAACATCTTAGAAATTTAGTTACATAGTAATAAACACAAACATTTATTGATATAGTTATGATGTTTTACTAGCCTTAATCAATTCTTTTTTAAATTTGTGTTATAATATTTAACTTCCATACAAATCCATAACTTTATAGGAACATAATAAATGATTGGATTGTTTTATATCATGCTTGAGCTAAAATAGAATTACAATGACCAATTTTTTTATTAAAAAACATTCACGATTAATGTGACATATTTTATTAATTATATAATAAGATAATCCAACATATTGCATCAAGTTTTAAATTCTCTTATTTCCAAAGCTCTGGTTGACAAAGACTTATAGTCGTATTTCTTATACGTATGTTCTTCTTATCTTTTTTTCAGTAATCTATATATATTTTAAATTATTTTATTTAAATTGAATATATTTTAAATTTAAAAAAATGATATTTAGACTATTGATTATACATTAGGGATGGCAATGGGCCGGGTTCGGACCGACCTGCTTGGGCCCGTTGTTTTTTACTCGAACCCGAACCCAGCCCGACCCGCAGCGGGTTTAATATTTTCGAACCCGAGCCCGCCCCGTTTATGTCTGCGGGTCAGCCCGGCCCGACCCGCAAATATTATTTTTACTATTCGGGTTGTCCAAACCGGTCTGACTCGATCTAAACTCAACTCAAATTCGACTTCATTTTAAATTTAAAATAAAAGTTTAGGACATAATTTTTTAAACCAAATCAAATATAACTAAATAAACAATTAAATATTATTAGAAGAAATAAATATAAATCTTTAATAAAACAAGCAATATAAAATATGTCAAAAATAGGGTAAAATAAAATATCAAAACAAATAATATATAAAAAATAGGATCCGAGTTTATATAGATAAAGATCCAAAGAAAGTTATTTATAATTTATGGAATTAGGTTAGGTTTATGGAAAATCATATAATTAATAAATATATTATTGACTCTAGAAATTAAAAATTACTCAAAAATGGTAAAAATATATAAATGTCAGTCTTCTAGTATATCCGTACCCGACCCGTTATATGTTCGGGCTGGACAAAGCCCAACCAAATTAGACCGGATCGGACCGGTTTAGACCGGCTCGGACCAACATTGCCACCCCTATTATACATAGTTTCAATAAGATATATACTGACAGTGGGAAATGAGACCAACATTTCACGTGAAAAATAAATATTGATTGGAGTCTATCACGTAGATGTTGTACTAACAATACCGAGATGCTTATTTTCTTTGGAGAGAGAATGAACTGATTGTTAAACTTTTTTTTGAACTATGAAAATGACTTGTCTACTTTATTCCATACAATATTGATAGGAATAGCTTCTATCTCTTCTTTCTTTTTCTCGCGACATTGGCATTAAAGTTTTGGAAGCAGAGATCAGCTTCACAGGATACGTACAGGACACTTGTCGAGGGTTCACGGACACCAACTAAGACCAAAAGTTTACTCCTAATTTGGTGAGCAGAATGACATAATTGGCGTAAGACATGTAACAGCCGGTACTTTATTTACTAATATTAATATTAAGAGATTAACTAATAAAATAAAATTGCTGAATCAATTAATATATAATTATCAACTATCTTATTTTTATTGAAAGTCTAATTTTTTAAAAAATATACAAAATTATATATATATATATTAATTTAAAATGAAATTTTATTCAAAATGAGTTTTACACATATTTGAAGATTTTGATATTCAATTTGAACATAGGACTGCAATTACAAAATAAGAGCATATTTTCTAGTTGAATTTCATTCTGAACGGTCATATAGGTTGATAAGTGACTAACAACTTCTTATAAATTATGTATCTGGTCAATCCAAGGCTAGAAAAGATCATTTAGTGAAATATTTGAGGGCGTTAAAGTCTATAACACTAGTCTTCGGAAGCATCAGATACAAACATGTTCATAGGACTGGAAATTTTGTGGCTGATTATTTGGCTAGTGATATAGAAATAACATTTTGAGGACTAAATTGTAAATAATATAAATGTAAGGGTTTAATTATAAATAATGTAAGTTTTGTTCTTAAATTGTAATTGATGTAAGTTTTATAGAGTATTTGTAACTATGTATAATTGTTAAGGACTAAACAGCAATTAGTCCTCTTTTGTAACAAATTTCAGTTTGAGACTAAGTCTTGGCTCCTCTATATAAATGGCAAGACTACTCTAATAAAGGGGTTGAACACTTTTTCTTTGGAACTCATTTGTACTTGAACTTTCTCTCTCTAAAAACTCTCTAGCTCGTTTTCTCTCTAGACTTCTCTCTTAACAATTTACTAAGGTGAAATATTAATTCATCAAATATTAACTCCACTGACCATTTGGTCATTCTCCCCGAAATATCAGGTCGCTGTAAAACATTTTTTAAGGGGAATGAAGTTCGGACTTCAATAGTATGAGCTTGAAAATATGGACGCATCTTACTAGCAGTAATCACCAACGCTAGTGCCAATTTTTCTAACATAATATATCTCTTTTCTACTGCCGCCAAACTTTTACTAATGTAATACACCGGTTTCAGAATTCGTGAATCCTCACTAATTATCACTGCGCTCAGTGCAAAATCCAATACCGCGATGTACAAAAATAGTTTCTCCTCATTCCGAGGCTTTGACAAAATCTCTGGTGATGACAACAAATTTTTAATATTTGTGAAAGCTGCTTCACATTCCGATGTCCACTCAAACCAGCTGGGTACTCAAAACACTTGAAAGAAAGGAAATAATTTGTCAGAAAATTATGAAATAAACCGAGGATATATATTCATGTCCGATGTCCGAGGATATATATTCATGTCCGATGTCCGATGTTCACATATTTGCTGCTAACCTTCCTGTCAGAATTTGCACTTTTTTAATAGACCGAGGAGAATTCATTGTTATCAAATCTTTTAATTATTTTGGATCAACTTATATTCATTTTTCACTGATGACAAAACCCAAAAACTTCCCCGATCGAACTCTGAAGGTGTACTTCTTAGGATTTAATTTCAACCTGATCGCCCTTAAATTCGGAAAAGCTTCATTTAAATCATCAAGATGCAATTCATCCTTTGAACTTTTTACTACCATGTCATCTATATATACCTCCATATTTCTCCCAATTTTAGTAGCAAAAGCTTTATTCATCAATCTTTGATAAGTGGCTCCAGCATTTTTTAATCTGAAATGCATTACCCTATAATAATGCAAGCCCCTATCAGTTATAAAAGTTGTGCATTCTTGATCTTTTTGGATCCATTTGGATTCGGTTATATCCTGCAAAAGCATCCATAAAAGTTAAAATTTTGTTGCCTGAAGTAGAATCAATTAACTAATTTATTCGATGAACATGAAATGGATCTTTGGGACAAGCTCTATTCAAATCTGTAAAATCTACACACATTCTCCACTTCCCATTCTTCTTTTTAACTACCACCGGATTTGCTGTCCACAAATGATACTGTGACTCCCTCATGTGTCCGACCTCAGATAATCAATCCACTTTAGTAACAATTGCTTCCCCTTTTTCCGAGGAAAACATTCTTCTTTTCAGAATAACCGGCTTAACCTTTGGATCTATAGCCAAGCTATGGCGAATTTTCTCAATGGGTACTCTTGTTACATCTTCTGTCTTCCAAGCGAAGACATCCAAATTTTGCGATAAAAAATCAAGCAATCGTCGACGTAAAAAGGGGTTAATAAAGTTCTAATTTGAAGTACCTTCCCTTCTGAAAAAGTAAACTCCTCTATCTTTTCGCTCACCGTTAAAGACCCTGGGGTTTCCCTCAGATCGTCAACCCTTTCTTACAAATCCGAGGGTACCCCTTCTAATTGCTATTCACGCATTAAATCTCCACTACTGGACCTTCGGATCTGAAATGCAGTGGCATAACATTCTCTCGCAACCTTCTGATTGCCTCAAAAAACCCTAACTCTATCTTCAACTATATATTTAAAACACTGATGAACTGTAGACACAACCCCATACATTCTTGAAAGCTATGATCTTCCAAAAATAGCATTATAGCTTGTGGGACAGTCCACCACCATAAAATGTACTTGGACTTTTTTCTTAAATGGTCCTTTTCCCAAACTCACTTCACCCTCGAATTCTCCAACAACACGAGCTATTACACCCGTGAATCCAATAATCGTTCGACCCGATTGAGAAATCCGAGGTGGATTTGTCATTCTATCATATGTGGATTTAAAAAGGACATTAACATAACTACCAATGTCAATCAACACACATCGAATTTCGACGCCAGCCTCCTCAACTCCAATCACCACAACATCTTCAGGTGGTCCCGCATTACCTCGCAAATCGTCCTCGTCAAACAAAATGAAGGGAATATATTTCTTTCCATACAAGTGCGTTGACATCTTCCCTTCAATTTGAGTTATCAAATTTAGAACATGCCTCTTCCTTGAACTATTAGAATTACTAGTCATCGAATTGCCTCTGAAAATAGCTTACGATTCAAAAAACTTGCACAGCTCCTGCACACGTCCCTTTTCTATGGGCTCTTCGACTGTCAAAACAAGCAATCTATTTGGATTTTTTTCAACATACTCTGAAGAAGCATCAAAAGGCTCAGCCTGTGAATCCAAAATCATCAAATTCTCAGCTGGTGGTGCAGCCATTCGAAGTTGATGCACCATTGTTTTTCGATGCGCTCCCTTGTGACTTCACATAAGTCAAGAGCTTCCCATTTTCAATCAAAAATTGAATCTCTTTCTTCAAAGCTATACAATAATTTATATCATGCCCAATATCTTCATGATACCTGCAAAACTTGTTATTCCTCTCCTCTCTTGTCTTGCTAATTGGGGCTGGCTTCCTAAAATTTACGAAGCTCTTGGTCTTATCCGAGATCACAGAAACATTCTCTGTCAGATCAGCATAGTATTCTGGTTTAACCTACGTATTTGGTCTAGGCCTGTTATGATTGTTAGATGGAGTGTGATTTGAATAACCACCACTCCGAGGAGGAAAATTGTTGTTCTTTTGCCTCGACTGCTGATTACCATTCGAAGGCTGCCCCTGATTATTGGTTGCCTATCCCGAATTTTTTGGAATGCTTACTGGTCCGCCTCAGACTCTAGTCAACTCTTCCATTGTAATCTGATCCTCAACTTGAGCCATCAAAGCTCCAAAAGTTAAGGCTCTTCTCTTCGTCATCTCATTAGCCAAATCCTCTGGCAACAAACCTTGGCAAAAAGCTGACATCACCACATTTTCCTCAAAGTTGTCCAAACTAGCCTTGGTCAACACAAATATTTTTGTATAATCCTTCAACTTTTCCCCAGGTGTCTACATGCACTGAATAATGGTATCACCATTTGCTCTCATCTCTTTGCTTCCCATAAAATGCCTTCGGAATGCAGTATAAAAGTCTTTAAAATTTGAAATGGACCCTTCAGAATCCTATTGTACCACTTAAGAGCTGTTCCCTTAAAAGTCTGTGAAAATGCACGACACACCAGCCAGTCGTCATCTTCAAAGTTCATTATATGATTTTTGAATTTTTCGATTTGATCATTGGGTTCCTGTATCCCATCGAACTTCTCCATCTTCGAAATGTCAAAACACTTCGGAAGCGTCATGGAACGAATTTCACTTGTTAACCAAGAATTTCTCCATCCGACACCTTGACCAAGCTGATCATCTGTTCCCATTGTTACATATAAATTTTGATCAGTTTCAGCATATTGATTCGAAGTGTTGCCTTTGAACCATGTAGAACGAGGAACATTATCCGTTTTAGATTTACTGTCCTTTTTATATTTCCTCGACTGATCTCTATCTGATTCCCCTTTCGAAAAACTTCTGTATCTCTTAAATCCCGAAGCTGAACTTTCCACCTCCTCGTCACTAGAGGTCACATATTTCTGCTTATCTTTTTTCTCCTTACGATACGAATATCATTCTTATGGAGACACAAAACATGATTTTTTATGCTCAGATTTAGCTCGTCGATCACCAAAAGATCGATCTGACTGACCTTCCGTCTCAGTCTTTTCTATTTCCGGTCTAACCTCAGATTTAAGCTTTGCCGAGTGTATCACTTGTTCCCTTCGTTCATACTTCTCATTTAAAGCATTATTCTTGTCCAAAAGTTGGTTCATTGAAACCTCAATATCAAATTGAGCCTGGATCGGAGATAATCCCTCAATTCTATTTTCATCTCTCTATAAATTATATTTCAAAGTTTCTATTGCTGACCGAAGCGTAGGATTGTTATAAGGATTCATCGTATTAATTTTGAACAGAAAATACAACTAAATTGTATCGATTTCGAATAGAATAAGCCACTGATTTTTCTTATTCAGCCCCAGTGAAGTCACCAATTTTATGAGTTAATATTTCACCTTCGTAAATTGTTAAGAGAGAAGTCTAGAGAGAGAAAGAGCTAGAGAGTTTTTAGAGAGAGAAATTTCAAGTACAAATGAGTTCCAAAGAAAAAGTGTTCAACCCCTTTATTATAGTAGCCTTGCCCTTTGTATAGAGAAGTCAAGACTTAGTCTCAAACTGAAATCTGTTACAAAAGATGACTAATTGCTGTTTATTCCTTAACAATTATACATAGTTACAAATACTCTATAAAACTTACATCAATTACAATTTAAGGACAAAACTTAAATTACTTATAATTAAACCCTTAAATTTACATTATTTACAATTTAGTCCTCAAAATCCTATTTCCATATCTGCTACTACTTTGAATTCCGAGGAGTACCCTTGGATTATCACACAATAAAATCGTTTGATAACTAAAGGATATGAGCTAGTAGAAGGGTCAGTCAAAGAATTTCAAATTTCTACAAGCACACGAAAAGATTAGAGGAGTTAAATTAAAGAAATCTTGATAAATGATGTTTTACATATTGATAAAGTAATGGCGAAAAGAATACGGTTTAAGGCATATGACTCTATGATCTTGAGAGATATCTTATACAAGAAGTATTTTAGAAGACCTTTACTTCGATGCCTCGGAAAAAATGAATCAGAAATGGTATTATCAGAATTGCATGATATGGAAGGATCCGGATTGGGTATAAAAATTTGATACAGAGAGTTCTTCTAACATGATATTATTGGAATACAATCGCCTTGGATGCCAAAGAGTTGGTTCAAAAATATGGTACTTGCCAAAGATTTGCTAACACAATTCATTTACCATGAATACCTCTTGAATGAATATTTGAGTCATTACCTTTTGACCGATGGGGTAATGATCTGGTCGAACATTCAAGAGCAGTTTTTTTTATCAACTTCAGCTTGTACTTGAAAAGCCTATTTTTCATTCACAACTCTATCAAAATCTTTAAAATATCGTTCGAAAAGGCTTTATCATTCTCCTTCTTATAAGCCTTGATGAGCAAATCTTTCATGGAGTTTTGCTCAACGTAAAGATCTCTCTCATCTTGACAACACTTGTTGGAAATCATGTTGTAATATTTTGCACAAACGAGCTTTTCATATATATGTCAGCCTATGTTTAAAGTATGAAGAGCTTTTGTTCAAGATCCTCGATATTTTATTTCGATCACAAAAATTATGATTTATAATGGTTTTTTCGATCTCTAAAAAATTGTATTTTCTTTCCAAAGATAACCGAGGATCGAAGAAGTTTACGATTACGAAACGAGAAGGTATCACCATAAGAGATGTTGAATGACTCATATGAGAAACTAGGTTTGAACGAAATATCCGTCAAAGAATTATCCCCTCGAGGAAAATTACCTTCACAATCTTATACAAAACATATTTTGGTTTGGAAGTAGAGAGGAATCTGATTTGATAATAATTTTTTCCACAGAGGGCAAGTCATGATGAACAGAGGAATCTGATTTGATAAAAATTACCTGCTGAACATCTTCCTTCCATTTTTGTTGATGCTTCTTTTTAGGAAGGTCTCATTGTGTCGGTCTTTTTGAACCTTTCTTATCCATAGGATTTGTTCTCTCAATATCAACATCAGTGTCTTCATAATCTCCTAAAGAATTACCAATGTCTTTTTTGCGATGGCTTGGAGCTTTAGCCCTCGAACGTAGAAAGACAAGTATATACCGAGCTTCTAATATATTTAACACCTCTTCTTGAGTATGAGAAAACATAAGTTTTTGTAAAGATAGGTATTTGGATGGATCATCCCTTCAATCATACTCTTGGCGAGGTTGGATGGAGTAAAGCAACGATGAAATTCGTTGGACCAAGAAGTTTTAGCCCACTTACTCAGCTTGGCAAAAAGATTTGTCGCCTAGGGTACATGATCCAAAATATGGTTTGGACACCCCTATCGTTGTTTTTTTGTAGCAAAGAAAAGCATTAGTTGAGAAAAAAGAAGATAAAAAGTAAAAAAAAAGCAAAAAAGGGTACCTCTATACGTCCATTTTAGGGAAAGTTTGTATGGTCTATCCACAGTAGCATCAGATTCGGTCTCCCAATGACTAGAGATAAAGAAAAACTTATTCTTCCATATCTTATCAGCTTCAAAAAGGTCGTCAGCAATTTTGAGTTTGTTCCCAAGAGTTAAGGAATAGAATGGAAAGTGGGGATTCTTTGCCAATCTAGTAAGACCGCCGAAATGTTCTAAAGAAAATTCTATCCTTGAAATCCGAGAGACCATTATACAATCCATCAAGGTAAACGATATATTAGGTCCAGGTTGGGTTGGACAAAGGTCGACCATCTTGAAATATTCGACGAAGAAAGGGTCTAGAGGAAATTAGAGCCCCTAGTTCATAACCTCTGAATAAACAATCAGTTCATGATCTTGAACTGACAAAGGTGTCTCCGTAAAAGTCGGAAATCAGATGATAATTAAAAAAGAGATTCCCCGTCGGGCCCTCAGTTTAGCCTCCTCAGATGCATCATACTATTTATATTATACCTCATACAAGGCTAAAATATGTTTGTTCACAACGACTCAAATATTGTTTCCAACGAGAGCGTCGATATGGGGACTAAGATCTTCCGTCGATTTGGATTTCTTTTTTAGGGGATTATTTTCCTCAACAATTTGAGGGTCTGAGACTGCTAGTTCTTCCTCACTAGAATGTGGTATTACAGCTTTCTCAACATTAGCAATATCTTCAGATTAAGCAGTATTAGCAAGATTTGGATATACATGTTGGTGACGACTGAAGAGTTTTAAGAATGCTCAGGGGTGATTTTGTGTTACGCAGATCTTTTAGTGCCAAAATAGACTTAAGAACTTAGCAAAGGAATCTTTTTAGAAAGAGAAAGTAAGTACCAGCATAAGTAGAGAGAGAAAGTAATATTATATTCATCTCGGGATCTGTGAAGCGTAAATGGTCCTTTTATAGTACAATTGTGGGTCCCACACGCTTTAATTCTCGTTTATTATATCTTTGGTCCCTATATCATTTCACCTTCTCATAATAGATATCTCTTTTATAGTTTGTACAATTCTCCCCTAATATAATTTCTTCTTTACAATTCTCTCCTAACAAACTTCTTCTTTACAATTCTCTCCTAACAAACTTCTTCTTTACAATTCTCTCCTAACGAACTTTTTCTTTTCAATTTTATCATGTATTTTATTCTCCCTCATCAACGACTACATGAGAGGTAGAACAAACGGCTGCAAACACAAGAAGTAAGAAGACGAAACAAAAGATAAAGAAACCCTAACTGTAGGTTAGAGTATAAGAAACTTAGGTTAAAAATAAAAATCTGATCAAATCCGAATGCAATCAGATTTGATTCACTAATTAAAATATTTTACTAAAATAAAATAAAATACAAAAAACAGTAAAGTAGATTTTTCGGACCCTAAACAGTGGAATTTGATGTTCGAAATTCATTACAGATACTATCACACTTTTTAGAATTGTTGGGCTTGTCGAGACGTTCAATTTGAGTACTAATTTCTCCCAGTTCTGATACCCGAGTGACAAATAAAGCCCATTTTCGTCTGTCCAAAACAACTACATAACTGGGGGTCGTCTGACCTACATCATCCTCTCCCGCTTGGGAAGAATTCTCCCTCGAATTCCCAATGAGATTTTTATTAAATATTTATTTTGCTTGTCTATCGATTTTTTGTTGTAGACGTAGCCAAGGAGAGTAAACAATTGATTCTTTTATAATGATCGTCGGTGAATGTATGTCAAACTGCCATGACGTTATGGGTGTTGGTGGTTTTGGAGGCTTCAAACCATCAATAACAAGAATCCTTAATGCACTCATTCCCAATTCGAAACTCCACATCTTTGGGATTATCACCTCCTAAGAGTATATTTCTGACTACAAATTCAAAACATTTCAATCTTCCACTTTTAACTTTGTTTTCCTCGTTTTCTTTCCCCAGCCATCAACTCAAACTCCTCCATGTTCAATTACAGAACCTAACCTCTTATTCATTAAAATAAGAAAGGATTTGAAAGAAAGAATGGAAGATTGAAGATATGAGAAGTTGGAGGTTGAAAGATTTCATGAGGTATTTTCATGAAGCTTCAATCAGATTATTCTCTACAGCTCTTCTATTGAAAATAAGGAGGCAAAATTCAAATTCAGCACGAGAAAGGGGAGACATCACATTTTAATTTCAAATTTCATTTTTAGTCCTTTTATCTGTAATACTTTTTAGATTAAGGACTCAAAGTTGTAAAACTTATTAATTTTCCCAATTAATAAAGTTTTCGTTTAGAGTGAAAAGAAAGAAAGATATTATTCAAACACTAAGGCTAAATTCAATTGCTGCAAGACTGTAATAAAATTGGATATATCCAAACCTCTAAGTAATAAGATTTGGATTGGCTTTGGTGGACAAGAAGGGTTCTGGTTAGACATTATATATGGTGAGGTACCATTATATTGTCTAGTTTTCCATCACCTTAGACACAATGGTTCCCAATGTAAAAACACCCAAAAACAAAAACAACCCAAACCTCAAAATACACCTCAAACTCATATATCACACTAAAAACAACCAAAAATAGACTAACTTAGTAATACTAGAAATGTGATTCGTAAGTTAACTCTATTATATTTAATGATAAAAGTATGATAATTCGAACCCTACAACAAATTCTAACCGTCATAAAAAGGAAACAAATCCAAAAAATGAGAAACATTCCTTAGAAGAGTCCTTAAACACTCTGTTAAAAGTCTTCTAATTTCCAATAAAGGAAAACAAATTCCTATTGAAACTATGAAAATGATAAAAGTATATTATCTCAAAGGTATGGCTAAAAACCATTAGAAGAATCAAATTCTAGAATAATTGAAGTATTGCACAAAAAAGAACTCGTTAACATGATTACCGTAAGTTTTGACTTAACTTGTAATGAACAAGAATCAAATTTTCCTAAATTCACTCTTACTGGAAGTCTACTTGTGCCACCATCCTTTTGAAAACCTGTCACTGATTCAAATTCAAAAAAATAATCAGTAAAAAATCTAGGAGTGCGAAAATTAAACCTATATGGGTTTCCTAAACACCAAAACAATTCACTTTAAATGATATGCTAGACCCTTTACCTCAAGATCTAAAAATGACCATCAAAATACTCAATTGGAATGTTAGGGATGTAGGTAATAAAGGCACAAAAGAAGACTTAAAGTTATATCTAAGTTATAAAAAAATTGATTTTATGGCACTACAAGAGCGTATAATATATGTTGATAAAATGGACAAAACAATAAAGATAATTGGATTTCAGTTTGACACTGCACACACAATTAATAAAATTTGGATACTTTGGAATGACTCATTTAAGGTAGATGTTATTAATCATGACCAGTTTATCCATCTTAAAATTCAACACTCTTCTTTAAACAAATACTTCTTGGTCACTGCAGTATATGCTAAGTGCACTAGAGTCCAAAGGCATATACATACGGAAGTATCTAATAATCCGACTGAATGGATAGTTATGAGTGACTTTAATGTCATCACTAACTATATGGAACAACTGTTTTGTTCTTCCGTGTGTACTAGAAGTATAGATGACTTTAATAACATAATTCTAAACTTTCACTTGGAGGATGCGGGTTACATGGGTTCCCCTTATACTTGGACAAATAATAGAAAATGGAAAAGACTAGGCATGGTATTATAAAATGCTTTATGGATAAACTATTTTGAAAACATTCAAGTAAAACATATAACAAGAACTAAATGTGACCATTCTCCACTATGTATAACAATATCAGATTATCAAAGCAAGCCAAAATCATCTTTTAGGTTTATTAACATGTGAAAAATGCACCCAAACTTCCTTAACACAATTGAACAATCGTGGAATGAAACTGTAAATTGAGCTCCTATACATGTCTTCTGGCAAAAGCTTAAAAAACTAAAGATAAAACTATAAACATGGAATTGGGAAAAATTTGGAAATATATTCAAAGTTATAGCACAGACACTGAGGAGGAGGTTAAGTTTTTAAAAAGAGAAAAAAAACGAAATACTTTTTAAGTTTTTTTTAATAAACCAAAATAATATATTTTTACCTAAGTAATTAAAGTTATTTTTTCAATAGTTGACAATTTATTTGTGTGACATTTAACTACTCTCGATCAAATTGGTTTAATGCATTAGGTGTTGTGATACCCCAAATAACATATAAAATCAGTTAAAATAGATAATACAATAAAAACTGTATTAAGCGAGTGTTAGATCAATGACTTCCATCCAATTGGTTCAGAATATTAGGTGGTAAGAACCTTTGAGGTTTAATAATTTGGATTAATTAGACTACAAAATCAAACAAAACTTGTGAGAAATTAATATAAATTTCTTTATTTTTACCCGATTTTCTATGTTAATTTGCGGATTAGATCAGTTAAACTATCCCATTTTTTTTATTTAGTCTATCGACTTCAAAATAGCTAGTAATGGTCCCTAGATTTAGAAAAATCTATAAATTTAGTCTTTGACTCGCAAAATCTATAAATTTAGTCGATCGACTTGGCGAATTCTATAAATATAGTTATTGACGCCAAGGAAAAGGTCAGTCACGAAAGACTAAATTTATAGATTTTGCCATGTCCGACGACTAAATTTATAAATTTTACAAATGAATGACTAAACTTATAAATTTTACCAAATTTAAAAATTCTCGGCCATGATTTTGAAATTGAAAGACTAAATAAAAAGAATTAAAATATTATAATCACATTACTATTCACTACTAATTATAATTTTTTTTTAACTTAGAATGAATAAAGACTACAAAATCATCTGGCTAAAACAAAATCATCTGGCTAAAACAAAATCATAAAGTGAAACTTTTTTTGTTTTATTAAATACGTTTACAGTATATTACTAGTATTAGATAGAACTAACAAAAGAAAATTCAAGGACATAACGCGATGGGTTTCCTACTGGTAGACATTAAATTGGCTGACAAATTTTCAGACTGATTGACATTCTTCATCATGACATTTTCAGACCGATTGATATTCATTCTGCGCAATTTAATTCTCATAAATGCATATCGCGATATCGCCTCTCTATAAATGAGGCCTGGCTTTGAGCCAAGAACTACAGTTTCCGATTTAAAGACAAAAAATAACATTAGTGATCATGGCTTCTTACTCCTTCGCATCTCTTCTCCTTTGCCTTTGTTTTGTAATGACATTTCTGGGAGCTCTAACATCATCAGATGCAGCAGCTGAGAAACAGTCTAACATGTTTCGATTGAGCGATTCTAGCCCAGACACGGGTAATACAAACAACACTTTCTGGTTTCTCTATTAATCTTTTTGTACGTTGTTTTATGTTTCTTTCTTTTTGGTAGCCGAAGCAGTTCAGAAGAGACCTTCCAAACTCTTCGTTTTTGGAGACTCGTCAGCCACTACTGGGAATACAAATAAGTATCCGTCTCCTTATGGAATTACGTATCCAGGGTATCCAAGCGGCCGACCTTCAGATGGACGAGTTTCAGTTGACTTTCTAGGTAACTTTTATCTTTTCTAGTATTTAATCTCAAAACCAGAGGACTGTGAGGCCACCCATAAGCTCGGTTCACAGTCCTTAGTTCCTAGTAAGTCTAGAACTCTTTTACGGACGAGGCCTCAAGAGGAATCCCTTTGATTCTTTTTATGGTGTCGGCTTAGCCTCTTCTCGGTGCCGTGGTACACAACTTTGCCACGATGAGTTTTGATGAGCCTGTGCTGATTAGCTCTCTTCTCGTTGCCGTGGTATGCAAGTTTTCCATTAGGAGTTTTGACAAACCTGTGCTGATTCAAATTGCATGTTTTGTTTCTTATTAATGACGTAGTTATTTTGACATGAACGATTTTGTAGCACGCTATATAGAAATTTGTTCGCCAATTTCGTACGAGAGAAGAAATAATGGTGACAAAACGAACGGAATGAACTTCGCATATGGAGGGGCCGCGGCAATTAAAGGCTATGCGAATTATCCAACTATAAAACTTCAGGTGCAGTTGTTCAACCAGACGATCCGCGAAGGAGTCTACAGCATGAATGACCTCAAAAGCTCTGTCGCAATAATAAGCTACGGCGGCAACGACTACTCATATGCCTTGAAAATGAACCCCGGCAAAGAAAATGATTGGCAGGTATTATAAATTATCTACCCAACAATTTCAAGTTTTATATCATAAAATAAAAGTTACGAGTTTTTATTTTTATTGTTTTACTATCAGTTTTGGACCGATAACATGAGGAAAGTAGTTACCGAACTGCAGCAACAAATGAAGACGATTTACAAATTGGGAGTACCTAAAGTAATCGTCAATGCACTACCTCCTTTAGGTTGTGTACCCCAACGAACCATCCTAGATAACTACACAACTTGCTCTGCAACATCCAACAAACTCGATAAAAATATCCACAACACCATGTTGTCGGGAGCAGTAAAAGAGTTGAACAAGTTTAACAAAGCTTTTTTCGTTCTCGATTATTTCAACACTGTTCTATCTCTTATAGACAACAAGGGAGCTGATGGTATCAAATTTGACAAGGTATACGAGCCGTGCTGTGAAGGTTCATGTGGGGTTGTAAACCATGATGGCTCAAAAAATTATACTGTCTGCGCGGATCCGAGTACGAGGTTATATTGGGATATGGTCCATTTTTCAGAACAAGGATGGCGTGCCATCTATTTCCTTTTGAAATCAAACTTAAAATATATATTTAAGTTTTAATCGTTGTATGTATGTATCTTGGCCTTGGGCGGAGTCTTTGTTACTATATTTTATCTGACGAAATATTAAAAGCTTTAATTTCTGTCTATTTAGGCTGTGCTCAGTTATTTTTTGACAATTTATTCTGGCATTTAAGAGCAATTGCTTCTAAAATTTACAGGGAGATACGTAAAATACTGTTCACGCAGACCTAAAAATTAGGTATGGGACTTTAACTGACTTATATACTAAGGGTTTTTTAGTTGCTACTTGCTACCTTTAGTTCAAATTCAAGACGTATGTACTTATTTCAAATCGGCTAAATAATCATAGTTGTCAAATCGCGAATAGTATTGTAAGATACGATAACTCATTAAAATAATATATATATATATATATATATATATTAAATTTAAATTTACTTTTAAAACAAATTTATATAATTATATATAAGATCAAAAACCATTTCAAATAGTTTTTGAATAATAGAGATAGAAGTTATACACTAGCAATACAGCTTTTTAAATTTTGAATTCATATGATAACTGTAAAACAGGTTTCAGATTATTCATACAAATATACAATACACAATAGTAGACGTGTGCATATGATTTCGCTGATTTTGAATTTAAGCGATAACTACTCAATCAATCCTGTCAAATTCATCTATGTAGACGATAATAGAATATTGCTGATACATATCTTATTGTATTATACATATAATTATCGTCTAATAAATAAATAATGAAAACGATAAACATTAGAATAATATATTGTTGGGGTTAAAAAAACTTATACTATCGCAATATTAGTGATACGTATTGGACATTAGAATAATGTATTGTTGGGGTTAAAAAAAACTTATACTATGGCAATACTAGTGATACGTATTGGACAGTAACAACTATGGTAGTAATTGATCTTAGAGAAATGCTTATAGTCAATAATAATTTAAAGTTGTAATTTTTTTTAGAAATTAGTATTCTAAAATAGTAACGAATTATAGATGCTAAAAATATGTTAAAATTATAGAGGGGGTTATTGATGGATTTTTTTATATGGTGAATAAATGCGACGAATAACATTTACCGGATGATATTGATTGCTTATTTAGTTTTAAGAGATTTTAAGGGTCCAGTATTAGATATGCATATGTGTAATATTGTTGAAACATAATTTTTCAAGACTTGACGATGTTATAGTTGATTTTTTCTCCAAGAATATCAGTTTTATTGATGTTGAAAAGTTTACAAATGTTGAGTATCAACTAATCTCAGTTTATGAAATTTACAACATTTTATAACATTGTAGCAGTAAAATCTGCTATCTATGTATGGTTGATGATTTTCCATGTTCTGCTGCTTTTGTTTGAGGTCCTTCTTCATCTTCTTAGCTCCTTAAAGTCTTTATTCCGGTCATCCTGTCTTTCTTTGTGTGAAACCTGCAAGATGAGAAAGTATCATAGTCAAGTTTTTCAACTTGCTATAGAGTTAGTTTAAACTTCTAATATGTCCTAAGTTCATTGAATCTAATAATAGGATAGCAGATAGTTCGTGAAATGTGTGGTTTCCATCAATCGTGAAATTTTCTTTTTCTGCAAGTACATTTGTATTGATGATGTATTTTCGGACATAAGTACTTTTTCATAAGGGGATTCGGCTGAATGACTATTCAGCCATGTGAAATTGGACTGTCAGATTTTCTGGTCAAATAATACTTTCACCGAGTTGCTGGAATCCAGCTTAAACTTTATAAGTTAATTTTTTATTTTCTTAAAAAATAGATAATTAACTATTAATTTGTGTACTAAAATTTATAAAAAAAATAAAGAATCATAATAAATAATCGCTTCTAACGGTTTTATTGGTCTGATGTCCTATCGGTTCTATCGGTTCGATTCCGTATCGGTTCTATCGGTTCGATTCCTTATCGGTTCTATCGGTTCGATTCCATATCGGTCCTATCAGTTTATCGGTTTTATTGGTTCGGTTTCTAACCAATTTTTTGTTTCGGTTCCTTATCAATTTTCGATTTTTAGAATGGAACCGCGAACCAGACCGTTAAGGTTCGGTCCGGTGCTTATCGGTTCGGTCCTGATCCGGTTCTCGGTTCTGGAGAATCGTTGACAGTGTAAGGGAAGTATGCTAATTTCATGTCGAATCAGATCAAAAGAAAAAGGAAAGCACAAAAGCAAAAGTGAAACCAAACACACAATTGTTAACGGAGTTCAGCAAATTGTGCCTACGTCTCCGGATCTGCTGCAGATCAATTTTATTAGAAGAACACAGTGACTCTGCCATTTCTGGTGAATACACAAAAACCCTAACTCTAGGTTTTGTAGAGACTGTAACACTTAAAAGGGGGAAAATATTACAGTCCTTAATGTGTAATTTATGACCCACTAAAATTACACTATCTTTTCAATTCACTCCACTGTAAAGTCTTTTCAATATTACAGTCCTTAATGTGTAATGTGTAATTTATGACCCACTAATATTACAGTTCTCTTTAATGTGTTTAGCACTTGCCTCATCTCCATTGTCTTTCACTGTCTTTTCATCTAGCATCTCTTCTATCCAATAATAACATGTTGAATAAGGCTAGATTATTATGTCAAAATAACAATCTCCCACTTGAAGACTGGTTTCAACCTGTCCTCATACCTTGATCTATGCAGCAGATCTTTCTGGTCTTATTACTCTTGCAGACCAACTGAAGCTGAATACAACTTCAGTTTTTCAATGGCTAATGTCTTTGTCAACATATCAGCTTGATTCTTGCTTCCTTGGATCTTTTACAGTATTAGCACTTCATCTTCCAATAAAGATCTAATGAAATGATAGCGAAGACTGATGTGCTTGGTTCTTGAATGAAATGTTGAATTTTTCGCCAATTGAATTGCACTTTGACTATCACTATGCAAAACGTTGTTCTTCTGTTTGAATCCCAACTCGGTTAACAAACCTTGAATCCATATAATCTCTTTACTGGCTTCGGTCATTACTACATACTCAGCCTCTGTAGTTGATAGAGTGACAATTTTCTGTAACTTTGACATCCAACTAACAGCTGTAGTTCCAACAGTAAATATATAACCGGTAGTGCTTTTCCAATGATCAACTTCACCTCCAAAATCCGCATCTACGTAGCCTTGTACCTTTAACTCACCCTCACCAAAGTACAAAAACTTTTCTGTGGTACCTAGTAGGTACCTCAAAATCCATTTGACAGCTTCCCAATGAATTTTCCCTGGGCTTGACATAAACCTACTCACAACTCCCACTGCATGACTAATGTCTGGTCTCGTAAAAACCATTGCATACATCAAACTTCCAATAGCTGAGGCGTAAGGAACCTTAGCCATGCAGTCTTTTTCTTCATCCGTATTAGGGGATTGATCCTTGGATAAACGAAAGTGACCTGCCAATGGTGTACTAACTGGCTTTGCATCACACATGTTAAATCTCTTCAAAACGCGATCGATGTACTCTGACTGAGATAACTGCAAAACTTTTCTATGTTTATCTCTTATGATTTGCATTCCAAGAATCTTCTTCGCCGGACCCAAGTCCTTCATGTCAAATTCTTTTGACAATTGTAGCTTCAATCTTCTAATATCATCCATATCTCAACCTGTTACTAATATATCATCAACATAGAGTAGCAAAATGATATAACTGGACTTACATCATTTAAAATAGCAACAGTGGTCCGCATTACACTTCTTAAAACTCTCTTTGTGCATAAAACTGTCATCCGAATGTTTCTTAAACCATACAAACGTTTCTTAAGTCTGCATACCATGTTTTCTTTCCCTTCTTTTAAGAAACCTTATGGTTGATACATGTATATCTCCTCATCCGAATCCCCGTGAAGAAATGCAGTCATCACATCTAACTGTTTAAGATAGAGGTATTCAATGGAAACAATACTCAACACTGATCTAATAGTGTTGAGCTTCACAACTGGAGCAAAAATATCGGTGTAATCAATTTCTTCCTTTTGCTAGAACCCTTTGACAACTAGTCGTGCTTTGCATCTCTTAAAGCCATCATGCTCATCTTTCACCCGATACACCCATTTGTTATGAAGTGTCTTCTTACCCATTGGTAACTCAGTTAGGTCCCATGTATCATTTGAGATTAAAGACTTCATCTCACTTTTTATGGCAAACTCCCACTTCCTAGCATCACTGGTCTGGAAAGCTTCATCATAGCATTCAGGTTCCCCTCCATCGGTAAGTAACAGATAGTTCAAGTATCTCCTATTGGGTACATGGGGTCGGGAAGATCTTCGCAAAACAAGAACTACCTCGGTCGGCTGTAGGGTATCGGATTGCTGTCGATCGGTCTGTCCAACGGACTTTCCTTGTTGAGGGGTTAACTTGATCGGCTTTATTTCTTGACTATCTGGGACTCCCTCGATATCTGCAAATACTGATTCATACGGCTTTGAGTCATTTGCTTCAGTTTTATATATGTCCTTGTACATCACTGTTTCATTGAAGATCACATCTCTGCTTCGTATCATCTTCCTGTTCTCCTCATCCCAAACACGATAACCGAACTCATCTTCGCCATAGCCTATCAGGAAACATTTTTTCGATTTCGGATCAAACTTGTTCCTGCCTTGATCACTTATATGAACATAAGCTGTACAACCAAAAACTCTTAGATGTGATAATTTTATATCCTTACCACTCCATACCTCATCAGGTATTCGATGTTCTAAGGGAACCGACGGGCCTCGGTTAACTAGGTAAGCTGATGTGTTGATTGCTTCTGCCCAGAACTGCTTCGATAAACCAGACTGTATTCGAATGCTTCTGGCTCTTTATGTCAACGTTCTGTTCATACGTTCGACAATACCATTGTGTTGAGGCGTACCTGGAACGGTTCTCTCCATCCTGATACCATGCTCATATCAAAAGTTCTTGAATTTGGTGTCCTCATATTCACCACCATTATCAGTTCTCAGCTTTTTAATCTTCAGACCTGTCTCATTCTCAACCGTAGATTTCCATCTCCTAAAAACATCAAACACTTCAGATTTATGCTTCAGAAAATAAACCCAAACCTTTCGAGAATGATCATCGATAAAGATAACAAAATAGTGTTTTCCTCCTATAGATGAAACAGTTGTTGGCCCCCAAACGTCAGAGTGAACAAGCTCCAGCCTTTCTTTCTTTGGGGTTCTACCACTCGTCCGCAATCTGACCCTTTTCTGTTTCTAAGTATGCAATCTTCACACATGTCTATATCGACAGACTTTAGACCTGGAAGCTTCCTATTCGAGTACATAATTTTCATACCCTTCACACTCATATGGCCAAGCCTTTGGTGCCAAACATTTGGATTTTCGTTTCCTGCTGCTATTGCAATTGAACAACTCGTCTCTGCTATCTTGTAAAGAGTACCACTCTTCTTTCCGCGAGCAACCGTCATTGCTCCCTTTAAAATGTTTCCAATTGTCACCATGGAAGATCGTACTATGGCCTTCGCTAGCCAACTGCCCTACTAAGATTAAGTTCTTTCTCAGACTGGGGATATGTCTGACATCTTTCAGTTCCCATATAGACCCATTCAACTTAATCTTCACAGTGCCTTTACCAATAGTATCACAAGTTTGATCATCACCAAGATATACTTTTCCAAGGTTACCAGAGACATACCTCTCGAAGAATTCTTTCTTCGAAGTCGCGTGAAACGATGCTCCAGAGTCTAATACCCAAGACTCTTCCCTGCTTTCTAAGGAGCATATTAACGCATCGTCTCTTTCTGAAGTGATATTTGCCTCTATTTTCTTCTCCTGGTCCTTTGGTTCTCTCTTGCACTGAAATTTATAGTACCCGGTCTTCCCACAATTCCAACACTCGTTGTTTCTCAACCCCTGAGAAATTTTAGGATTCCTAGACTTGGACCTCCAGTCTCTTGATTTTCCTCGGTGTTTCGATTTACCGCGTCCATATACTCTGGTTGAATTTATTCCTCTCAATTGTGTATATAAGACTGAGGAAATTGATGACTCACCTGATTCTCTCCTTCGAATCTCTTCATTGAGAACTAGGTCACGAACATCATCAAATTTCAACTTATTGCTTCCTGACGAGCTACTCACCGCAGTGACAGTATCATTCCAACTATCTGGTAGTAAAGACAACAATATCAATGCTCGTATTTCTTCATCAAAATCAATTTCAACTGAACTCAATTGGGTTGTGATTGTATACCCTCTGGTTTCTTTTTTGAGAAGGGTTGATAAAGTTTTGTCTGGTATAGATAATCTTCAATCTGTCTCTTCCAAAACCCAAAATCTACACCATCGAATTTTTCGAGTCTCACATTTCCTTCGTCTGTAGCCATTGCTCCCTGAAAAATATGATTTCCTTTGGATCGCTACCAGTCTGGCTCAGATACCAGTTGTAAGGGAAATATGATAATTTCCTGTCAAATCAGATCAAAAGAAAAAGGAAAGCACAAAAACAAAAGTGAAATCAAACACACAATTGTTAACGGAGTTCAGCAAATTGTGCCTACGTCTCCGGATCTGCTGCAGATCAATTTTATTAAAAGAACACAGTGTCTCTGCCGTTTCAGGTGAATACACAAAAAAACTAACTCTAAGTTTTGTAGAGACTGTAACACTTTAAAGGGGAAAATATTACAGTCCTTAATGTGTAATTTATGACCCACTAAAATTACACTGTCTTTTCAATTCACTCCAGTTATCTTTAATGTGTTTAGCACTTGCCTCATCTCCACCGCCTTCCATTGTCTTTCACTGTCTTTTCATCTAGCATCTCTTTTATCCAATAATAACAAGTTGAATAAGGCTGGATTATTATGTCAAAATAACAGAGAACCCTACTTATCATTAGGCTCCCTTCCCCGCACCTCTTTAATTCTCGCGATATAATTGAGGAATTACTACCCAAAGAAGATCACTAAATGCTTCATCATCTGAAGTTTTGTGGTCTCAAGCTCTGACAAATCCGAAGAAAAAAATTATGGAGAGACCTATGGTGGTCGAGGGCAAAAAATAGATTTCACCTGTTAAATTGAATAAGTATTTAAACATCACGAGAAGTAAAAATAACATTAAAATCAACTCTGATTAACCTTTATAATCCAATTCTATTTATTTCATAACCTTGTTATCCTCGATAATGTATTTTGACTCTCAATTATCTTTGCCATATCAATAAAATTAACATGTATTATCTTAAATTATAGTGCACCCATTTAAGTACTACAAAACCAAAAAATTTCCATGCACTAACAACTGATAACTTCAGTTACGATTTCTATCAGTTTTTTCGTACCTAATAAAAATAAATAATCTAAAAATAAGGCATCCCCACAGGTCACTACTTTCGCACTAAATCATCGCAATCTTACGGTTTGTATACATCAATATCATATGCATTCACCTAACCACTAACCATGATAAGTCTAACTTTTGAAAATAAATTTACTACACGAATTTACATAAAATCAAAGAGAGAATCATGTTTGATCCTCACTCGAAAATCAAACTACAAATTCAAAAATATATAACAAAATATTTGATCTAGAATAAAGTAGTAAAGTTAGAACCCAATATTTTTTATATATAACTAAATATTCCAATAGATATAAATCAATGAACTAAAAACAAACATCAAACTCTCAACCAACCGATAACAAGAAAATAATTAATAATAAATTCATATCAGATACATATAGTGATCAAGAATAATATTTTGTATCCTTCATTTTAAAATTTCATGGATCTTGACTTGCTCATCACAAATTTTAAAGTTTTGATTCAAACTGAATTAAAAACAAAATTATGCAAACACATGTTCACAAACTCTTCTCTATTCGTGAAGTTTTGTTGGTGTGTTCATCACGATCTCAACATAAAATGAAAGAAATAATATTTCTGTTGCTCGTCTCTTAACTAAAGGATTTTATATTTTGATGTTACTTGTACTCCATCGTAATATTTTTTGAACCGCAAGTGATTATGGATTATTAATTTCTATAAATTGATGTTGCAAAACTATAATTTGTCAAAAAACAAATATCAATACTAGATTTCATTTTCGTTTTGGTCCAAAATACAATTTTCTTGCTCGTTAGAGTTTTGATCAACCGTCTTAGAAGGAATTATAAAAAGATTAAATAACCATCAATCTCTGATGTTTCTAGACAATTCCGGTCCAGTGATTTATGAGGCCTAAGGCATTTTAAAAAAACGGGACCTTACAAAATATTTTAGAAATTAACAAAATAATTTTTTTTTGTCAAAACAAAATATAAATATAAATTTTACAACTCATAAAAAGACAATAAATATATATGCATTTAAGTGTTATATCATTTATCATCTCCCTGAATATCTCTGCATTTTTATTTGAAGCTGAAAATAGACAATAAATAGTTTGAATAATCCCAATAAAAGACACCGCTTTTGCAAACGAGGAAGCCATATTACAAAGCACTAGATTAAGGCTATGACATCCACATGGAGTATAACATGCTCTTCGATTAATTTCAAGTAATCTACTTTGCACCCATTTATATTTTCCCTTCAACTTAAGACCAACCAATACCTCTCGTAAGGTGTAGAAACGATCTTTTCATGATGTATCAGTGACTTCTAAAAATATATAAAAAAAATCTTCGATTTTGAGTGTGAGTGTAGAAATATCCATACATCGAATAAGAAGAGTCATTTGTTCTCTACGACTAATATCAAAAGTACAATCAAGAATTACCGAAAAATATCTTGTATTATGAATCTTCTCAATAATCATCATTTTGATCTCATCTGCAAGCCTCACAATCAGCTCAATCTAAATTTTATGACTAAGCCAATGATATTGGCATTCGCATTTTTCAAATCGTCTAAGTTGTTCTTTCATCACTGGATCATTTTTTGCAAACCCTTCAATTATACCCAAACAGTTTCCATTATTCAGAGGACTATTTTTTCATCTTTTCTACCAAATGCTATAATCCTTTTAGCAAAAGTATCAACAACTGCAACTATTCTCAACAAAACATCTCTCAAATTCTTTTTCTCTCTTTTAATTTCTCCTAGCATATGTTTATCAATAATTGTATTCTTTTGAAGTCTCATTTACAACTCTCTATATTTAACTATGCATTGAATATACGTATGACTAGTTTCATGATTTTTCAAACGACATGAAGCATTTTTTCAATCACAATACCCAACACTTGTCAGCATATGATGATCTTCTTATACACTAAATAACTTACAACAACAATAAAAGATTAGATCTTTTGATTTTGAGTAAACTAGCAATCGCATATCATACATTTTTTCTTGTATATGATGAATAAGAAAAAGACCTACCAATAGTGTTTTTCGGAAACTGATAGTCAACTAATGTCTTAGGTGGAAAACCTTTTTCCACCAGAATATCTTTTATCTCTTTCTCAATTTTTCTCCAGCTTCATGGATCACTAAAATCAACGTTTTCATTTTGTCGTTGAATTATTCATGACTTTGATCCTCACCCTCTTCCATATTTTCATCTTTAGCGATATTTACATCTTCTTCATCATTCTCACAAGCATTAATATCAATTTTATTTTCACTGATTTTATCTTCGATAATCCCAGATATTGTTACGAACTTAAGCATAAAATTTGCTAGTGATTTGACAAATTCTTCATCTTTGTTTTTTATCCGAAATCATATTTTCTGTAGTTTATCGGAGGGATGTCACTACAAAATAATATTAGGAATTAGGAATATAAAAACACAATAATTAATAATATATACCCATTACAATTGGCAAAAACAATTCCATTACAAAAAAAGACATCAAAGAATACATTAAAAACTGTACAGATTGATCTTGTCAAGCACAAAGAGAAGAAAATAAATATGAACAAGAGAACTATGATGATTTTTGCTTAACCTTAAGCTATTCGTACTTTTTTCAAATGGACCCTTGAAAATTTGGGCCCAAGGCAACAACCTATTGTGGCTTAAGGGAAGACCGACCCTATTTCTAGACAAAGGAACCTTATATTTCATCATTTTACTTCAATCATTTTTTAAACAGCTGGTATCCTACTCTAAAAATGAAACACCATCGATATTAAGATAAAGAAAATAAAAACATTTCCCACACGTAGCATGATTGATGAGGTAAAAAATCTCATTAAAATGTTTTAAAGGTGTTGCAAAGATATTAAGGTAGATAATAAAGGTTTATAAAGATATAAAATAAAAGATAAGATGTTATTCATAAACTGAGAGAAATATTTTTTTAAGATGCATATATATATATATATACACAAATTAGGACAAAATAATAAAATAATTTAACATTTTGTATTAAATTTTATTAATTTCTGTTAATTTTGTATTCCCCAATTTATAAAGATTTTGGAAACAAAAGCTTATTAACTCATTTCTTGTACGTATGTTCTCTTCATCATTTTTCAATCGATAATAACAATCTCTTTCACTTATAAATCTCATTTATATTTCTCGCTGGTTTGAAACGAGCTGGTCTGAAGCAGTCTTGTCCAAAGTGAGCTTAAGTGAAACATGAGAATTGGACAAAAGCAATTTGTTGAAGCTATCTCGGATAAATGCTTCAGTGATATTCTTTTTTATTCTTAACTTAACTAAACTTCTTCTACTTGCTAGGTTTTCTATTTAATTAGGTCTCGTATGATATTAATTAGATTTCATATTAGTTAGATTTTTTATTAATTTGGTTGTCTATACTAATTAGGACTTTTTATTAATTTAGATTTACTATTTTTATTTTTATTTTAAGAGATTAAGACTTTATTACAATCGTTCATTAACAAAATTTAATCTGCAGCGTATGATGAAGAATTAATATTTTTCCTAAACCTATAAATGGAAGAAGGTGTGGAATGTAAGGGTGTCATATGACGAGTGACGGGAATAACATATTTCATAAAAGAGAAAAAGCTCTAGGTATTTTGAGAAATAAGAAATATGAGAGATAAACACTAAATATATAGTTATGTGAATCACACCCCATCTTTGTAACTAATATTAATTGAGCTCTTTGTAGTTGAAAGTCTTTATGTAACTTAATTGTTTAATAAAATAATGTATTTTGCCTGTGGATGCGAGATTATTTCCAAAATCCGAAGAATGTTAAATTTGTCTGATGTGCTTGGTTTTACTTCACGCTTATTTTTATTTGTTTCTAATCTTGAACAAGGTAAATTATTCTTCTAAAAAATAATCGGTGCACTATGCTCTTTCCTCGGACGAACAAATTTCTCAACAAGTGGTGCGGTGAGCATGGAGAAACAACAAAATGAATAGATTGATCGTTGATCTGAAGGTTGGATAAAAAACATTTGATTGAAAACCTAAAGCCTTAAAGATGAGTTCGATGAATCTTAGCGTACAAAAATTCGACAGATCGAATGACTTTAACTTCTAGAGAATTAAGGGTAATCCTTACTTAGTACATAATGAAATGTTATTATTATCAACGATAATTATATACAGTTTGATGTCGTGGAACTTTCTAAATATCATAGTGACCTCATACTGAGCTTGGGAGATAAAGTGCGACCAGAAGTATCTAAAGAGCTTACAACGATAAAAATACAAAATTGACTGGAGGAGATTTACATAAAGAAGTCATTGACAATCATATTATATTTTAATAAACAACTTTATACGATATCTATTGAAAGTAGCATAGAAATATGAAGGAACCTACATGACTACAATCAAATCATACTCGACTTCATGTAGTTGGTGTGATGGTGGAGAAGGAGGACCAAGAAATCATCATCTCAAGTTGTCCGTCGAGGAAGTATGAACATATTACGGATATCATGCTACACAACAAAGATTCCCTTACGATGGCTGAATTCAAAAGTGCCTTGAATTCTGATTAACTTCAAAAAAATATTATTCTAGAGGGTGATTTCAAAGGGCACAGACTGAATGTGAGGGGTCAGCCAGAAAATAAATATTCAAGAAATATGAGAGGAAATTATTGGTCAAATTCTAAAGGCGCTGGAAAGGGTTTAAAATTAATATGTTGGGTATGCAAGAAGAAATGATATATGATTGGAATTGTTGGGAGAAAGTTAATGGAAACATCTATCTCCAAAGTCAGAGATGTTGTAATCATATATGATGAGCATGAGTACGCCGATGGATTAATAACTTCATATATTTGTAGTTACAACGATTAAGAAGTATTGGATTTGGGTTCCTCATTCAACATAACTTATAATAAACATTGGTTTGAACACCTTAGAATACTTGATTATGGAAGGATCATTCTCACTAATAACGAATCATATGTATTAAAGTGATTAGAATAGTTAGGCTCAAGTTGTCTACATGAATTGAGAGAGTAATTAACAGTGTAATGTATGTACCCAAATAATATAAGCACAAAACAGTTTGCTCTATAGAAGTTGATGTTCAGAAAACACTCATAACTTGAACAAATTCAGATGATGAATGTAACGGTAGATGGAGTGTTGAGTTGACTCGTTACTGTTCAAAAAACACTCAGAGACGCATCCAAATAGATGGTAATGATAGATATAGTCTTTAGAAAGACTAGTAATATGGATAATATATATATATAACGATAAAGCAACACAAGTCCAAGATAAGTTTTTTTATTTTTATATTAGTTTTTATAATTATGATTTAGTAGAGTTTCAATTAATATAGGTATTTATGAATATGATTATAAAATTTCAGTAGTCTTATTTAATCTGATTTTAATTTTTTTAATAACATTTAACTAAAAAAATCATTCATAATCTTGTATGCATATTAAATGAAAAGTCATAACATACGTTCCACTCGTATAAATATATAATAAAATTTTATTTTATTTAATAAAAATAACATATACGAATTAATATGACATAATAAATATCCAACATTTTGTATTAATTTTTGTTAATTTTTGTATTCACCCACTTCCAAGGGTCTGGCATACAAAAGTTTGTAAAATCATATCTTGTACGTATGTTCTCTTCATCATTTTTCAGCCGAGGCATGTCAATAGCAATTTCTTTCAGTTGCCTTGAACATGGTGTGAAATATGTTTCGCAACACTGTAACCAAGATTTACGTAAGCTTTCGTTTATTATTTCTCCTAATATGTATCTAATGTACATGTTTTCACATGTAAGACCCATCGTTTTACCACAATTATATATAATATTCCTGTCATTTTTTGATAATTTCGGTACAGTTTCCCAAAAATATTGAAATTTTGGACTGTCAATTGGAGAAGTAGAAGGAGACATACTTTCTTCTTCTGCCAAAACAAACGAGAATAAATATATGATGAGAAAAAACAATGACATAAGATTAAAAAATTCCGATTGTGTCATTATTTTTATGTGTTATCAAATAAATGTGGTTATGTGTTTTGTATTTAATATAAAAAATATTCATGTCTTCCGTTATAAACAATCATTAATTTAATCACTTAAGTTATTAGTATGAAGTTTTATTTTATTACGTTTAGAAACATTAAAATTTTATTTTAACCGAATATAAATGAATTAGCCAACCAACCGTTTTCAGCACATAATGCGAAAAGATGTCTTTTTTTTATCTACTATCAAAATTATTCGTTTAATGCATTCTAATCCAAATAGATTTCTAATTCAAATAGACTTATATTATTTGACAGTAAATAATTAAATTTATTATAAAATCAGAGTGTTTGGAGCTATTTCTTTTATATATATATATATATCATTTTTATTATATTTATTATATTTTTATTATTATGTTTTTATTATTATGTACATGAAATAAATAAATAGATTATAAATATAGTTTAGTGTTAAAGTCTAGTAAAACTTTAACGGAGTATTTTTTATTAAAATTATAAATAACAAAATATCTCCATCAATTCACACATATATAATATTTTTATAAATATAAATATGTAGTTTTCTATAATTTTTAAACAATTTTAGAAAAGGATTAATGTTATAAAATTTGTTGAAAAATTGTGACGATGATTATGATTTAATAACCATTTAGCTAACTCTAACTGTTTGTATTTGTTTATATACTATTTTGGGTTTTAATAGTGATAGTCGCTTATAATTCTGGTAAATATGATTTATTTTATAATATTGGAAGTTTAGATTATTGATAAATTTTGGAATATTGATTATTTCGACAAATGTTCGTAATTAAGATTAGTTATTTTTTTTGATCCAGTATAGTAAGGTCTGTGTCGATTCAAATATAAGCTTGTATCTGTGACACGGATGGTGCGTTTTATATATATATATATATGTTTTTGAAACCATCTTAAAGTATTTTGGTATTTAAAAATAATTGATCGGCTAAGAATTCTAGGTAGTTAGTGAAATTGGTTATTTGTATAAAATGAATGTTACAAATGTTTTTTTATATAAAAACGAACATATTTATTGGTTTCGTTTTACGTATTTGGTCACTTTTGTTTGTCTCAATTTGCATTTTTGGTCGTTAGTTACTACGGATGCAAAACAAAACCAACAAATATGACCAATTTGGATAAAAAAAACATCAGTGACATTTTTGAAACACATGACCAATTTTGGTGACTAACTAAGGTTCCTAGCTGTAATTGATTAGATATAGTTTCACCTAAAAAAATAATGGGAGATACATAAAATCAACAAAGTTCAGTTATCTGATAGCCGACCTACTTTAGAGTGGAATTTCTTACAGTGTATTCGTACTTGTGAATCTATCTCTCTTGTACATGTGAACAGTCTTCGATACTAAAGGATCGTCCGAGTTTGGGTGCATAATTAACGAACAGATCGATAACAACATTTTAGAAATGTTAGTGCACGACGCCGCTGCTCCTTTTAAGTTAATAATATTTTCTTGGTAGTCGTAGGCTATTAGAAGAATAATAGAAATCTTAATGTAAACCCTAATGTGTATTTAAACTTCTAATATATTAGTGTTTGAGTATAGAGGTTCCTCAACTATCATTATTTACTATAACTAGGTTAGTTATTAGAATTGTTATTTGGCCTTCCAACCCGTTAACCTTCCTGCGGCCACCAGACTGGTAAGTCCCGTCCGAGACCGGTACAGATAGCTTAAAAAGCAGATTAGAAGTCAAAATTCTGGACAGAATCTTTTATCGGTCTGGACCGGTCCGCCCAATAAGAGAGATTTATAAAAAAAAATTGATAATCTATTGTTGTGAATGAGTCGAATAGTGCCTTGAGAGTGTACTGTGTCCGGCAGTACAGTTTTGTGTCCGTGATAGTGATATTGTGCCTTGACAGTGTACGGTGTCCGGCATTACAGTTAAGTGTTGTGACAGTATCGTGTCAATCTTGTGGTGTGAGCCCATTAGGCCCATTGTCTAGTAAGTCTATTAATTCCATATAAATAGACTACTAGGGCGACACAAAACACAATCTAAAATCTGTAACTATCATAGTGAAACTCTTTTCTCTGGTGGCACCCGTGGACGTAGATAATTGTTGAACCACGTTAAATCTTGTGTTCATTCAAGTTTGTCCTTCACATATATTTTGTGCTTGAGCCATTTTGTGATAATTGCATAGTGATTTAATAACAAAATTGGTATCAGAGCCACGTGGTAAATTAGGGCTTTTGCAATTAGGGTTTCACAATGGCGTCTACAGCAACAAAATACATGATTGAAAAATTTAATGAGGTATCCAGCTTTGCGTTGTGAAAGATTAAACTGAAATCTTCATTGGTACTGCAAGGGCTGTGGAAGGCTGTGGAGAATAAGTTACCAGAAGAGATGAAAGAAGAAGAGAAACAAGATCTTCAATAAAAGGCTTTGTGCTGGATTTTAATGAGTGTGAAAGACAATGTGATTCGCGAGATTAGTAATGAGAAGACTGCTGCCTGCGCATGGAAAAAACTAGGAGATCTTTACTCAGAGAAATCAGTAGTAAACCGATTATACTTGAAGAAGCGTTTGTATGATTTCAGATTGAAAGAAGGTATGTCCATAACAGAGCACTTAGATAATTTTAAATCAATTATAATGGACTTGGAGAACATAGATATCAATATTGAGGATGAGGATCAACCTTTGTTTGTATTGAGATTGTTACCAGCTCCCTATGAACGATGTCATTTTGATCTTCTTGTGTAAGATTACCTTAAGGTTTCTCTTGTTCTAACTAGACAAAATTCATATATTGGTTATAACCATCAAGTTGAACATTAATGATAGTATATGTATTACCTTGTCCTAACGGGACCGAATGATTGGAATTAAAGCCCAATATGATGTTACTTGAATATCCCAGTTAAAAGCTTAATGAATATCTATAGATATTTCCTTAAAATCAACATTTGTTCGCTTACTCTTCCCCACACACTCAACATCCTCAAAAAACTTTATCATTCCTATTTCAAATATATTACTAGTGAGAGAAACATAAAATTTAAACCCCCTAGTGTCTAGAATAACATATGAAGAAACAGTTGACTGATTTTAGGTCCAGTTTATTTTCCTAAGGTTTGTAAGGTATTTCTTCAGCCAGACAACCCCACACATCTATATATTTTTAAATAGGATCTTAACACTAGCCTTAATGGATACTTTCTTGAGTATTTAAGTGATACAATTGATGACTTCTCCCTAAATGAATAATGGTAGAGATGAGTGACTTCTCATACTTCTGACCATATCCTTTTACTGTTCAGTTTCGTCTATGAGATACATCGTTCATGAGAAGTGAACCCTACATTATGTATTGAGAGATTCTTCCACACTCCTCTATATATTTTACAAAATATCTTTGATGTTGTTCACCCATTTTGTCATATATGGCGTAGTACACACTAACATGGTTAGATCTAACGCTATAAATGCTCTTACAGACTTGTTCGTGACCTGCGGTCCTAAACGTTTTGAACTTGTCAATGGACTTAGACTTTTCACGAAGGAGATAGAGGTATTTGAAACAAGAGAAGTCATTGATAAATGATATAAAGTACCACTGTCTATTCCATGATTCCCGTGGAAATGGTCCGCACATGTCAGTATATATCAATCCTAAAACTTTCGTCGCTTTATATCTACCTTTTTGGTTTTAGTTTTGTTCCCTTTCATACACTCAATACACATACCAAAATTAAACTAATCTAGGTGACCTAATAAATTTCAACTACAAGTTTGTCCCTTCTAGCTTTGGCTATGGAAGCTAATCGTTTGTGCTATACTTTTAGAAATGGTAATATTTTAATTATTAACAATATTTAATCAATACAAGTTATCCTCTTTTATCAAACTACCATTCCCACTAATCACCTTATTTTTAAAAAAAAGTAAAATCGATTTTTTCCATAAGACAAATATATCCATATAAGTCTAAATCTGGAAAAACAAAAAGTTCCTCCAAAAACTAGGAACAAAAATTACATTCATAAAAAATAAAATATGTCTACTGGTAAGTTCGAAAGATGAGCTCTCATTTATCGTGAAGATGGATATTTGATCCTCACTTAATATCCTGTTCTTTGACATACCCTGCAAAGAAATATAGACATGAGTTGTTGCAGTCGAATCAACCAACCAATTTCATTTTTACATAAACAATATGACTTTATAAACAACCAAAGATGTGTGATTGTATATTTTTTGAACATTTAAGTCCGTCATTTCTCGCAATCCTTCTTCAAATATCTTTTTTCTTTGTAGAAAAATCATCGACCAATGATCGATTTCTTAGGGTTTTTCTTATTTGCAGGACCTTGACCTGATCATTTGCCATATGTCTTCCGCTTAGCGCACCCCCCCCCCTCCCCTCCCTCTCTTTGAAGAAGTTATCACATAAGCAGCATGCATTGCCATTTTAAGTCTCTCATTCTCTTGTGCAGCGTGGGAAATTAACTTATTAATATTCCATTTTTTCCACATGCAGTTGGATTGAAAGTACTTTAACCGTTCCGATAATGACTGAAATACAAATTGCACCAATTGTTCCTCAAGTAGGTCTACCCCGATTTCGTTCAACTTTTAGCTAATCGTAGCTATTCCAAGAAAGTGCTCACAAATTTTACCTCTAAGAGTGTACTTTTGGTAAAAAGTTCGTTTATAAAATACTACATTTCTACCTTTACGTTCTTAACAAAGGATTTCTCAACCTTCGCGAGAAAGACTTTCGCGGTGGTAACATCTTTCAGAACAGTCGTACAAAGTGTTACTGATATGCCCTTTAACATAAGACTAATACATAACTTATTTGAATTCAAACAATTCTCATGTTGGTTTCCTCGGTTTACTTTCTGGACTAAGATATGCGGGTTTAGGGTGGATAATAGTGTTGTCATAAACATTCAGAGACAAATATAGTAACGTGTCTTCTTTCTATAGGGTAAAATCTGAACAATCTAGCATGTTTGGACGATCCTTAAAAGATTGTAACATATGCGCTAGAAATAAAACAAATAACACATAAAGCATATATTAGAAACATGATATATAACTCACAAATATGTATAAACATGGCAGATATATGTAAAACATAAACTACTATAATAATTTATATCAAAAAGAAAATTATATTAAAATCCATTTTATGAGTTTAGAAAAATTTCCATGATCATTTTTTCAATTTCCTAAGTATTAGTGAAACCCTTCGAAACCGATTTCACTTACTTAAATTAAAATAACCCTAATTTAATTTTCATAAGTAATGGTTAAATCTTCCAAAGTGTCGAATTCACCTACTTAAAATTAACTAATTGCAAAGATAAAATTAATTTTTCTAAGTAGCGGCGAAACCTTGAGAGGACCAACCTACTTAGAATCAAAGATGCCATAAAAACCATTTTCATTGATTTTTTTAATTTTGTAATATGAATTTCAATCCAAACGTTAATTTTTTGAAGGACCGACAATATTTGAATTCAAATTAACCCGAAAACATTTTGAAAGATGGTATATTGAATGAAATTAATTTAATTTTTTGAAAGATCGATCAAATAAATTATTTAGTTCACTTGCGCGTCTAGAAAACCTTAATCATGTTCAAGTATAATATTTAATTTACAATAAATGTGTAATCATATAGCAGATGTAACTTGCTACCCGCCCATACTTAATTACTAGTTCCGAATAAAATAAAAATAAATAAACAATCATAGTACAATTATGATCAAACAAATATTCCAAATGTAAGTAAATTTAATGAAGTCTAAAAGGATCATCTAATTACATGTAATTTGATAAATATTTTAAAAAATCTAAAACTATACGAACCGTCTTGAGATTTTTTTTTCAAAATAATTCACAAAACAAACATGTTATCACTTAAATGATTTTTTTTAAATCTTGAACTTTTATTAATAGTTTTAATCACATACATGTTGTACTACAGCTTAAGAAACAAATCGAATCCCAAATCGAAATTTTAAAACCTTAATGATCACCAGACCAACCCAAATCAGAAGTTTCCAGTTTTCTCAAGCTTTTAGCAATCTCCATTTGACAGACAAGTCTCTTCTCGACCAGGTACAACTTTCCTTCACTAAATCCCTTCATATCGCTCTTTACTGGTTTGTTCTGAGATAATCCACCCCGAGACTCTTAAAAACACGATGCCTCTCGGTCTATTAGGAATTTTGTTCCCTTCCAGAAACAAATTTCTACTAGATTTTTGAATGAAATTCGCAATCCAGTCCGCTCCTGCTATCTAAAAATATGAATTATCTTCATTGTTTTATTTGTAGACCGAAGTAATATCTTTTACTTAGTAATTAATTTTTTTTTAATTAATGATAATTTATTTGTGTGATACTTTCGATCCAATTGCTTTAATGTTGAGATAGGAAAATACATATAAACTCAGATAAAATACAACGATTTTAATTATACATGCAGCCAATGCAGTAATAAGTATACAACGACTTTCATCAATTTAGTTTAGAACATCAGGTGTCAAGAATCTCTAAGGTTTATCGACTTGAATTAATTAAACTACAAAATTAAACAAGTGACGTGACAAATTTAATTTAACTTTTTTACACAAATTTATGCGTTAATTAGCTATAAAAACTTAGGGACTCAAAACGAATAGATTGATTGGAACGGTGGTTGGATGGTTCTTTGATCGTACACAAACCATGTAGGGACCTCATTTTGAGTGTAATTTTTTCGAAAAATTGTCTTTCACATATCATCTCCGGTTTTGTTATTTGAGAAACTAATGATAAATTTTTGGCTAAAAACCACCCGTAGTCCCTCATGTTTACCACTTGTATCAACTTGGTCCCTTTCTTTCAATCATGCATAGAACTCATCCTTATCGTTTTTTTAATTTGCATTTTTAGTCCCCCCGCACATGTGAAGCCTGTGAGCTTGACACGTGGCATCAGTTTTTGTTGCAAGAATGGTCCCCCAATTGTTTTTCCAAAATTGTCCCTTCCCATTCCATCTGAGCATCCTTGTCAGCTTCCACGTCACCTTCCACGTCACCTTCTCTCTCCCCTCTCTTTCCCCTCTCTTTCTCTTTTTTTCTCTCTATTTCCCTTCTCTTTCATCGTCCCCGTCTTGTGAAAACCCATCACCAGAACCGACTCTGCTTAAAGAACCCGAGTCCGAATCAGAACCCATGACGATAAATTCTTTCTCTAACAGAATCCGAAACTCATTTGAACCCTAAATACAATATGATTTCATCAATGACTCTAAAGTCTCCGGAATCGAATCCAACGGTGGAGGAGAGATCTCTGCCCTGCTAAGCTCGGTTGTGGTTGTGCTCGGATAATAAGTCTCTGGACTTGATTCCTCCTTCGTTCTTGTTGGTTTCCTCCTCCGCCAGAGATCATCTGTCTGAGTCGAGGCATCGGCGGCGAGTTTCCAAATGAGTTTCGGATTCTGTTAGAGAAAGAATTTATCCCTTCATTGTTAGAGATGTGTTGGAGTCTTAACACTCTTTGTCGCTTCATCATTTCAATGTCTACCAAATAAGGTGCTCTATAGAACGATACCGATACATCATAATCCTGCATTTTCATCACAAATCACACCATTTATTTATTTATTTTCATAATTATTACGACCCAAAACATGAAAATTAAAAAGAATCTCCCTCACCAAAAACTTGAATGTAGAAAGATGATCATTTCTTATAAACTAAGTCTTCATCGACGGAGAAGTAGTAGCTGAGATCATGCAAATCAAAGACTCACATTGGTTTCTACCCAGCGAGTCACCCACAAACATCACAGTCTTGCCTCTTAGCTTCGCCAGAAACTCGACCCCGTTGAACCTAATGTTTTACACATATTTTACATCAACAGAGTGTATTACATTACGATGAAGAAAATAGAGTACTAGAAAAACAAGAGAAAAGAGTTTGTAGTTTACCTTGGGAGTTCACAATTGAGAGACTTCCATCGATATTTAAGGTAATTAGAGTCAGGTCGACCGTACATTTGACAATTAAATTCCGGGTCTATAACTTTAGGACAATTTGTCGAGTTTTTTAAAGATGAAAAATAGTGTTTGATGTAGCAAGAAACAGGGAAAGAATTGTTAGATATGGACAATATTTGAGAGAAATCATCATGCAAGAGGTGAGAGAGAGAGAGTGTGAGAGAGAAATAAGAAACAGGGAGAGTCATTGATGAAATCAGATTGAATTCAGGGTTCAAATGAGTTTCAGATTCTGTTAGAGAAAGAATTTATCGTCATGGGTTCTGATTCGGACTCGGGTTCCTTAAGCAGAGTCGGTTCTGGTGATGGGTTTTCACAAGACGGGGACGATGAAAGAGAAGGGAAAGAGAGAGAAAGAGAGGGGAAAGAGAGGGGAGAGAAGGTGACGTGGAAGGTGACGTGGAAGCTGACAAGGATGCTCAGATGGAATGGGAAGGGACAATTTTGGAAAAAACATTGGGGGACCATTCTTGCAACAAAAACCGATGCCACGTGTCAAGCTCGCAGGCTTCACATGTGCGGGGGGACTAAAAATGCAAATTAAAAAAATGATGAGGATGAGTTCTATGCATGATTGAAGGAAGGGGACCAAGTTGATACAAGTGGTAAACATGAGGGACTACGGGTGCTTTTTAGCCTAAATTTTTAATAGTTTTAAAAAGATATGAAATTTTGGAAGAACCTCGTCTCTGATCTGGTCGCCGGATTCTTTTCCGGCCTCCGGCCTCTGCTTTTCGCTTTGAATCTCATTCTCTTTTCTGTTCTTCAGAGTTCTGGAATTGTGGTTTCTTCAAGAGTCTGTTTGGTGCTGGTGTGTTGTTTCTGGTCTCTGTTTTCTTGCCTTTGAAACAGAGTATCATTTCTATCCAATCGTCGCCGGTTTGTTCGTCGCCGGTTTACCATGTCTTTCAATGTACTCAATGATGAAGAGTTCCCTG
Organism: Limnanthes douglasii subsp. nivea; assembly: GCA_036936605.1. NCBI lineage: Eukaryota > Viridiplantae > Streptophyta > Magnoliopsida > Brassicales > Limnanthaceae > Limnanthes > Limnanthes douglasii. Next base: position 18,659,469 of record JAUPFV010000003.1, on the reverse strand, counting down.
CTCTTCTTCCAGATGCCAGTAAGGATCAAGCTAAGGTCACAAAATCTTACGCAGAAATATTGAACCCTGTTCTTGAGCGTCCTGTTGCAAAACCAGAGTACATAAAATTTACCAAAGATCACAATGTCATTCAGTTTGAAAAAGATACACAAGATATCCTAATAAAACAATCAAAATCTACGTTGATAGCCAAGTTTAGCCAAGGTATCCCGAAGAGAGCTGCTTTCCAATCTTTCTTGGAATCCTTTAAGTTCAAAGGGTCTTACTCATACGTAACATCTGATTCTCGACAAATTCTTATAGATTTTAATTTACTTGAAGATGTTACTAAGTTTTGGTCGAAACCAATCTGGAATGTCGATGGGAAAATAATGAGAATCCTAAAATGGTCCCCTGAAATGCACAAGAACAAAGAAAATCCAATAGTTCTGTTATGGGTTTGGTTTGAAAATATGCCTGAGTATATGTACAATGAATGGATTGTAGGTGATATGGCTGCTTCTCTAGGTAAAGTTCATCGAACGTTCGTGCCAAAGTACAACTATGCCAAAGCCAACGCCTCTTACGCTCAAGTGGAAATAGACGTATTGAATTTGCTCAAACGAAGATTGTGGATAAGGTTTGGTGAAAATACTGGCTGTTGGATAAGTGTGAGTTATAGAAATGTTCCAGATTACTGTTATAATTGCTTTCATCTGGGGCACAAAGAAGCTGATTGCAAAAAGAATGACTTGAAAACAGAAGAAAGATCTAAAGAAGTCAGTCAAGAACTTGATATTACTTCAAAGGGTGTTACTCAATCTGTTTCTATACATGATGAAAAGATGAATACGTCTAAATCTACAAAGGTTCAACCCTTTATTAAAGTTTATAAGAGAAAACTGAAATCTATTATAACTGCTAAAGATAAGACTCCTGCTTCATTGAACCCAAGTAGTCATCCTAAAGCTGACACTTCTTCCAACAAAGATCTTGAGATCATTGGTGCTCTTCAAGATTTGGAAGAGGACGTTAACTCTCAAAGCCAGAAAACCATGCAGGATTCTCCTCATGGGGATACTGTTGGCAGTTATAACCCTTCACCAAAAGCCAGTTCTTCTGATCAGGATTTTAATATTATCATTAATAGGAAAATCATATCTGCAAAGAAAACCTGAAAATGTTAAGAAATTGTCTATTAACTCTCTGCGTAAAAGAGAGAAATCCTACTACAATTTCTTATCTGAATGATCAAGATAGTCAGTTGGAATGCTCGTGCAGTTCATAATAATCCTTTGTCAAGGCTAAACTACATTATCAATAAAGACAAGGTTAAAGTGATTGCTCTCCAAGAGCCCATGGCCAGGTATGACAAAATAGAACTTATTTCTAGAAGGATTGGCTTTCCAAATTACACTACTAACATATCTAACAAAATCTGGATTTTCTGGCCTGATGATGTAAACATTTCTGTTATCTTTAATCATGATCAATTTCTCCACTTGGAGATAAATTACACTACTTTTTCTTGTTTATTTACCTCTGTTTATGCAAAGAACCAAAGAGTGCAGCGTAGACAACTATGGAGTCAGTTATGTCAGCTCTCTGGTGATGACAAACCCTGGTTAGTTGCTGGAGATTTTAACACCATCACTTGTCTAGAAGATTAGCTCTGCTGTGCTTTTTATGATGACTGCAATGTAGATGAGTTTAATGCTTGCATCAGATATTGCAATCTGGATGACCCTGGCTATAGTGGATCAAGATACACCTGGAGCAATAATAAAATCTGGAAAAGGTTAGATAGGGTGTTGGTGAACCAGAAAATGTTATCTAATTGGCATGTTCAGGTTTGTCACATGGTCAGAACTTGTTCTGACCATGCCCCTCTCCTTATCATTACCTCTAATACTCAAAGTAGATTAGGTTTATTAACGCCTGGACTAATCATCCTGATTTCTTAAGTTGTGTTAAGCAGAATTGGGAAAGCATTGCAATGGTGGTCCTAATGTTATTTTCTGGTACAAGCTTAAGCGGTTAAGAAAGTGTCTTAAAGATTGGAACTATTCTACTTTTGGTAACATTTTCACTAAAGTCACTGAAGCTGCTAAGGAGGTGGATAATTGTGAAGTCATTCACCAGCAGACTAACAACAGCACTACTAAGGCCAATCTTTCTAAAGCTAATAGTATGCTTATCCTTGCATTAAAAAATGAAGAGTGTTATTGGCGCCAAAAGTGTTACAATACTTGGCTCAATGATAGTGATGGTAACACTAAGTTATATCACAACTATGTGGCTAAGAAGAGACAAAAGAACACTATCAATGGCATCAAAGATGAGGGAATCTGGCTCACTAATCATGATGATATTTCTAAGTCAGCTGAGTCCTACTTTAAACAGATTCTATCTAACAACTTTTATAGTAACAATACTGTGAATTCTCAGGATTCTATTCTCAACAATATTCCTAAGCTAATAATGGACAAAGACAAGAAGCTATTCTTAAGTTTGCCAGCAAAGAAGAGGTGTGGTCTGTTATCAAGGGCATGAGGAATGACAGTTCCCCTGGCATTGATGGGTTTAATTGCTTCTTTCTCAAATCTTGTTGGGACATTATTTGTAGTGATGCTTGAAGTGCTCTCAATTCTTATCTTCAGGGTAATAGTATTCCCAGTGGTGTTTTTGCCACTGGGATCTGCTTAATCCCTAAAGGCCCTAATCCCATATCTTGGAATAATTTCAGGCCTATTAGTCTGTGCACAATATTTAACAGAGTTATTTATGGCCTTATTAATCAGAGAATTGCCTACTTTCTTCCTAATATCATCTCTAGAGGTCAAAGTGCTTTTGTTAAAGATAGGATTATCCATGATAATATCCTGATTATAAAATAAATGCTTCATAATATCAAGAGAATGCCTTCTAAAGGCAACATCATTCTTCAATTAGTTATGACAAAGGCATTTGACAGAATGTCTCATGCCTTTGTAATTAACACTCTTAAGTGTTTTGGCTTCTCTAATGATATTATGGTTCTTATTAATATGTTGATATCTAAAAAAATGGTTTATGTTTTGATTAATGGTGACAACATTGGTTACTTCCCTCAGAAGAATGGCTTAAGACAGGGAGACCCTCTGTCCCCTTGCCTTTTCATTCTTGCTGAGGAGGCTTTGCTTAAAGGACTCTCTAACCTCTACCAAAATAATAATAGTTTGAGATACTACTTAAAATCTGGTTTTATCTTACCTTGTTTGGCTTTTGCAGATGACATTATCATCTTTTTCAACAGCTCTCCCTCCTCCATTGACTGCCTTAGTGACCTGTTGAACAAATACCAAAATGAATCAGGCCAGCTGATTAATAAGGATAAGACAAAGCTCATTACCTCATCCAATTGTACTCATGCCAATTCTTCCAGGATCAAATCCTCTACTGGATTCAATATTGAGCATGCTCTTTTTACATACTTGGGCATCACGATATCTGCAAACAATAAAGGGAAGCATTATTTACCTCTTCTTACTAAAATCTATAACAAAATTTATGACTGGGATATGAAGAATCTTTATTTTGGGGGCAGGTTGTCCCTTATAAAGAATGTCCTCTATCCCATTATATACTTTTGGATGCATAACAGTTTGATCCCTAATGGCATTATCAATAAACTTGAGCAATGCTTCAATAAGTTTCTTTGGAGACCTAAATATACTGATAATGCTATTCACTGGTCTGCCTGTAATAGTCTGTGTAAGCCCTTTGATGAGGGTGGGTTAAATGTCAAGCTTCTGTCTGACATTCAACTCACCTTCTCTTTTAAACTCTGGTTTCTTTTTAGAAAAAGAAATTCCCTTTGGGCTGACCTTATCCACACAACCTATTGTAACTATACTCATCCTCTAAATGCTGAGTGTAAAGTTACTGACTCTATCACTTGGAAAAGACTTAGTTCTGTTAAGGATCAGGCTGATCAAAGTGTCTCTTGGAGACTTATCAAGGGGGACATTGACTTTTGGAGAGACTATTGGCATGACATGCCTCCTATTGCTAATGATTATGGTTCTAACAGTTGTTTCCTTCCTGTTAAAGTAAACTCTTATTGGAAAGATGGTCAATGAGATACTCCTACTCTCACCTCCTTTCTTTCTTAGGACAGATTAAAGCATATTTCTAAAGTTAATATGAATCAAGATCAGGATGATATAATAGAATGGAAGCTTTCTAAAGATAAATGTTTTAACACAAAGGCTACCTGGGATAATATCAGATCTGCTCACTCTAAACAAACTATTTTTAAGAAAATCTGGCATCATTTTATCATACTAAATTTTCTTTCCTAAGTTGGAAACTTTTTAAAAAAATTTCTCCCATTGATAGCATTCTCTCTAAAAGACACTTTCTGGTGGTTTCTAAGTGTCAATTCTGCTGCAACTGTGAAGCAAAAAAACCATCTCTTCATCAGTTGCAGCTTCGCATGGTCTTTATGGAACTCTTTTGGTATTCTATTCAGAATACCTGTGAGACGATTCATGTCTCTGAGTCATATAATGTACTGTTGGTTCTGGTCCTCTAATTGTAACTTTCACATCACTCATATTGTCCCTCAAATCATTCTCTAGGTGATCTGGATGAATAGAAATCATGGCAAATTTCATAACTCCTATGACAGCTTCTCTACTGCTGTTAACCGAATTAAAAAAGTAATCCTAGGAATTGATTCTAAGAATATGCTAAAGGCTAAGCATTGGACTGGTGTTACTAATGTAGGTGCTGCTCTTGGATGTCTCACTATAGGAAAGGCTAAAGCAATGTACCTGAAATGGTTTCCCCCGATTGCTGGGAGACTCAAAGTCAACATTGATGGTGCGTGTAGTTTCTTTGGAGAATCCTTTGGTGGTCTGATAGTTAGAAACCATCTGGGTCATATCATTACTGGAGCTGGATTCGTTTTTGGAAAATTGGATCCCCTTCAAGATGAGAGCAAAGCCTTGTTAGAAACCCTAATTCTGTGCAAGATTCATGGTTGGCAAGCTGTGGACATCGAGTCAGATTGTCTCACTCTTGTTAACAACATTGCTACTGGAAATGTCTTGAACAACCCTATAGCTTCTGTGTGTCGGAGTCTCATTCACTCATCCATGAAACTTCGCCACATCTCTCGAACTCAGAATGCAGCTGCAAATTGGATCGCCAAATGGATCTTGCTTGAGAGATCAAACAGACTCTTTACTAACTATGATGCTCCTAACCCTCTGTTTGCAATTGCTACTTTGGAAAGTTTAGGGGTGGGTTACATCGATCCCGGTTAGAAGCTTTTCTGAGCTTTAATGGCGTTGCTCTGAATCTGAATCGAGGGAGCTCTTCGAAGATTTTGTGCATTTAGGGATTTCAATTCTGATTTCTCAATTTGGTCCTTCTAGTTATCAAGCCTTGTTAAGAAGGACTGAATCTTGTACTCTTTATCAATTTAGTAATGAAGTTTATTTTGATTAAAAAAAAGATATGAAATTTTGTTAAAAACTTATTTTATTCTATTTCGGACTTGTTAGAATTATAAATCTTTTATAAATTAATCTTAATCCATAATTCCAAAATAAAATAACGTGGATTATAGTTTTGCTCCAAATTAAAAAGGGATAACTATATGATATGTATTGACAGTTTGGTTGTTTGATTTTGTCAATCACTCGTACAAACATAGCTACACTCATTAGGAAAGAAAGTCAATATGTGTTTATTTTTTTTTAAAGTTAAAAATTAAAAATTAAAATAATTGTTTTTAGAACCATTTAGTATTTGATGGGATGATTTAGTCGATCCATAACCATTATTTTTCAGATCGGACCATGTGCTAAATTATGATATTTTGAGCAGAAATTAAATCCAGATGTATTGTATACATGAGAAAATAATTCAGCCCCCAAGGGGTTAGCCGAGTTGGTTGAGTATGGTATGCTTGTGACCAAAGGTCATGAGTTCGAGTCCCTCTACATACGCTTTCTCGGCTGAGCCTGTCACCGTGTGTGGTTTACCTTCTGGTGTTGGTTTGCAGGCTATCGCCTCAGACTGAGGGTTTACCCTGTGCGCACTCATTGCACTCTGAGTAGCGGCTGCGGGTTCCCTCCGGAAAAAAAATGAGCAAATAATTCAAACTATCATTTAAAATAATAATTAATATTAACTATTATCGCATAATGGCAGATTCTTTAAAAAAACGAAGAATAAAGAAACATAAAAGATTCTAGAAATATGTCTTTCGAACCTATCCAACATATTCAGCAACCTACACTTCTTTTGAAGCAACCTACACACTTCAATCAAAAGAAGTATGGGTTCCAGAACTCAAATCGATTCATCAAAATGAAACAATTCCTAATACTAATCAGAATTCTATGGTTAAGATAATTCAAGAACTCTCAGCCAAGTCTTCCAAGTGACAAAACATTAATATTTAATCAATCATCCAACCCTTCAGAAGTTTTTGAAAATGATGTGGTTGAAGTAATTCAATCAATTAATATATGAAATTCTTTCAATATCCTTAATGATGAAGATATCTCAGATAATGAAATTGTTTCACCTAAAACCAGACCTACATTAATCTTTCCTTCATCACCTCTCACCAATAAAACATTTGTGAGAAAATAAATTTCTAAACATGCATAAAAAAATCATCCAGACCAAAGACTAAAGGTCTAAAGGATAATTTAAATAACAAGCCACTGAACTTCAAAGGATTAATCAGATCCTAAAAATCAACTTCTAAATGATCATAGCATTTTTAAATTGGAACGCAAGGGGTGTAGGAAACCAAGGAAATTTCATTGCTCTTCAAGATAACATCTATTGAAAAAATTGAAAATATAACAAAAAAAACTTGGTTTTCAATCATACTTTGCAAACAATAAAATAAAATATGGCTTATTTAGATAAAGCAATTTAATGTTCAGCAACTAGGAAATAATGACAAGTCTGCCTACACAATGGTGCATCATTCTGCTTCAAACACAAAAGTTATGGTCACAATTGTGTATGGAAAATGCATCAGATCCCAAAGATTAACTCGTCAGGATCATCTAATACAAATATTTGAAACAACGCTTCCATGATTTATGGTTGGAGATTTTAATACATTCTCTAAAGCAAGTGAACAACTTTCCTTCTCAACACTTTGCATTACAGGAATTGATGAATTTAATTATATGATAATGAACTTCAACTTGGAAGACCCTGTTTTTTTCAAGATTAAATTGTACATGGTCTAATAATCATAAGTGGAAGTGCCTTGATAGGGCCTTGCACAATGTCTTATGAAAAGATTTATTTGATACTACTATGGTAAAACATCTAGCCAGAACTGGCTCAGATCATTCAGCTTTAGTGATATCCATATCTTCTAATACTACTGCCCCCAAACCACCTTTTAGATTCCAAAATATATGGCTCCAACATCAAGATTTTCTTAAAATAGTAAAAGAAAATTGGAATGACCCATGTATGGTAACCCCACACCTATATTCTGGTAAAAATTAAGTAGGCTTAAATATAATCTTAGAATTTGGAATAAGGAAGTTTTTGGAAATATTTTTGATTGCATTGCTAAAGCAGAATAATATGTTAAAGTAGCTAAAAAGAATTTAGAAGAACTAAAAAATCTTGATAACAAAATAAACCTTTCACAACTTAGGGAAATACACTTAAACTTTCTTGCTATAGAAGAAGCCTTATGACAATAAAGAAGTGCATCCTTCTGGCTTAAAGATGGTGACAAAAATACCAATACGTTCCAAAATTTTGTGAAAAAAAGAAGAAAAAGGAATAGAATTAATGAAATATCATATACCAACATCTCGATAGAAGATCAAAATATAATAGGTGCTTATGTTGTGCAACATTTCAAATATTTACTAAATAGTCAAAACAGTCAACCAAACATAAACATCATATCTGATCTAATTCCAAAAATATTAACTAACCAAGATAAATCTTTTCTTATGGAAAACCCTTTCATAGAAAAAATCTACCACATAATCCAGAACCTCAACATCAATAGTGTATCTGGAGTTGATGGTTTCAACTCTAGATTCTACCAATCATGTTGGAAAATAATAAAAGATGATCTATTTAGTGCTATCACAACATATTTCAATAATTTATCCCAAAGGTATTTTTGAAACTTCAATCCATTTGATTTCTAAGTTAAATACTCCAAAAATATGGCAGGATTTTAGGCCCATTAGCCTTTGTATAATATTCAATAGAATATTGTCCAAATTGTTAAACAATAGAATTGCTAAACTACTCCCCAAAAATATTTCTAAGGAACAATATACCTATGATCAAAAGAGAAATATCCAAGAAAATATAGTTATAAATCAGGAACTGATCGATGATCTAAACAAAAAATCGAGGAGATAAAATATAATTATAAATTTGGATATGTCCAAATATTTTGACAAGATAAATTTCAATTTCAGATACAATATTATGCACGCTTTTGGATTCAGCCTACAATTCATTAACTTAATAAAAAAATATAGAAAATATTTTCTATTTTTTCATCATTAATTGCATATCTTTTGGCTATTTTAACTCTAGCAATGGTATTAGGCAGAGGGACCCTTTATCCCACATCATGTTTATCATTGTTGAAGAGTTATTGCTTGGAGGAGTTAACAAACTTTCACACTAATATTTGTCAATAAGATACAACACCAGAGGTACTCTAAAAATCATTTTTCTGGCCTTTGTAGACGATATTATAATATTCTCAAATGGTTCATTAAATAATATCAAGAAAATCTATGATTTTCTTCAAATTTTTAATAAAAGCTATATGGTCAACAAGTTAATAAACATAAAAACCTTTTATATTACCTACTCATATGAACATAAATAGAATTTATTATCTTGAAAACAAGTTAGGATTCAAACATAGCGTCTTATCTTTCAAATACCTAGGAATACCTATTCATTCAAACATCAACTCTTGCTACTATGATGACCTCATTTGGTGGGAGACTGATTCTAATCAAATCATTTCTCCTAGCAATCCTAATCTACTATATGCAAAACATCCAATTACCAACCAATGTCATATCAAGAATCAACAAATTATTAAAAAAACTTAGGGATATAATGAAAAGAAATAAAACCATTCTATGGTTAGACTGGTCCAATTTGTGTAAACCATTTGATGAAAATAATTTACATAATAAGGAAACTTAAAGATATCCAAACATCAAGTTCTTGCAAATTATGGTTAACACTTAGAGAAAATAAAACTCAATGGGAAAATCTAATGCAGTCAACATATTGTCTAAATTCCCACTCTTTACAAACTTCCATAAAATAAAAAGAGTTGAAAATATGGAAAAGAATATTTAGAATCAGAGAACTTGATGAAAAACACATAGTCTGGATTCATGGAAATGGAAAAATGGACTTCTAGCTGGACAAATAGAACCACACTCATCCTTTTATAACTCTATCCCCAAATGAAAAAAATAATTGGTATAAATAAACTAAGGTCTCTAAATTTCGGTCAAACAATAAATAGAATCTACCTAAGTTAAAAGACCATGTCTTGCAATCATATATTATTATAATCCAAAAACATCCCTTAATATTAACTATGAAGATACTATTTTATGAAATGCATCTTGAGATGGTAAATTGAATCTTAAGGACACGTGGAATACAATCAGGGACAAAAACCAAAAATCTCAAATCTTAAGGAAAATTTGGAATAATATCTCTCCAAAAAAGTGTTCATTCACTCTTCGTAGGATATTAAACAAGTTAATATATGTATATCTAGTTCTACAAATAAAAGGTTTCAATTTAGCCTCTAAGTGTCAACGTTATCAAAACTTTGAAAACTTGAATCATCTCTTTGTATCTTGTAAGGTCTCTTGGGATATTTGCAATATTTTTCTGGTCTATTTGGCATTTTATTACATAATCACATGACAATAAATCATGTTATTAATATATGGCTCCTCTCCACGTCAAAAAACTTACACATGAGAACCATTCTTCCATCTATTATTGTCTAGTCTATATGGATGATAAAGAATAAATCAAAATACATCAACATTAAGTCATCTTCCAAAAATATTATAGATAATGTTTTTTATTTAGTTTCATCCTTAGACATATCTAACAAATTACAAGCAATATCTTTATATCAAATGGCACCCACCATCATTAAGTATGATTAAAATCAACTATGATGGTTCATCTCCTAATAATTGTGAATTTAGCAGTGGTTTTGTCCTAAAAATGAACATGGTAATCTAATATTTGCTAAGCGTTCTCTGTTGGGAAAAAACAATCCATTAGTTGCTGAAACTCGTGCATTATTAGATGACTTATATACTACAATGCCTATGAACTTAGATACGTTGATACTGAAGTAGATTCTTTAATCATATTTGATATTCTTGGACCTGGTAAATTTCCATGGTACTTAATGCAGATTATGACATGCTGTAAAAAAATAATATCCGCTCGAGAGCATAATTCTGTTGCTCATAGGATTGTAAAATTTACTTTAAAACATAAAACAAATTGCTAATTCTTACCAACCAAACACATGCTATTCTAAATGCTATACTACTACTAGAGAGTATCAACATATGATACATAAGATTATAAAACTAATGCTACTTAATTTAACTAACCTCAAGGCACGATCAAAATCCCTCACCAATATATGTTTCTTACTTTTGCAGGCTCAAAGAATAAAAATAACAAATAATCTTCATGAAAGCATGCATGTTGGAGAGATGAAAAGACAAAGAAAACAATATTTGGATAAGCTTCATACATAATAGATCAATGAAAGACCATCAACAAGAATGATAGAAGAAAAGGCCAACAAAATGTTAATGAAATTCAAGATCATACCTGATCCGTGTAAACTTAAAAAATAAATATTGTTTTTATACTCTTTGTAACCTTTATTTTATAAATAAAATTTTAAAAAATTTATTAAATACGTTTACGGTATTTTTCTGACATCTTTTATCTTCTTTTTTATTTATTATCTACATGTTTTACATTAAATTTTCACCGCTCATTTAAATTCAAAAATCAAACGTAAAAAATCATGATTCAAAAGGTATCATATCCAACCTAGTATGAATATAAATCCAAATTACAAAATAATTTATAATTCATAGCTAATATAAGTCCACCATAATCATAACAAATTTTATTATATTTTATGCGGCTTCAGTCTTCTAATGTAGTTGCACAAGCCTATATTTATATGGTCGTTTTGGATAAACATAAACGAGTTTTATTTGGGGCTCGGTTATCAAACGTTGAGACCACTCAAATCGAACGCGTCCAGAAGCACAACGATGTTCGAAAGCATCACGAGGGAAACGCCAATTGATGAAGTTGATGCCCGAAAATCCATCGTTTACGCCATATTCATGAAAACATGCCTGCTGGAGAGATGAAAAGACAAAGAAAACAATGCTTGGATAAGCTTCATACATAACAGATCAATGAAAGACCATCAACAAGAATGATAGAAGAAAAGGCCAACAAAATATTAAGGAAATGCAAGATCATACCTGATCCATGTAAACTTCAAAAATAAATATTGTTTTTATACTCTTTGTAACCTTTTTTTTATAAATAACCTTCTTAAAAATTTATTAAATACGTTTACGGTATTTTTCTAACGTATTTTATCTTCTTTTTCATTTATTATCTATCTGCTTTACATTAAATTTTCACCGCTCATTTAAATTCAAAAATCAAACGTAAAAAATTATGATTCAAAAGGTATTATATCCTGCCTAGTATGAATATAAATCCAAATTACAAAATAATTTATAATTCATAGCTAATATAAGTCCACCATAATCATAACAAATTTTATTATATTTTATGCGGATTTAGTCTTCTAATGTAGTTGCACAAACCTATTTTTATATAGTCGTTTTGGATAAACATAAACGAGTTTTATTTGGGGTTCGGTTATCCAAATTAGACGTTGAGACCATTCAAATCGAACGCGTCGAGAAGCACAACTATGTTCGAAAGCATCACGAGGGAAAAACCTATTGATGAAGTTAATGCCCGAAAATCCATCGTTTACGCCCTCTTCATGAGAACATGCCCGCTGGAGAGATGAAAAGACAAAGAAAACAATTCTTGGATAAGCTTCATACATAAAAGATCAATGAAAGACCATCAACAAGAATGATAGAAGAAAAGGCCAACATAATGTTAATAAAATTCAAGATCATACCTGATCCGTGTACACTTAAAAAATACATACTATTTTTATACTCTTTGTAACCTTTTTTTTTTATAAATAACTGTTTTTAAAATTTATTAAATATGTTTACGGTATTTTTCTGATATCTTTTATCTTGGTTTTCATTTATTATCTACGTGTTTTACATTAAATTTTCACCGCTCATTTAAATTCAAAAATCAAACGTAAAAAATCATGATTTAAAAGGTATCATATGCGACATAGTATGAATATAAATCCAAATTATAAAATAATTTATAATTCATAGCTAATATAAGTCCACAAGAGCAGATTTCATCAAGTTCCCAACTAAGAACATGGGGACCTACTCGCAAGAGTAGATACCTTTATCAGGGTCGATGATTCCAGAAAAGGGGGGGTCACCTGAGCGGCGCGAGTCGGATTTCAAAGATGGTGGATCAGAACGAAAAAATACTGAGGAGCAACCAAGTAGAGATTATAACCGAAGACCCCAACAGCTCGATCAACCAAATAGGCGCTTCACCCCATTGACTGAGGCTATTTCAGTGATTTATGATATCACAAAGGGGCGTACGAGGTACCAAGCTCCACGCACAATGAGCGCGCCTGGATTTAAGCAATCTAATCGGTATTAATGCGCATATCATCACGATCATGGACATTCAACGGATGAGTGCTGGCAATTAAGAGAAGAGATTCAGTGTCTGATAGAAAATGGCGAGCTCATCCAATATATCAAACGATCTCAACCGGGTCGACGTGAGGAAGTTCGTTCTCCAAACACTGACAAACCGGCCACTGGAGAAGAGCCAGAAGCAAACAAACAACAATGGCTACTGACCATATTAGGGGGGAATTTGGTTGCAAGTCAAGGGTCTACTCAAAATAAACAAACTAAAAATGAGTTCGACGTTTATGAAATACATGGAAATTCTTATCGAAACTACATGAAGACGTTTTGACTATTCACTTTGACATTGGAGGGGTAATGGTAACACGAGTACTGGTTGATGGAGGACGCTCGACAAATATTATTTTCAAAAGCAGCTTTGATCGTATGCAGAACGTGCCACCATACCGACCTACTCAGCGGACATTAGTTGGTTACGAAGGAAAATCCTCTCAATGTGTTGGGAAGGTGGAGCTGTTAGTTAAGGTCGGTCACAGAGCTACAAAGAAAGAATTAAAAACTCTATTCTTAATTTCCGACGCGCCGAGCCTTTACCATGAAATTATTGGACGCCCATGGTTGCATAGGATGGAAGAGACACCGTGTACATTTTGATAATGCATTAAATATCCAGTAGGTAACTCGACAGGAACAATACGGGGCAGCCAAAGGACTGCGCGAACTTGCTATGCAATCGCGTCATATCCATCCAAACTTATCCAATAGAAATTAAATGGCGAGGGAGGGATTACACCAACAACTTTAGATCTCACCTCGCCAGATCCAGTAGATACTCCCCAAGAAAACGAGGATTCAGCTACTACAGATGCTACAAAAGTGGATATGGTCATATCTGACAATAGAATGCTTCGATTAGGAAACGAGCTATCTCCGGACTCAAAGGTACGTTTCGTAGCTTTATTAGCAAAAAATTTAGATGTGTTTGCTTGGGAGGCAGCTGATGTTTCGGAGTAAGCCCTTCGATCATAAGCCATGAATTGGCAATCAACTATTGTGCAAAACCCGTGCGGCAGAAACGCAGGGCATTTTCAGCTGAGAAGCAGGCTGCTATATTAGTAGAGGTAAACAATTTAAGTCGTTTGGGGCATATCCGAAAAGCAAGGTACCCGGTCTGGATAACCAACCAAGTTCTGGTAAAAAATAAGAACGAACATTGGAGAATGTGCGTGGACTTTACTGATTTGAACCAAGCATGCCCCAAGGATGCTTTTCCGTTACCAAGGATAGCTCAGCTGATCGATTCGGCTTCAGGTTTCAAATTCCTATCTTTCATGGATGCGTACTCAGGGTACAATCAGATCCGCATGCACCCATCCGATCAGGAGCACACAACCTTTCCAACCGAACGGGGTCTCTATTGTTATACAGTTATTCCTTTTAGGCCGAAGAATGCAGGATCGACATATCAACGGCTGATAAATCACATCTCCCAAGATCATTTGGGGCAACATATGGAGGCATATATTGATGATATGATCATTAAAACCCATGAAGAAGCGCAACACCTCAATACATTAAAGGTCAATTTTGATTTATTACGCAAGTTTAATCTTAAGCTTAACCCGGATAAGTGTTCGTTTGGTGTTGCTAAAGGCACGTTTCTGGGCTATGTGGTAAGGCAACAAGGTATTGAGGCATATCTAGTTAAACTAAACGCAATTCTACAGATGGAACCACCAAAGAATGTTAGAGAAGTGCAGTGTCGTATAGTAAGGTTAGCAGCTCTTTCGAGGTTTATCTCCCGTGCATCAGACAAGAGTCATCACTTTTTTGAAGTATTACGGGGTTCTAATAAGTTCGCGTGGACAGAAGAGTGTGACAAATCGTTTTTCGAGCTCAAGCAGTACCTTACATCGCCTGAGATTTTGTGTGCTCCTACTCCCGAAGAGCGTTATTTATGTATCTGGAAGTATCACCCTTTGCTGTTAGTTTGATTCTCGTGCGCGATCAGAAAGGAAAACAACGCCCCATATATTACACGAGAAAAACGCTAACAGATGCGAAGACGAGATATCTAAACCTTGAGAAACTCGCTTTGAGCTTGGTTATTGCATCTTGACGAATGATGCCGTACTTTCAAGGGCATATAATTACGGTGCGGGTTTGGCTATATATACCCAAATGTGGTTTAAGTTTACCCAAAAAACGTAGTTGACTTTTGTTTGACCTTTTTAGAACGAAAATACCCTCAAACATCCATAAATATATATAATTAAAGTTTAAATATAATTATATTTTAGATATTATATATACAAAATTAATAAGTTACTATATATATAATATTAAATGTATATGAGAATTTATTAATTAAAATTTAAATATAATTATATTTTATATTTTATATATATATAAAATTTGTACATTACTATATATATTTATTAAATTTATATAAGAATTTGTTTATTAAAATTTAAATATAGTTATTTTTTAGATACTTATATATATAAAAATCTTGTTACGTTACTATATATATTTTCATAAAACTTTTATGAGATTTTATTAATTAGTTTATAATTTTTTTAAACTCGTTCCATTATTTATTGAGTGTATTTATTCAATTTACAAAAATCACACTAATTAATTTTCAAAATACATAAACTATTAATCAATAATTATATTAAAAACTCAAATTATATACATAAATACTTAAAAACTGAAAAAATGCGGATGAGACTACTTGATCAAATACCTAAAATAAACAAAAACATTATGGTTAGTTATAAAAATTATATAAACAATTAAATCCTAAATTAAAGTTAGTATAACCATTAAATACATAAACACTAAAATAACAAAAATTTTGAAAAAAAATTAATAATTTTGTGACGTTAGTTTTAAAAAAATAAATTTTTAAGGACTTGATTTTAAAAAATATTAAGATTTGTTTTTAAAAAACAATAGGCATGCACCATCGGTGCAGGTCTTGCGTACCGATGATGCATTGGGCCTGCACCATCGGTACGAAAGACCCGCACCGATGGTGCAGGCCCAACGCACCGGTGGGGTGCGCCAGATACCCCACCGGTGCCGGCCATTTTCCGGGCTGGAAAATAGCAAAAAAAATGATTTTTTTTACCTTATTTAAACTTAAATCTAATTTTTGAAATTAAATCTAATTATAATCTATATTTTTGACTAAAAACTCTAACAAAATCACAAAAATGAAAGTTTAAACAATCAAAAATTCATAATTAAACAAGAAATTAAATTTAAAAAATACTTACTTCGCCGGAAAATTTAGAAAGATACGTTAGAGAGAAAGAAGGGTGAATATGGAGTCTTAGAGAGAAAATGATGTGGAGAGATTTAGTAAAAAAAGCGTATATACCCCAAAAGGGTATTTTCATCTAAAATTAGGTATACTTATACCAAAGATTGGTAAACTCAAAACTAGATAAACTTAAGCCACTTTGGGGTATATATAGCTTGACCCTTATGGTACGATCAGCGTATCCTTTACGAACAGTATTACAAAATCCTGATGTTTTTTGGCAGGTTATCCAAATTGAGCATCGAGCTCGGTGAGTATGACATTCGTTTCGAACCACGCGTAACTATAAATGGACAAGCAGTTGCAGATTTATTAGCAGAGTTCAGGTCATCCAGGGAAGAACATGTTGAGATAAACGACGGACAAGAGGTTGAGCTCGACCAATGGATCATTGAGGTCGATGGTGCATCTTCTACAACAGGAGGTGGTACAGGCATTATACTCAGAACTCCAAGTGGGAGGAGGTTAAACAAGCTGTACACTTTAATTTTCCGGTAACAAATAATGCTGCAGAATATGAAGTTGGCTTTGATGTGTGGAGCTTGAAGTATGAAGATCAGATCTGACTCTCAGTTGGTGGTTAATCAGGCACAATGTATTTATGATGCCAAGCAAGATGGTATCAAGGAGTATCTTGTGATACTCAAGGCGTATGAGTCTAAGTTCACTAACGTGTTTTATGAGCAGATCTCATGAAGGGATAATTCGGCAACCGACACTTTAGCTAAGGCCGCAGATTCAGGAGAGCATCCAACAATTTTACTCCAATAACTCCCCGCAACATAGCTCATATCAGCAGCTGCAACAGTCAATTCAATCACTAATGACGACGACTGGCGGACTCCATACCTCCAATACTTGAACCAAAGAACATTTCCTACAAGTAAAAGTGAAGCTCGCAGGTTGCAGATTAGAGCAGTCAAATACTGTGTCCTTGACAATATTTTGTATATGAAAAGCTCAACTAGACCTTTACTTCGTTGCCTTTACCGCGCTGAAGCTAGTTCTATATTAGTTGATTTGCACTCGGGAGAAGCAAGGGCTAATTATAGAAACCGAACACTGATTCGTCGTTTTCTTCTCGCTGGGTACTATTGGCCTGAGCTAGCAAGTGATGCTGAGAATATGGTATTGAAATGTCACAAATGTTAAGAATATTCGAACATGAAACATAGACTCAGCGAGCCCATGCAGAACATCCCTGTCCCATGGCCATAAGCAAATGACAGTTCCTTATTGTGGCAGTGGATTGCTTTTCGAAATGGGTTGAGGCTAAAGCCCTGTTCAGAACACGCGATCAAGAGGTATGTGATTTCATCCATAATCAAATTCTAACCCGATATAGAATTCCACGGATTATAATGACAGATAACGACCCTCAATTCCAAAATTCAATCCTTACCAACTTCTGCAAATGATATGGGAGTTTCCAGCACTTTTCCACCCCTTACTACCCTCAAGCAAATAGAGAGGTTGAAGTGACTAACAAAACACTATTATAAGGGCTTAAGAAAAAACTGGAGGGAGTTAAAGGTAAATAGACGGACAAATTGGCAGAGGTCTTATGGGTGTACATAATAACCCCTCGCTCTATAACCGGCGATACATCATTTGCTTTGGTATACGGTGCATAAGCAGTTATTCTAGCAGAGGTCATAATATCGAGCCATAGGATTGAGCACTACGAAGAGGAGGAAAATCTTGTAGCTAGATCAACATCCTTGGATCTGATAGACGAGCGACAAGATCAAGCTAGAGTCCGAGTAGAGCACTATCAAAGTCTTATGAGGGGACGCTTTAATGCTCGTCTGAAGCCGCGCTCTTTCAAGGTGAGAGATTTAGTCTTAAAGAAGGTGTTTCATGGCTCTGGTAGCGGGACAAGTGGCAAGATAGGGCCAAATTGGGAAGGTCCATACTCAGTTATTTAAGTAGGGCACCATAGCGCATACAGATTAGCAGATCAAGATGGTCGAGCACTCAAGCATCTTTGGAATGTTAATCACCTAAATTTGTATCGCCAAAATGTTTAAGATGTAAATATGCGCTCTTTTTCCTCTCTGATGGTGCAGGGAGGTTTTTTACTGAGGCATCTATGAACAACTCTTTGAATTTTTCAATATAAGTTATGCTTTTGCCAATGTGTGTTTGTGCAAGATTTATCCTTATAGCTAGCGAATGGGTCAATGAGCACGCTATTTTTGGCTACGTAACGGACCACACTGAGTCCAGACTAAGTGTCTATAAACACGAACGGGCTGATTGGTCATGCTTACGGGCTACGTAATGGCCATATTGTGCCTATACTTTGTATATGGAATATCAGCAAACTGGTCAAAGACCAAGTCTGAACAGACTACGCAATAGGGTCCGTAAGACCTCGCCACGATTATGCTATTATGACACAAGTTATCTAAGCTACGCAATGAGTCCTACTGAGCTCGGGGTAATAAGGATCTCCAGAAATTTCAGCAAACACATATTTCACAATTGACAACAAACGTTTATAGAAATAACTAAGGTAAATCATGCATCAATTCAAACATGTTTTAAATAAACCCAAGATTTGCAAGCAGTATGACAAGTTTTAATTTTAAACAACAAACAAATGAGAAATTAGTTCAACAGAACAACACAAGTAAATATTTATTACTTAGCACTACTGGGGGGGATTCGTTTTTAAGGATCAACAGAATTATTAGTTTTGGTGTTCTTCTGACGGGCCACGAGCGAGCTCGGTGTTCCCAACTCTGCTAGATGGGCAATGGATCCCAAGTTCATGCCAGGATTCAAGGCTACTATTTTTGCAATAACATTCTTGTTTTCGTTGATAATCTCTATTGTAACTGTAAACACTTGCATTTCCCTTTCTTCATCAGCTGCTTCTACCACTGCCTGCCACTGTTGTCGCTCTCGTTCGAGCTATGCACGCTCCTCCTCCACTTCTTTGCTCAACTTGCTCACTTCAGCAGTCAGAGTTGCAATTCGATCTGCTTGTTCCTCTACCCTTTTTCCTTGATTGTTGGTCTGATCCGGCAAGTTTGTGTTTTGTGCTTGCAGATCGGTATTCCTCTTTAACAAATTTTTGTTCTGGTTCAACACTAATTTGTGGCTTTTGGATACAGTCGCTAGCCTATGGTCGTTGCATTTCACAGTCTCCTACAGGGAGGTAACTACCTTCTCTAGCTTCACTTTTGCTTCTAAGGCCTCATGCTTTAAGGTCTTGGCCGAGGTACAAGCATGCCTCAAGCGGATGACATCAGCAGTGTTGTGCTTAGCTGAGCCAAAAAAACATGGCTTCGGGTTTCTATTTCTCCATGGCAGTTATGTCGGCAGGGGACATATTTCGATAACCCAGTATAAACGAGTTATGATGCATCTGTATACAAACAAGAAAGTTAGATGTAAATTTTCAAATCCTTAACTTAACATGTGCGTAACTTAGTGATTCTTACCTCGATCGACCGCTTGGTTTGCCTTTGCAAGTTCTCTGCATTAGAGATTTTCTCATAGTACGACAAGTCAGGGATCCTACGAAGCTGGTCGAACATATAAGAGGAAGGGCGGTGAACTTGCACTTTTGAACGCTCTCCTACAGGCACCTTTTGATGGCTAGACCCAGCTACTTTGTCTCTATTATTGTTATTTTCAGTGGTTTCCACTGATGGTGCTCGATTGTCCACAGAAGAGCTCAGCACCGGCTATTGAGTTTTCTCTGTGTGAGCTGGGGGCGTCGTTTGCTTTTTCTGAGCATCATTATCATTTCCTGCTCCAGTTTCTACTAGGTCAATTATCTCCTCAGTAACTAGTGGATTTTGTTCTTCACTAACTTCTGTTATTGTTGGATTGGGAGGATGAGCTCCTTCCTTGGAAGTAGCTTCAGTACCATCCTCATCATCTCTGAATTGAAATCTCCTCGTTCTTAGGGGAACAACATCTACAATCACGTTTTTCTTTTTCTTTTTCCGAGTATCAAGAGAACCAGAAAGGTTCTCCTCATCTTCATCATCTCTTTGTGCTCGGACTTTAGTAGGCTGAGTATCTTCAAGCACTTTCGGTGCTTCTTTTTCAATTTTCTCGATAGTTTTTCCTTTGTTTTTTGTAGCATCATTCCCTTGCTTGCAAGAGAGAGCAGGAGCAGTGGATAAATCCCCAGTTTCACCAACTTTTCAGGTTACTTAAGGCACTGCCAGCCAGATGCCAGCGTTGTTCTTCTCATGGAGTTTTTTCTTTAAAAGTGATATGAGGCGATCCATGGTAGCTTCTGAACCATTTTCCATTCTCGCTTCTCCTTCTTTTGTGATACTGAGCTCGGGGATCGATCGCAATCCTGATTTCAAGTAGTTGTATCGTGTGAACAGTCACTTTGGATCTTGTTGCCAGGCTTCATAAGCTAAGCTACTAACTCTGATCAAAGGATTCGCGTAGTTTAGTGGTCTCATTTCTTTCCACCAGCGGACATCTCACCTGAAAGAAAAACATAAATAATATTATACAAGAGTTCGTGCAAATCTTTATCTCCTGTAAGCTGATAATAGTTACAATTTCTTCCATTTTCTTTAGATTTGAAGGTTTAAGGTAGGGGGTGCTATGTTCCCAATTACCCAACACAAAGACAAAAAAAGTGTTTTCAATTCCTATTAGAGGAAGGGAGTTCAACCATTTTCTTAATCCCTTTAAAGTGGGTGTACATGAAATGGGTTTTGGCCTGTTTTCTTACATCAGTGCCAGATAGTAGGTATGCTAAACATATTTCATTATTAAGAAGGCGTGAGTTGAGGAATACGCTAAGCAACAGCCTCCAACCATTCGCAGACATTTACGTAGGGAAGATACTGAGCACACTGACGTAATCACGAATGAGCTCGGGCAGTGGTAACCTCAGCCCCCAGTAAAATAAAATGGTAAAAAGGCAGGTATCTGTTTCCTGTGTATGATAGGGATGATCGCCTAGACCGGGAGCCCTAATAGTCACATCCTCAGGGATGCTAAATCTGTCCCTGACGATGGCGATTCCATCGTCGTCTAAGTTAGTGTACTTAAAGGCTATCTCAGAGAAATAGTTTTAGAAATCGTCGATGTTTTCGTACAAGGGCTCCGTAATTTTGTCGACTTTACTCTCCGTTGCCCTTTTTGGTGCCATGTTTTTTCTACAAACTGCAATTAGGTAAGGATATGGGCCACGTATTTTGGTGGGCCCCACTTCTATATGTCTAGAATTAATATATTTGGTCGAAATCGTCGAGGAACTTCCCGACTTGCCCTCTGGTCGTCCGATTTTGCTCAGACCCATCCTCAGTGCTACTCTTTGTATCGAGTCCGGTTTAGCAGTTGATAACGTCGGATTGGCAGTTGATAACGTCGCCGAAAACGCCGGTGGCCCTCTTCGCTCACCCACAAGTCGATCGATCTCCAGTTTCAGAATGGTGATTTTTGCAAAAGACTTGAAAGCAAATCCTGGATTTGATGCTTCAAAAGAGCTAGAATCTGATTCGCGACTACCATCCATCAGTGAGGATAAGGAGGTTGAGGTTGACGAGGAGGTGGACTCCCCCCCCCCCAAAAGGGTTTGCTCGGATAGAGATAAAAATAAGGGTAAATGGGTAATGTCCTCCGACAAGACCATCGGTTGATCCACTGTAAGTTCTCTATTTATGAATATTGCTTCATGGAATGTGCGAGGTCTAAACGACCCTGTTAGACAAAAATATGTCACTGATTTTATTATTCGTAATTATATCTCGTTGATAGTTCTAGTTGAAACTAAAGTCCAAAATCATAGAGTAGATCACATAATTAGTAAAATGGTCCCTTTTTGGCATGTTATTACCAACCACTCGTCTCATCCCCTAGAAAGAATTTGGTGTAATCACCATTACTAGACTTTCCCAATCCCCTCCCCCTCCCCCCCGTTCATCTATTGTATGGCTAGATGTCACAATTACAGTGCCTCGTTCAAACTCACTGCTATCTACGCCTTTAATGATGCCCAGGACCGTATCCCCCTTTGGAATGATCTCATTAAAATCTCCAAGCAGGATAACCACATCCACTGGGTTTCCCTTGGATATTATAACACGATTTGTCACCCGGAGGAGCGTTTTGGCTCCTCCGATTCTTGGACCTCTGCTATTGACGATTTCAATATCTGCTGCTACCAATGTGATCTCAGTGACCTTCGATCATCTGGTTTCCCGTTCACCTGGATTAATAAGCAACCTGCCCACCCCATCCTTTCTAAAATTGATCGCGTCCTAGTTAACCCGGATTGGGATGATCTATTCCATATGTCAAAGGTCCATATTGGGTATCTTCGTACGTCTGATCACACTACTATTACCCTCAATCTTTGGCTTCGTAGACCTAGAAGGAAAAACCCTTTTTGTTATTTCAACATGTGCCAATCTCATCCCCAGTTTAAGGACATTGTCCTTAATAGTTGGATTCGCCCTACTTTCTCTAGTGGTATAAGGATGGTCACTGATAAACTAGTTCGTCTGCAATCTACATTAGCTTTGCTTAATCGCAAGGAGTTTAGTGACATTTCCTCTAGAGCCTTGGATGCTCAAAATTTCTTGTTCGAGGCTCAATCTAACCTTGCCTCTGATCCCCTAAACTCTGATCTTGTATCAAAATAAAAAGAAGTTTATGAGTCTTTTATTTTCCTAAGTCGAGCGGAAGAATCCTTTTTAAAACAAAAATCTAGAGAAACCTAGATTAAACTGGGTGACGGGAACACAAAATTCTTTCACAATAGTATTAAATCCAGGCTTTTCTGCAACAAAATTATCTTGATTTCTAATGAGTTTTGGGCCACTGTCTCTTCTCCGGCTAGTGTCTCCAAAGCTTTTGTAAACTTTTTTGAGAATTCTCTGGGTTCCAAGCATTCGACTATCTACCCTGGTCTTGAAAAAGTTTATACTCTAATTTCTGCCAAAGTCAATGCTGCTGATAAGGAATCAATGATCCATGAGATATCCTGTGCTGAAATTAAATCCGCCCCTCACAGTATTGACATCGACAAGTCCTATGGCCCTGATGGTTATAATTCCAGTTTTTTAAGTCAAACTGGAATATTGTGGGCCCAGATATCTGTAAAGGTGTCCAAGATTTCTTTCTCACTGGAACCTTATCTGAACCCTCGAATGCCACCTTTATCGCTTTTATCCCTAAAATTGATTTTCCATCTGTGCCTCCTGACTTTAGACCAATTTCCCTCTGCAATGTTGTCTACAAAATTATTGCTAAAATCCTGGCCAATAGAATCAAAACTGATTTCCCTTACCATGTAGACTCTTCTCAATCAGCGTTCGTTTCCGGTAGGAATATTGCTGATAATATCCTCTTATCTCAAGAACTTCTTAAGGGATATAATAAAAATGGTAGAGGAAAAAAGGTTGCCCTTAAAATTGATATTATGAAGGCCTTCGATAATGTTCGTTGGCATCTCATTCTTGACATTTTAGTCGCGATTCATTTTCCTGAGAAGATGATCACTTGGATCGTTAAGTGTTTTTCATCTCCCTCGTATTCCATTATCATTAATGGAGACCTCGAGGGAAATTCCAAAGGAAAAAAATGCCTCAGACAAGGTGATCCCCTCTCTCCTCTTCTTTTCGTGCTTGTTATGCAAGTGCTATCTGGCATCCTCAAAGAGAAAAGTCTCGATGAGAACTTCCGGTTTCATTGGAAATGTCACAAGCAGAAAATCATTAACCTTTGCTTTGCAGATGATCTAATGATTTTCTGTCATGGAGATACTCATTCCCTCAATCTCATCAAGAAAACTCTGGATGATTTCTACTCTCTCTCCGGCCTCAGAGTCAATCCTATGAAAAGTCATATCTTTTTCTCTGGTATTGACCGCCACCTTTGTCTGGCGCTTATGCCTATCATGAATTTCCCTGAAGGCTCCCTCCCAGTAAAATAAATGGGAGTCCCTCTCATTTCTGGTAGACTCAATCATTTGGACTGTCGTCCTCTCTTGCACAAAATTACCTCTCACATTGATTCTTGAACTACCAAGTGATGAGGAAGAATAAAAGACAAGGGCCAAAATGCATAGAAATAAATGTATAAGGGCCAAAATGCATAGAAATAAATGTATAAGGGCCAAAATGCATAGAAATAAATGTATAAGGGCTAAAATGCGTTAATTGTAAAGATATAGTCAAGATAGGGAGGAACTTTAGAGCAAGGACCGAAATATGTAATTAGTCCAAATTAAAGCGTATGGGGTCCGCAATTGTACTATAAAAGGACCACACACGCTTCACGAATTTTGAGATGAATAGTACGACTTTCTCTCTCTACTACTTTAACACTTTCTCTCTCTAGATTTGACTCTTAAGTATTCCTCTATCACCAAATCCCCTATCAACAAATCCTCATCTAACAAAATCTCCCTCAGACCATCTTTTAACTCTTCACCAAGCATCTCTCGTATGCGGGTAGACTCCAATTAATCAAATCTGTCTTATTTGCAGGTCAGGTATATTGGTCTTCGATCTTTATCCTTCCTACTACAATTATTAAAGAATTAAGCCAATATCTCTACCGCTTCCTTTGGTCTGGATCTTCTATGAAAATCCATGAGGCTAAAGTCGTCTGGTCTACAGTTTCCACTCCTATAAAGAGGGCGACCTTGGGATTCTAGATTTAAAAACCTGGAATCAAGCGGCCGTCCTTAAGCATCTTTGGTCAATAGTCAGTAATAAGAACCAATCAATCTAGTGTGATTGGATTAAATCTGAAAAAATTAAAAATAAAAGCTTTTGGGATGTTTCTATTGGTTCCTCTTTCTCCTGGATCTGGAGGAAAATTCTTCGCCTTCGTCCTGTGGCTCGTAACTTGTACAGGGTAGCTATTGGAAATGGAGTGAACACTTCTTTCTGGCACGATCCTTGGCTCCTCTCCTCATCCCTTGCTTCACATTACGACTCTGACATCATCAGTGATTCTCGCATGGGTAATAATCTTTCCGTTTCTGACATAATCTGCAATGGAGAATGGAACTGGCCTGCAAACCTGAGATTGGCGCGAGCTCGAAGTCGGGACCATCTTAATGAAATCCATAAGCTCATCCTCTCTCTTCCCCAACCTTCCTCTCTCTCTAGAGACGTTCCCTTTTGGACAGCGAAGGAAGGATGCACCCCGTTCAGTATAAAAGACACGTACAATGCTATTCGGATGCCTGTACCAGAAGTGGAATGGGCGGGGTTAGTATGGAATAAATTCAACATTCCGCGCCATTCCTTTATTACTTGGCTTGCTATTCAGGGAAAGCTTGCCACCAGTTGGGGTCTTAACACCTCTACTGGATGTTCCCTATGTAACTCTAATCTGAAATCTACATCTCATCTTCTCTATGAATGTAGTTTCACTCAGAATATCTGTGCTAATACCAGTCATAAGCTTGGATTTCTTTTCCATCCCACGTGCTGGCAATCTTGGATTGTTGAGGCGTCAAAATGGTCAAATTCTTGTAATCATAGTATTTGGAGAACTTGTTTCAGCGCGGTCATTTACCACGTTTGGAAAGAGCAGAATTCAAGAATATTTGGATCCTCTCCGGCCTTGGCTTCCTCAATTTCTTCCCATATCTTATCGGACCTTCGATCTAGATTCTATGGTACCAAGATAGGCTGGCCGATGTAACGCAGTCTTAAACTTAATTTAATCCTTACTTTTGTTTCAGGTATCCTCTGTATGGACGGGAGCCAAGACTATGGACTGCAATACTCTTGGAGCTCTCAGCCTCTTAGTTTTCTCAGTATGATGACCTCCCTTGTTCCTGTCAGGCGACTCATGTGTTCCCTAGTTGTTGTGGATCCCCATTGATGTGCTTAGTCTGTTGTGGCTCTACTTCGTTATCTTATCTTAGTAGCTATCTACCTCATCTATTCTTAGTTTTTAGCCTTGTTTATCGACCATCTTATATCGATTGTAATACCTTGGGGTATGCCCTAAGTATTTGTATGAACAATTTTTACTTCATTTAATGTTTTTTCACACCAAAAAAATATACATTTAAATATACTAATTATTTATTAATTTTAGATTTGTTCATACTCCTAAAACTATTACTCATATATCACATCGTAAACAAAATATGATATATATAATATAATATAATATAATATAATATGGTCGGACCTATACATTAAATGATGGATATATGTTTAAGTTTCAAAAATGGAGGAATGTGTTGGTCGGTAAGAGATGTGAATGTATTTGTCCAACGAATTTTTGAAGTGTGAGAATTAATTTATGGTATAAAACAAGATTTTTAGCCTATATTTTTTGAAGGATGAGACGAAAAATGTTGACAATATATAATGTTGACAATGTATAATTTGTCAAACGATAGTGTGTGTTATAGTTTATAGTTTTATGTATATAAGTCTGTTATGCCTATTATCTAGTAAGTTTATTTTGCTGGAATATATTTATTTAATATATTTATAAACCGATAATAATTATGACAGACATGCTAACTAAACATAGTCGTTCATTGTCTTAAGGAAGTCCAAATTAAAAGTAATCGATTTAATTATTTAATTAACTAAACTGAACATATAGGTGAAAAGGTATTACAGGCTCAAGTGTAATAACCGGGTTGAATTTGGATATTGTGATGAAAAGGGCCCAAATCTCAATATTTAAGTCTGATTTTATAAATCATGGATATAAATTGAATTATCAATTTATAGGGTTATGGTCCCCCAACACAAGCAAGTATAATAAGATGGGATTTACAATATTGGGCTTTACATTGTAAAGACTATAAGTAAGGGGCTAGGTTTAGGAATTTCATCATCTTAAACCCTAATCAAACAAACGACCGCTTCCTTCAGTGTCTGGAAACCTTTCCTTTTTTTACTAACTCGTTCTGCAAGTTTTTTAAGGAAATATACATAATCGCTGAAGAATGAAAAAGAACAACAGACAAACCCGTAAGTATTCTTGCTTTTGTTTATTCATTAGGTGAATCTAGAAAAGGGTTACTATTTATTTTTCCGTATTTTGTTATATATTATTTGATGCAATTTTGAATAATATATAACATATTTATTCTCTATAAATTACTATGGTTACACAAAAGGAGATATAAAAATATGAACAATTTTCTATCATAGTGAAACTCTTCTCTCTCGTGGCTCCCAAGAATGTAGATATTTATCAAACCACGTCAAAATCTTGTGTTGTTTTCATTCATGGTTTTTTATTTTGTTATGTGTTTGAGTTATTTGTAATATATTGCATAGTCATTCATAAAAAATTGGTATCATAGCTTTAGGATGTGGAATTAGGTTTTGTAATTAGGATTTACAATGATGTCTACATCAACAAAATACAAAATTAAAATATTTGATGGGGATCCAGCTTTGCGTTGGGGAAGATTAAGTTGAAATATTTATTGGTACCGCAAGGCTTGCGGAATGTTATAGATAACAAGTTACTAGTAGAGATGAAAAAAGAGGAAAAGTAAGATCTTTAGGAAAGGGATTTATGTTGGATTTCAATGAGTGTAAAGACAATGTTCTTTGCGAGACTAGTGGCGAGAAAACTGTTGTCAGCGCATGAAAGAAGTTGGAAGATCTTTACTCAGATAAATTAGTCGTGAATTATTTATACTTAAAGAAACGCTTGTACGATTTTAGATTGAAAGATGTTATATTATGGTTCGATTCTAGCCAATGCATGAAACTATTTATTTAGGGAACAATTATTTATTGCATGTTGGTGGGATAGGTGAAAGATATGGTAAGATCAATGGTTGGTTTTGATAATTCTGATTTTGCAGGTAATATTGATAAAAGAATATCTTTGTCAGAATATATTTTTACTATAGCTAAAGTGCGATCAGTTGAAAAGAATATTTGTAAGCTATTACATCTTTGTTTACAACAAATGCAGAGTACATGGTCGTAACAGAAGCTGTTAAGTAGGCAATATGGTTGCAAGGTATGGTGGCATATTTGAGCTTGAATAAGACTAATGTAAAAAAACTTTGTGACAGTTAGAGTGCCATATACCATACAAGGAACTAGATATACCACAAACATATAAAACACATAGATGTAAAGTATCATTTTATTTGTGATATAATATTAAAGGGAATTTTTTATATGAAGAAGTATGTACACATGATAATCCAATAGATATAATGACCAATGTAGTATATGGATTGGTGTTTATAGCATCCAATGAATACCTTAAGGGAATTTGGTGAGTCATAATAAAAGAATCTTATTTCTTGATAGTGAAGAAATGATATTCTCCTCCAAGGGAAGATTTATTGAGGGTGAGTCAAATAATATTGACAATGTATAATATTGATAATGAATAATGTTGATAATATATATTGTGTCCGTTAGTACAAACTTTTGTTAAATGATAGTGTGTGTTATAGTTTATAGTCTTGTGTATATGAGCTCATTAGACCCATTATCCAGTAAGTCAATTTATTCTCTATAAATAGATTACTATGGTGACACAAAAGGATATCTGAAAATTTGTAACCATTTTTCTATTATAATGAAACACTTTTATCCAGGCGGCGTCGGTACACTTTAATATTTATCAAACCATGTGAAAATCTTTTTTTCTTTCTTTCATGTTCTTCATTTTGTTTTGTGTTTCAACCATTTGTGATATATTGCATAGTGATTCATAACACATTCTGGACAAATGTGCGAGGACATGGATTCCTAAAATGAATTCCAAACTTCTTGGTGAGTGATATGAAGAATTTTAATTCACCTCCTTTAATCAGTTTGTATTGTCTTCATTTTCTTTTCAAAATATGTTTAAAAAAATTAAAATTGAGTAAAAATTATAAAAATATCACATTTTTTTTATTTTAAACCACGTGAAGTGACTATAATTATCAAGAAATAAGATGTAGTATTTGAATCCAATCCTAAATTGAGTGAGGGATAGTCCCCATAGATTAGTGTGGATGAGGTCCAGTATATAAGTATCATGAGATGATGAACTAGACAAATAAAGTTTGTAGAATTTGCCCAGTTGACATGAGTCACAAAATTGGAATTTCTTTTTAGAATCAAAAGGACCATTACATTGAATTAGTACTTTAGATCAGACCTGATGAGAGGGATGAACCAATATCGTATGACACCCCTCTCCTAGGGAAAATGAAACTTTCCCACCTATAAAAAACCGTGAACTAGAGAATTTAAGACTCAAATCAGTTGTCGTAGATGTTCTTTCAATGCAATCATTATTTAGCTCTCTCTGTTAAAGAGTGTTCTCTTTGTTTCTAAATCCTTCACAAAGCAACAATGTTTGAAAAACTAAATATAAACTAATTTTTTTGAGGTTAGCTCAAATATAAATAGTGAATTTTTTGTAATGTTTTTCTATATGTGTGACATGTTTCAAAGTTATTTCTTTATATTCATGTGTTGGCAATCTAGAACTACATGTTTACTTAACTTATACACCTCTGGATATTTCTAACTGTAACAAAATCTTACCAATAAATTCATTCTTCTAACTCATCATACTTGGATTGCTAGTGCCACAGTGTGCTGCTCATGAGTATGCATACTAGGTACTGCTACCTGGATCTTAAGTAATTAAGCAATCACTTAGATCTGACTCAATTCTCTATTTTTTAGTAGGGATGAATCTCATTGCTAATGGGTCATATCTTAAGTAACAAGTTGGTGTAACATGTCAAAACTTATCACATATATGACATGCTGGCCTATTAGGTGAGTACTTTCCTCCTCTGCCTCCCCTATAATCATTATTTCCTTGTCTTGGAACCTGGAATAGTAACTATTTTGGTTCCTTGAATAATTATTATTTTGTGACTTATTTTTATTCTTCCAATAGAAAGTTGGATTCACCAAGGTTGATAGTATTGGTAATGTTTCCAATCTGATTCATGTGTATTTTACTCGTTGTTGTTGATCAAGAGTAAGAAATTGAGTCAGAACTCAATGACGGAGAATCAATATTAGTTATTATACACCACCCATACCAAGTTAAGATAATAACGAAGAAGGAAAATGTTTTTGTTTATGATTTTTTTTATTTCTTATCAAATACAATTTACATGAGTTTTTTACTTATTGTAGATCTATATATTGTTACGTTTGTAGAAAAAGATAAACAAAAAAAGAGGAAAACGACTAGGGTTTTGTATTCTTTAGAAAATGTGTCAATTACAAAGAGTATAAACTCTTATTTATAAATAAAACATATAAGTTAAGGGTTTGACTAAATTCGGGCCCAAAATATGTTAAGCAGCCCCAAAAAAACAAGTGTTTTTGAAGTTTTACAATTTTACCCTTACCCCGGCGGTTGAACCTTTCTCAACCGCCGGTTGAGACCCTCCCACCCGGCGGAAAAGCCGTTTCACCCGCCGGGGTAAAAGACGGCGCTAAAATTTTGGGGTTGGTTATCATCGAGGGCCCTAATTTAGCAAAACCCACAAGTTAATGGTCTTGAGCTTAATAATACTACCGCATTCTCTCAAACTCGTAATTCTTATTACTACATTCTGACTTTGTTACAAATAACAAAAAAAAACTCAAATACCAATACTAATCCAAACAACGGAAAACCATATTGAAATACTATAAACCAAGATTGAATCAATCCAAAATAGAATCCAAATCCAAACACCATACATCATAACCATAATCGAAAGGCGAAATCAATCGAAACATCAAAACCCAAAATCGAACGTCAATTTCCAATCTCCAAACTCCAAACTCGGAACTACGCCCTTGTGCGATACCCTTTGGGATTTGAATTTTGATTTCTTACACTTGATTTGTATTTTAATGAGCTGTGAAATTTTGATCCATAATAAATAACTTTAAAATAAGTTGGTAAGTTATAAATGAAAACCCATATAAAAGGACATAAAAGAAGTATTGTAAGTCTGTAATCGTATTTAATTCAATCAAAATAGCTGTCGACTTTATCATTTTGTTTTAGCTAGATGCCTAGATGGCAGGATCCTCCATCTCTCTTAGCTTTGTAGGAATTCGACATGTCAATGGGTAGGTGACGTTATCCTAATAGAAGGTCATTTTAACTTCTTCAAAAACTTAATATTAGTTATTTTTCTTAAATGATAGTTTGAATTATTTGATACCGGTATGTAATAGATTGGTCAACGAATTTGCTTTTGTTCAAAATTACGTTCATTTATGGCGCTTTTTGGTCTGAAAAGAGATTTATTACTCAAATGGGTTTGAATTTCCATCTTTAAATTCAAAAAAAAATCATAAGCCAAAATCATGACAACTGCAAACAATTTTTTTTATATCAAAGTTGTAATAGTTGTCATGACAGCGTAAACATGTAATTATTTGTAAAGGTAGTTTTGAATTAAAAGACATGTTAAAGTTAGTCAAAAAAAATTATTTGCTATGATTTTTTTTTAGTTTTTGGTATTAATATCATGCGATTAAACTTGCATGGATATTTTATTTGTTTTAAATTTTATATTCGGAAGGGTACATAAGAAAATAAACAGTTTATTTGTCAGTTTTTTTTTATCTTTTACGAGTGATAAAATCCCGCGAAAAATAGAGTTTAGTTGCGATTGTGAGAAACAAGTTATATTTTTTTGTATAAAAATACTGTACATTATGAATTTTAAAGACACGAATGGAGTGCTATTTGATGAATTGACTGATTTAAAAATCTTATTTAAATTTTTTGTAAAAAAAAAGAAGACAAAAAATGACAACCCTAATGTTTCTCAACAATTATTTTGCATTGTGTGAATGAGGTTTAAATGGACATTTTATTATAATTTAGGGATATATGTCATAAAAGTATTAAATAGTTCCTGAATTAAACTCTTGATTAAGAATTTGTTTTTATCTATTCTAGGTTTTTGTCCATTATAATATGATTTAGTAGCCGTTGTAATGGTTCATAACCATTACTTAATGTGCTTCGGAGGCTCGATACTGAATTGTTTGACCAATAGTCCATTTCTAAATATATATATACTAGTTCAAAGAGTATCTGCATTTTGTATACTTCCATAAGATTATATATTATATTATATTATATTATATTATGTGGACTTGTAACTATATTTCTGAATATTCTGAGTTACACATGATGAGACATTCCAATTTCAGATTCCTAAAAATCTCTCACTTGGATCATTCATGTTTACAGAAGTGTATCCATCTGAATTGTGCACTATGAAACGTTGTTGTTCATGGATAATTTCTAAATGTATTTTCATCTCAGATGATAATCAACAATGGACAAAAGACGTTCCACCATGAATTATGGTATTTTAAAAAACTCCATGTGGTTACTTATAAATACTAATTTAACCCTAGGTAGTTATCCACAATTGATAAAACTTTGGGCAGTCATTGGTAAATAAGTTTGATGTTCGATAGTTATTGGTAGATTACATATTATTTATTAGGCAATGGAGTTTTATTTTTAGGAAGTAGGATTTCAAAAAAAATACTTTTTCTATAAATAACACAAGACACTAGGTGCAACACAAAATGGAACATAGTATATAAGTAAATAAGACTTGTTCATCTTTTCTTCTCTAATGATAATAATAATATATCTAAAACATAGTATTTACACCTTATGCCGACAAGGTACGCTCGTACAAATACTGGTAAAAAGATGAAGACAATTAATTAATCGAGGGAAACAAATGATTATTAAGAACCGTGAGACAAAGGTAATGATTAGTACGAAACGAGCGCAATAAGCCGACGCATAACAAGAATCAAGAGGAGACCGCGAGGTAGTGTTAGACGAGGACTATAATAAATATGAAGGAAACGAGCAATACGATCTGAAGGAAATACACATATGAGGACTCGTACACGCACACAAGATAAACAGAGTAAAGCACACGAGTGGTTGTCACGAAGTAATACATGTCGACATAGTAAGGAGTAACGTATTTTAACACCAATTAAGAATCAAGATTAGTATTTAAGACAAGTTGGCCCAATTCAAATATGCAATGAGTAGATATTTAATATAGAGAGAGAAAATATCCTTTTATTTATTATAAAATAAGGGAAAACCCTAACAATGCTTCTTCAAAGAGAAAATAACTAATGAGAAAGAAATACCTTAACAAATAGGATCTAAACCTTTGTAACATATAATCATTTATTGAACCTCTATAACATACAATCATTTATTATGATAAAATATTGCAGTTTAATTTAAATTAATCTAAGACTTGTTCTTTAATATTGGTATAACTATTAATGCCCACAATTAGTTACGGTTCAATTGTTAATCCTTTGATCTATGACTGAGACCAAGAGGTAAAGTCTATTTAAGAATATATATATATATATACTCGTACGAGCGTGCCTTATCGCCTTCACTTGGTGAGGTTCAAGTTGACACCACACAACCATATTTTTACCTCAGGGTTATTAAGCCTCTATAACATATAATAATTTATTATGATATATTATATATTTTTATTTAATTTAATACTTTTTCTTTAGTATTGGTAAAACTATTAATGCTTACAATTACCAATAGGTTCAATTGTTAGTTCTTAGATCAACGACTGAGACCGGGATGTAAAGTCTATTTATGACTGTATATATTTGTACGAATATGACCTTATCACTCTCACTTTGCTATGTTCAAGTTAACTCCAGACAACCATATTTATACCTCGACTCATGATCGGAGTAGTCACCATTGTCTATCCCATGGGAATCTTCGTACTAGCTGATGGAGTGACTTCATGTGCATGAGCGTCATGATTTTTATCCGATTTCAGACATTAACAAGGACTCACCAACGAAATTTCATCATCGTAAATACCACTAAATTGATGAATATCGAAAAAATTCGAAGGGGGGGGGGGGGGGGGGAGGGGACAAAACCAGACAAAATATACTATTTTATATCGTCAAAGATGATGTGATTCTAACTTTTAATTTACTTTAATCCAAAAATATTTAATTTTAGATGATCAAAGAACAAGATTAAAAACATCTAACGGAAAAGATAATACCATTTGGAACGCCCGAGACGATTTCTTGTTTGACAATGCACTATTTTCTTCGTCACGTGTCGCTCCAATCCGGAACCTCATATCAAATGTAACATTTACTAGCATGTTCTTCAATTTTATTTACTATCTAACATCTCACCAAAAAGAGATAGGTCCTATACGGTACCTTATAAGTTTACCACACTGAAGATGTACATATGTAACACTATATCTCCAACTCTGGTTACCTAGCAAAACCACCAAAAAAACTAACCAACATTATATATCACTTTTACATCCCCCTCCACCCTTCAAAGGAAACTAGAAGATCTAATAAACTACCCATGACCCGTGTTGATACACACGTATTGTACAATCCTACAGATGCACTTCAAGAAGTTTTTTCACTTAAAAATCAAGAATACAACACCAAACCTATTTGATCGTTCATTCATCATTCCATAATGATTAGGGGGCACTTCAAAGTTTCAATACATTATGGTGGTTCTCTATAATCTTTTCCTCATTCTTCAACAAATATTAGAAGGGCTACTTAATTACCTAGCATCCTAGTGTACACGATTCCCAAACTCAAGTATGACTGTCCCATCCCCTCTCAATCTTTGAAAATGACTAGAGGACTACTATTCAATACACATCGACAACACAGATAAGTTTTATTTTCCAACAACATTTTCAAGTAAAAATAATATGGTATAATTGATTAGTTTTGGAAAGTATAATTCTTTACATTAAAAACTCTCTGAAAATTAATATATTTTTATCAAAATGTTCAATAAGTCCGGTACGTACGTACGTTCAGTTTAAAATCTTGAATTTATTTTCTCAATTAGTTAAACTTAGATTCAATGTTTGAGTTTAGGTTTTGAATCTCATAATCTGATTATGAGATCTTTAGGGTTCATTTCGGGAATAGGTTTCAGATTTTACTATTTAATCAATGCAAGTTATTGTATTAATTTGTATTGTAAATAAGAATCATATGATTCTTCTTACTTGTTACTAGAGTATAGTAATGTGATCATTAAGTCTGGTACCTACGTACGTTCTGTTCATAATCTTGAATTTATTTTCTCAATTGGTTAAACTTAGATTTTATTGTTTTAGTTTAGGTTTGAATCTCATAATCTGATTATAAGTAGGGATGGCAATGGGCCGGGTTCGGACCGGGTTCGGGCT
Organism: Limnanthes douglasii subsp. nivea; assembly: GCA_036936605.1. Taxonomy (NCBI): domain Eukaryota; kingdom Viridiplantae; phylum Streptophyta; class Magnoliopsida; order Brassicales; family Limnanthaceae; genus Limnanthes; species Limnanthes douglasii. The sequence continues at coordinate 18,624,056 of JAUPFV010000003.1, read as the reverse complement.
GACCCGCTTAGGCTCGTTGTTTTTTACTCGAACCCAAACCCGGCCCGACCCGCAGCTTAATATTTTCAAACCCGAGCCCGACCTGTTTATGTCTGCGGGTCAGCCCGACCTGACCCATAAATATTATTTTTACTATTCGGGTTGGCCGAACCGGTCTGATCCGATCCAAACCAGCTAAATTTTACTTTATTTTTAATTTAAGACAAAATTTTAAGATTTAAAGTTTTAAATCAACTTATCTGAAACACAATATCAGAAGAGAAAAAGATCTAAAGAACTTAAAAAGTTATAAATTAGGATTGAAAGTATATATAGGCAAAGATATTAAGAAATATATTTAAAATTTATGGAATTAATTTATGGAAAGAGAATATAGTTAATAAATATATTATTGACTCTAGAAGTAAACTCAAATACGATATATTATTATACTATTACAAAATTTACAATAATTTTTAATATTTATTTTTATTTTTTATATATAGTTTATATTTACTGGTCTGGTCGGGTTGGACAATTTAAAAATCCATACCCGGCCCGACCCGCCTACGGGTCATAATTCGTATATCCGTACCCGACCCGTTAAATGTTCGGGCTGGACAAAGCCCGACCGGATTAAGCCAGATCGGGCTGGTTTGGGCGGGCTCAGACCAACATTGTCACCCCTAATTATAAGATCTTTGGGGTTCATTTCGAGAATATATTTTAGATTTTATTGTTTAATTGATGCAAGTTCTTGTATTAATTTGTATTGTTAATAAGAATCATATGATTCTTCTTACTTGTTACTGGAGTATAGTAATGTGCTCATCAAGTCTGGTACGTACATACGTACGTTCAATTCATAATCTTTAATTTATTTTCTCAATTAGTTTAACTTAAATTTCATTGTTTCAGTTTAGGTTTTGAACCTTATAATCTGATTATGAGATCTTTAGGGTTCATTTCGGGAAAGGCTTTTGATTTTATTGTCTAATCGATTCAAGGTATTGTATTAATTTGTATTGTTAATAAGAATCATATGATTCTTCTTACTTGTTACTAGAGTATAGTAATGTGATTATCAAGTCTGGTATGTATGTACATTCAGTTTATAATGTTGAATTTATTTTCTTAGTTAGTTTAACTTAAATTTTATTGTTTCAGTTTTGAATCTCATAATCTTATTGTGAGATCTTTAGGGTTCATTTCGGAAAAAAGTTTTAGATTTTATTGTTTAATCAATGCAAGTTCTTGTATTAATTTGTATTGTTAATAAGAATTATATAATTCTTGTAACTTGTTACTTGGTGAACACTGAAGTATTGTTAATACGATAAATGTTCATATTCTTTTGTATCATTTATAAAAATCATATGATTCTTGTTAATTGTTACTTGAGTATAGTAATATAGATGAAATTGTTCTTAGTAACATCACTACCAAATGAAGCATTTCTTGTTGATTGATTTCGTTTATATATCAATTTCAGGTTGTTTGGGATTGGGATCCCAAAAAGACTTGATGATTGACCCGTTCATTATATAAATTTTGAGTAGTTGGGGGATTAGGATCTTGGAAAAATGGATAAACATATAAGATAAAATTTTAGGGATTTTTTAATTGTTTGGGACGATAACGATGGTCTTATCATTGTTATGGTTAGATGGGTGGTAAATCGGTAAATAAACTTTATATAGATTGGATTCCGGATTAAAATCTATTAGATATCACTCTGACTGTTCTATTATGGGGTGTTCCATTCCATCTACTTGCAAGTTTAATGTAACTAAATTCAAATTGATACTCATCTTTTCCCTCTCAGTTGTCAATCCTAATATATATTAAATTTTATCAATAATATTATATTTTTATATAATAAATTTTATTCATAATAGTAATATCAATTGATTAAGTGAATTAATAGATTGGTATACTAGATTCCCTCCGGCCAACTGTGCAGCTCTCACTGTATGCATACCCAATTCTGTTTTCATTCCACCATGGCAGGTAAGTGTTGATTTTGCTTTCTTGTCCAAAAATATTGTTTTTAATATATTTTGAGTTATGTTTATTATATATTGTATAAACCAATGTAATAGTTTACTTAATATTTGGAAATGGATGCGGAAGAAAGTTTTGATCATGTTCATGTTTATCTACCATTGGTTCTACAATACAAACATAGCTCAACTAACTTCAACTTTTTATTTGTTTTCTTTAAATCCACAATTAGCAATATTCCCAATGATGTTTTGGTCAAAGTCTTGGTTCTTCTTTAACCAAGGAAGCCTTTTGTTCAAGCCTTGTATTGCCCAGATGTAAGTCTCTCTTCACGGTGGTTGATAACCTAATATTTCATTACTCAAGTGATACTTTATCGAAAAATAGTTTTTTTAAATACTAGACAAAATATAAAGGCATTTGCACTAATATGTAATGAAAAAGGCCTAGTTTTTTTGCCCATGAAGGGTTTGCTTTGCGCTGTATTTTGGCATAAGGTACAAAACGTCAAAATAAGGGAAGATTTTGGATATATATAAACAAATTGTATTTGGATATTTTACAATTTCGAATCTTGAATTATGATATGGATTTTATCTCGAGGTTCCTACCAAGTTGTTGTCAAGTATGAAAACTCTTACTTTAGATTCGATTCAGCTTAGGGCTGAAGATTCAGCTGATAGACTCTTTTCTTGTAGTCCTGTTTTTGAAGATTTAAATATATTTTTACACCCCGGAATATTTGATCATAGTATGTTTAATGGGGAAACATACCAATACTCCATAAATCCACAACCACTATTAAGATCCTTACTTTATATAATCGTACAAGTGGTACTCCCGACCCCCACCCCTGCAAAATGTTTTACTTAATACACTAAGTATTCTCCGTTTTGATTATGTTGAGCATATAGCTGGAGAATATATTTTACCGTCTCCTATAGAAGCTAAAATGAATATAGATTGCTCTAAGATGACTCCTGCTACATGTTGGTCTCTAAATCAACTTTTTCAAAGAATGAGTAAGGCTATATCTCTATACTTTTCAACATCAACTTTGGAGGTTAGTATTTTCACCATGTTGCTATTTATATTATTACTTCAGTTCGATGATCTATCGTTAATATTTAAGCATTTTTATAGATCATTCAATTTTCTAATATATTGATGCCACAATTGGAATTGACAAATCTTGAGACTCAGATTGATGTTCGGATATTCCATTTACGCATACTTGAAAGTTGTCCGCATATGGAAACTTTAACTTTTGAGGTATGACTTATAACTTGATGTCGAATAGATTTTAAGATTTCACAAGGATCATGTAATAAGTTGTCTTTTGGGATTTGGATTATATATCCCTATTTTTGTTTTAAAATATGCTTAAGTAAGTTTTTTCGGGTTTGAATATATATACATCTTTTATATAACTATTGTCGTTTGAACGAACCCTTGTGCAACCTACTAATTATCCATCTAATCCATTTCCATTTTTTTGTTAAGAGTAAATCATGAAATGGTTTTCTGGTATATTTAATTTCCTCTATAATCTTATTTTTCTAAAATAAATCATTGAAGTGGGTTCTCTAATAATTTAGTTTGTGTCGGAAATGCAGATATTATCAGTCATGGAAGAAGAATCAGCATACATTTGGCTAGCTTCCGAGAAGGTACAATCGTGTGTGTCGACTCAAATAAAAACGGTGCACATTAAAATTTTCAAAGGAGAGGAGAAAGAACTTCAAATTGTTAAGGTTTTTCATGAAAATGCAAAAGTGTTAGAGTAATTGACGATACAATTTGTAGTCGGAATTGAAAATTCTTTCCAATTCGTACTAAATTATTGATGTTTAGCAGGGGTTCAAATGAATCCCAAGTTTTTAATCATCTGAAGTTTTAATCATCTGAAAATATAGACAATAGTTTTCAATAGTTATAATGTTCGATGTTGAAAACTAATAGTATCAGCATATTGTTGTAATAATGTATTATGTTGAAAATCAAAATATTCACCTGAATAATATTTTGCCTTGTAATGCTCAAAGCTATGTACTGGTAGATCATCCATAGTAAGCTCGTTATTATTCTACGGTACAACACAAATTTATGGTCTCTAGAGTTTAAAAATGACGGTCAATGTTAGAAAAGAATGACAAAAACGATTACTTTTTACGACACTTTAAAAGCCATAAGGAGAAGTTATCTCCAATCATGAATCTAGGAGCAAGGCTAAAATAAAAATAAAATAGTCTTGCCATTCAAGAATTATAAAAGATGAGATTGTTTACTAATAGACAGAGTAAGAATCCAAAGAAAAAAAATGGTAAGATGCAGTGAAATGTGATTAGAAAAAAATGAATAATAAACATGAAACATTTTAATATGAAGTACTCAAAATACTACTTTTATAAGGTAGATGACATTAGAAGAGGTGAAAACAATAAATTTTATCTCCACTTATTAGTAATTTTTCTTTATACCAATCAATGTATAACAACTCATATTTAGTAGCTGGTCTAAAAAGATACCACAATATCCACGTGGTTGAGGATAGACATTTGAATTTTCTGATATGAAGCGTTAGCCGCTTTATACTAATCACTTTTATTGATGCTATCTTTACAAATGTTCCCCAACCAATTACGAATACAACCATCATAAAACGATAAAATGATAGAGGAGCACCATGAATTCTACATAACAACATGCTTCATATGACTAGAAAAATCCAGATGATGCATAATAGTTAAACATTAACTGCCCAGGTTGCTTAGGTAGAAAGTTTCTTTGACCCCTCTGGTTTTTCAGCCTTGGAGTTCTCAACTTTATTATTATCCTCGTGATTTTGTGCATTAGAAGGTTACTCTTTCTCTAAAGAATCAGCGGACTCTTCGTCTAGATGGCTTTTGATGCTCATATGCGGAGCTGGTTGGGTGGTCCCAACACTAAGGACAGCTTAATTTTGATAGCTACTTAGATGGTAGAGACGTTAATTCTTCTATATGAGTTTTATGGAATAATTGCATCAAAATTTAACGATATGATATGACGTTTCTTCACAACAAATTAAATGTTTAACAGAGGTGACATGAAATTTTTTCTTGGCTAGTTTTGTTTATGCAAAATATGATAGATATTTGAGAAAACTATCTTAGGATGAGCTTTTGCTTACATGTGGTAATACGGTTTTACCTTGGTTGGTTATGGGAGATTTCAATATTTCTTATAAAGAATATGAGAGAAAAGGCAAGCGCAGGATTTCTATAGGTGATGTTGATAATTTTGTTGAATTTATGGTACAGAGTGGCTTGGTTGATGCTGGTTTTACTTGTCCACGCTTTACATGGTGTATTAATCGTTTATGAGAGACTCAAAATTATTGTAGATTGGATAAAGTGTTGTTGAACCATGCATGGTTTACTATAGTGCCTAACTTCTATATCTCTCATATATCTAGAAAGCAATGTGACCATACTCTTTTGTTGATTTAATGTGCTCATGTTATTAAAAGGTGTTCAAGGTTCACATTTATGTCCATGTGTTTTGAGAACAAATAATTTGTATATACGGTTAAAATTCATGGGAAAGTTTTTATTTTAGGTCCCATATGGTTTGTTTGTAGATAAATTTCAAATGGTTCCGCAGATTTTTGAAAGATTGGAATTGGAAAGTTTTTGGGAATGTTCTCAAACGATTGGAAGAATTTGAATTTAAAATCAAAACTCTACAGGAGTGTGAGGATATGTTGGATGATATGGAGTTGGGTCACTTCATTCTCGTTGGAACTTGCATACAGATCTTCTTAGGTGAAAGGAAGCTATTTTTAAAGATAAATATCGGGTGATGTGGTTGGAATGTGGGGAAAAAACCTGTAAGAATATTATGTTGAGGTTAAAGTTAGAGCTCTCAAAATATTATCTTGTAACAATGGTGTTATGCTCTCGCTTGATGATTTGGGTGATGAGGGGGATAAGTTTTACTCCGAATATTTGGTCCCTCTATCATTCAGGGTAACACTCAAGATTTAAACCATTACATGCTTCGGGAGGGTTTAATTTCTGATCAGGATAGCATTGATCTCATTTAGATCCTCACGACATATGAAGTTTTAGATACAGTTAAAAATATGAAGGCATCAAGTTCTCAAGGCCCGGATGGGTTTAATGGTCTTTTTTAATAAATATTGGTCAATAGTTGGGGTTGATCTGGTGGTTGCGGTTCAAGAAGATTTTGTTGGTTCCAAATGGCCTAAAAGTTATACATCATCACTTCTTACATTGATTCCAAAGAAGCAGCAACCGTCTTCTTTTAATGATATGTGTTCAATAAGCTTGTATAACTTTTCATACAAGATTATTTCAAAATATTTAAATGACAGGTTGTCATTTTTGCTCCCTAAGATTATTGGAAAAGAACAATTTAGTTTCATTAAATATATGGGAATTCAAGATTGTATTTCATTAGCTCATGAAATGACACATGATTTTGATTAGAATATAAAAGGTATAAATTTTATTATGAAACTAGACATGGAGAAATCTTATGATAGATTGTCTTTGGAGTTCTTATATGCTTCGCTTCACAATTTTGGTTTCAACAATCAAGTCACGGAGATGGTTTCAAAATGTATTAATAATTGTTAGTATTCCTTGGATATAGAATGCAAGCAATATGGGTCCTTCAAATCTACAAGAGGGGTAAGACAGGGAGATCTGGTATCTCCTTCTCTTTTTATCTTGGCATTAGAAATATTTTCGAGGAGATGGAAATATTGTTTGAAACTGAAGAGGTCATGCCTTACAAGTACGTCAAATAAAAAATACATGTTTATCATCTTTATTATGTAGATTATTTTATTTTATTTTTCAATGGAGGATATTCTAGTATTATGGCAATAAAGAAATTGCTGAAGACATATCAAGTGTTAGTGGGTCAGAAGGTTAATAACAATAAAAGGGCAAATCCATCACTCGTTAAAATAAATAAACCATCATTCATCTTACTACTATGAAAAATGGATTTTTTTCCAACAAATTACTTGGGTGTCCCTCTGTTTAAAGGTTGTGTTAAAATTTCATATTTCAAACATTTTGTTGAAAAAGTAAAAGCTTGCTTCGAAGGTTGGGTTGCTACTATGCTTTCTCCCGCTAGTAAAATTATTCTTATCAATTATGTTTTGTCCTCAATCGCTATTCGTAGTCTCTCGTTTCTTCATGTGCCTAAAAGGTTTTTAAAATCTCTTGAAAAATCATGATGAGTTTTCTATGAAGGTCTGGTTATAATAGTCATAATTGGATATCATGGGCCACAATGACATCCTAAAAAAGAAGGTGGACTTGGTATTACTTCTTTGTTTGTTACGAATGAAGCTTTGTATTGTAATATGACTTTAAAATTCATGAAATGTCAAGACCTATACGTTGAATTTATGCGAAGTAAATAGGATTGTGGGACCTTGCATCGTACTCCTACGAATCTAAACACACCCGCATATAATATGAAAAACATTTGGTCAAATCAACATGTGATACATTTAATACGATAAAGGTGATATATCATTTTGGCATTCTCGACGGTTGTCTCATAAATTAAAATATGAAAAGGATAGTTGTTTTCGGGATTCTTTGGTCAAAGATATATTAAGTGACCCTTCTAATAGAGGTTGAACTTCGAAATCCGATAATTATTATAGTAGAATATGCATGCCTATTCTTACTCTTAAGGTTTTTTTTTGTTTGGAAGTTTCATTATTTTGAACTCCCGAAACGGATGATCAAATTATTTCACTTGGAATTCGACTTGCGTCGAAATATGTATCTTGTAAGAATCCACAACAAGAGACATTAGATCATCGTTTTTTACTAATAATTTATGGCGTTACTTTTTTTATTGGTTACAACACCCGACATGATCTTCGGTTTAATAATTATATAAAGTATTGCGCAAAAATAAAAGTGAACACCATATTTTCATTATCACTTGTTCTCTTCTTTGAATTATTTCTTGAGATGTTTGGAAATGGAGGAATCAATCAAGAAATAATATGAGAAATATTTGGTCAAATCAACATGTGATGCATTTAATACGAAGGATGTTAATTTATATATGTAATGGGATGAAGGTGACTAATAATCCTAATTTTCACTCGGATATAATCTTGTTTCCCTTAAACTGCCAATAGTTCAACCTTAGAGTAAAATGGATAAATTGGTGCGATGGATTAAACCTCTAGAAGGACATTTGAAATTTAATGTTGATGGTTCGTGTTGAAATGGAGAATGTAATGTTAGAGGAATCATACGTGATATAAATGGGGACATGGTTATTGGTTTTACTTCATTTATCAGAATAGAAATACTTTATGGACTGAATGTTGTGTGTTACTTTTAGGGTTACAAACTGATTACTCTTTATCTTTGGTTGTTGACTTTATTGAGGAAGATTCTCAACTTTTGATGAATGCTGCAAAATCTCATTCCAAGTCTTAGGTTTTAAGAAATGATTTTTTTTATATTCATGATCTTAGTTTTGGAGCTCAATTTGGACATGTTAGTAGATAGGCCAATAAAATTGTTGATTGGTTAGCTAAATCACTACATAAAGTCTGTGAAGATAGGTTCATTTTTCTATTGAGGATATTGAGCTAAAAATACGTATATTTTATCTTCTTTTTACTCTTATGATGACTTCTATTACTCAACTTATTACGTTGATTCGATTTTTTTAATGATGTTTACAATGATGATTTTTTCTCTTCTTATGATAATGGTCACTACTCGAAGATGAGGAAGACTCTTTGGTATTAGAAATTGAATCCTTGTTGGACTCCGATGAACTCAAACGATATTGAGCTTTATATTTTTTTTGAAGAGTGATGGATTTTTTGTGAGTGACTTTTCTGATGTTTTTCTGGGCTGTGCTGAATAATTAGGGTCACAATTTACTCATGAACACCATTGTGTCCTTCGGATCTTCCAACTGGACTCGATCCTAAGGGGGTTATTACAGTTTTTTGAGACATTAAAGCCCAAAATTACCCCTCGAAGATGGTCATGCTTCTCTTGCATGAGCAATCGATTGTTTTTTCATCAATCAAATGTTGTGCTTGACTAGGTTCTTTGATGTTGGTTCCCTCATTTTCTTAGGCAGGATCCTTTTACATTACAAATTGCGTACCTCAATATGTTTAAGAGGTGATTTTAACACACCAAGGTTTCAAATGTTGTTATTTTAGTGCCTTCTACTAAAGTTTAAAGATTTTATTTTATATTTATTTTCAGTCGAAGTTATTTAATAGGTTAGACTCAGTCCTTATGAGTATTAACTCTCATTTAAATCTCTTTATTAAGTTTGACCAAAACTTTAGGAATTCTGTCTAAAGCCTATTTAAATGCGTATCTTTTATCGATTCATTAAAGCAAACAATTTTTTCTTTCTCAATTTTATTTTCTAGCTAAAAGTGGTATTAGAGTCAATTTTGTTTTCAGAAAACCAATTTATTTTTTAGAAAATAAAAAGGAATTTTTTTCCAAAAAAGAAAAAACCAATGTTTTTCTATCAAAATGGAAACAAAAATAAACTCGATGTCTTCAGAAAGTTTTTTACAAACATTCATTCCATGATTTGATGGTCACTGTGATCATTTGAGCATGCTCATGGAGAATTTCTTGAGGTCCAAAGAATATTGGACGATTATTGTTTCTGGAGTAGCAGAACTAGCAAAAGGTGTTGTGTTGATGGATGTTGAGAAGACAGAGTTAGAAGCGAGGCAGCTAAAAGATCTAAAGGCAAAAAATAATCTTTTTGAGGAAATTTCTCAGCCCATCCTGGAAAACATTCTTAGCAAAGAAACTTCCAAGGATATTTAGGATTCCATGAATAAAAAATATCAAGGCTCCGCTAGAGTGAAGCGTGTACAACTTCAAGCTTTAAGAAGAGATTTTGAGACTCTACAAATGAAGGATAGAGAATCTGTTACCAATTATTGTGCTAAGACTATGGAGTTCAGCAACAAAGTGTGGTTTCCGGTGAGAAGATGGAAGATATTACCAATGTGGAGAAACTATTATGTTCCCTGGCACCAAAATTTGATTATGTCGTGTGTTCAATTAAAGAATCAAAGGACATAGTTGCGTTCTCTCTTAATGAACTACAAAGCTCATTGTTGGTCCATGAACAGAAGATGAACCGCAGTTCAACTCCAGAGGAGCACGCTTTGAAGGCTTCTACCCATATTAATTTCTCAAACTTTAGAGGAAGAGGGCGAGGTACAGGTAAATGAAGAGGATTTAATGCCAATATAGATGGAAACAAGTATTTTAAAACCAATACTGATAATTTTTCAAGCAGAGACAGATGACGAGATCAACATTTTGAAAAATCCAAGGTATAGTGTTTTAGATGTCATAAATTTGGTCATTATCGTTCGGAATGTTATACTAAGCTTCATAATGACATAAAAATGGAAGAACAATCAAATTTTACCGAAAATAAGGAAGTAGAAAGTTTGTTGGTGACTGTTCAAGCTAATCAAGAATCTCAATCTAATGTTTAGTATGTGGATACAGGCTGTAATAACCACATGTGTAGGAGTAAGTCTTCTTTTTCTTATTTAAAATAAAACTTTTCATTCGACAGTAATATTTGGTGATTGTTCCATTGTGAAGGTGATGGGAAAGGGTAATATTGAGATAAGAACCAAGAACAGTTTTGTGGAAATAATCTCAAATGTTTTTTATGTTCCTGACTTGAAAAGTAATTTGTTAAGTGTTGGTCAATTGCTAGAAAAGAGTTATATAATCACTATTCAAAAAGGTGATTGTGAGATTTATGATCATACTAGAGAAGCTATTGTTATTATGCCAATGAGTTCAAACATGTTGTTTCTATTAAAGATTGAAAGTGTGCAGACTTATCTAGTTGCTGAAGTAAAAGATCATTCTTGGTCGTGGCATTTTCGTTATGGCCACTTGAGTTTTGGTGGATTGAAGATCCTCCAGCATAAAAATATGGTGACATGTCTTCCTTATATTAGTATTCTAACCCAAGTTTGTGAAGAATGTGTTGTTGGCGAAAAACATCGTTCTCAATTTACCCAAGGGAATTCATGGTGAGAAAAATTAGTTTTTGAGCTAATTCATTCTGATATTTGTAGCCCGATAACACCTATTTCTAATGGAGATAAAAGATACTTAATTACCTTCACTGATGATTAACCCGAAAAACTTGGGTTTATTTTTTACAAAACAAATCAGAAGCTCTTTGTGCATTTAGAAGCTTTAGGCTCGTGTGAAAAATGAAACAGGAAAGACCATTAAAACGTTTCAAAAAGATCGTGGTGGAGAGTATTGCTCGACCGAATTTAAAGTTTTTGTGATGTTCATGGCATTCGAAGAGAGTTAACAACTGCTTATATACCACAACAAAATGGTGTATCAAAGAGGAAAAATAGAACAATCCTTAATATGGTGAGAAGCTTATTGGCAAAAGGGAGAATTCCAAAATATTTTTACCCTGAGGCAGTAAATTGGAGTATTCATATCTTGAACATAAGTCGTACAATGTTTAAAATATGATGCCACATGAGGCTTGGAGTGCAAGGAACCCAACTATAGATTATTTTAGAATTTTTGGTTGATTTTCTTATGCGCATATCCCATATGAGAAAAGGAAGAAACTTGATGATAAAGAGGGAAAATGTGTTTTTCTTGGTGTTAGTGAAAATTCTAAAGCTTATAAGTTGTTTAATCCGTTAAATCAAAAATTGTGACAAGCCGAGACATCGTCTTTGATGAAGAAAACATTTGGGATTGGAATGGGAAAGAATCTACTCAAGTTCTTTTCTTTGACAACGATTCTGAATGAGAACCAACTCGCGCAACACTTATGCTTCAAAATTCATTAGAAGTAACTCCAACAGTTGCTGAAATTTTACCAATAGTAGTCGAAACTAATGATGAAGCAGCAGAAGCTAATGATGTACAACTCAATCTTCTCCTCGTATTTGGAAAAGGCCTGCATGGATGGAAGACTATGAGGTAACTAAAATTGATGATCTAGTAACTCACTTTGCTTTATTTTCAGATAGTTTTCCTACATCCTTTGAAAGTGCTGTCAAAGATAAAAAATGGAGGAAGACGATGAATGGTGAAATTAATGTTATTTAAAAAAAGATACTTGGGAGCTGATTTGATCTTCCAAAATGGCACAAAGCCATTTGTGTAAAGTGGGTCTTCAAAATAAAACTAAAAGAAAATTATGAAGTTGAAAATTATAAAGCGCGTTTGGTGGCTAAGGGATATACGCAAGAATATAGGATTGACTATACATAGATTTTTTCTCATGTTGCAAGATATGATACAATCAGATTGGTGATCGCATTGGTGGCACATAATTATTGGCCTATTTTCAGCTAGATGTCAAATCAGCATTTTTGCATGGAAACTTGGATAAACATGTATTTGTAAAACAACCTCTTGGTCATATAAGATTGGAAATGAGAATAAAGTGTATAGATTAAAGAAAGCTCTTTATGGCTTAAAACAAGCTCCACGAGCTTGATATAATCGCATTGAGGCTTACCTTTTTAAAGAAGGCTTTCACAAATGTCTATATGAGCATACATTTTTTGTTAAGATTGGAGATAAGGGGAAACTACTCATTGTTTGCCTATATGTAGATGATCTCATATTTACTAGAAATGATAGTGTAATGTTTAAAGAATTCAAAAATCCATGATGATTGAATTTGAAATGTTTGATCTTGGTATGATGCATTATTTCCTTGGCATAGAAGTAGTACAATCAGCTAATGGGATTTTTATATCTCAAAATAAGTATGTGCAAGATGTTTTGGATAGGTTTTAAATGAAGGCTTGCAATCCTGTAAGCACTCCAACTGAGTTTGGCTTAAAGCTAAACAAATATCATGAAGGAAAGAAGGTGGACAACACACTTTACAAGCCAATTATTGGTAGTTTGATGTATTTAACTGCAACAAGACTAGATATAATGTATTCTGTGGATTTTAATAAGTAGATATATGGATAATTCAACATAAATACATTTGTTAACTGCCAAGAGAATCTTTCGTTATTTGCAAGAAACTAGAGATTTTGGGTTGTTGTACAAGAAGGGTGAAAAAATAGACATGTTTGGATTTACTAACAGTAATTATGCATGAGATCAAGATGATAGAAGAAGTACTTCAGGCTATGTTTTTATGTTGGGCACTCGGGCTATTTCATGGTCTTCTAAGAAGCAACAAATTGTCACCTTATCAACTACAGAAGCTGAATTTATTGCTGCTACATCTTGTGTTTGTCAAGCTGTCTAGTTGAGAAGAATTTTGGAAGAACTCAAGTTCAAGCAAGTGGAAGCTACTACAGTTTTTTTTTGTGATAGCAGCTCAACAATCAAACTCTCCAAGAATAATGTGTTACATGGAAAAAGTAAACATATTGATATGAAATATTATTTTTTGAGAGATCTTAGTAATGATGGAACAATCAAACTGGTTTATTATCGAAATGAAGACCAAGTTGTAGATATATAGACCAAGTCTCTTAAGTTGGCTACATTTGTGAAGTTGCGTGGTTTACTTGGAGTATGTTCACGTACTGCTCTAAAATATTTTTTTAAACTGATATCTGCAGATTTCAGTTTAAGGGAGGGTGTTAAAGTTTAAAGAATTTATTTTATATTTATTTCCAGTCAAAGTTATTTAATAGGTTAGACCAAGTCTTTGTGAGTATTAACTCTCATTTAAAGCTATTTATTAAGTTTGACCAAAACTTTAAGAATTCTGTGAAAAGCCTATTCAAAACCTTTCTCTTTTGTTCGAGAAGAGGATTGTTAGATGTGACCAAAGTCCCACATCCCTACATCGGTTAAACATAGGAAGAAATATCTATATATAATTTAAGAATAAATCTCCATGAGTGTGAGACCTTTTGAAAGCGGACCAAAAGAAAGGTTGTACGGGCCAGTGGGCTCAAAGCGAACAATATCACACTAGTGTGGAGATCGGATTATTCTTACTTATATACAAAGACGGAATATGCGGACCCAATATTCCCCACAATGGTATCAGAGCACCAGGTCTAGAAGGAACGCGATGTGGTGGGTGAGAGGTGGGTGAAATTCTCAGATGCCGAACATCTTACCAAAAGCGAGGCACCATAATCATCTGCTGGATAGAAGGAGCGTCTGATGGCTCATCAAGCAGGTGGCTTGATCAAGGAGCGGCGCAGTGTCATCTATAGATCAAGGAGCGGCCCATCAGGGGCTTCATCTATCAAGCAGATCATTCAAGATAATAAGGTGCGGTCAATGATTTTTAGAGGTTGTTTAGATAATAAGGTGAAATGCAATTAAATTTTAAGTAGAATATAGAGAGATAATTGTGTTGTGTAAGTTAATGTTTAGAGAGAAAGAGAATGTGACATGAGAAGTAAACTATCTCTTCGTTAAATGACCTTAGAGAGTAAAGCACAAATCCGAATATAATGCAAATCAAATCACATTAACCCTAAACCTATAAAAAAAGAAAAAAACTAAATTGATTTTAAATAAATTAATGAATAAATACATGTTAAATAGACGTAAATCATATTTTTATTTCATGTGTACTCAAACAATTATACTAATTATACTAGTAATAAATCACAAATCCGGAAAGCGTGCCAAATAAATTCTTAAATAACCTATGAGATGCTTGAATTATTTATTTAACATCGGGTTGTGCTAACATTTTGAAATTATACCAGTAATAAATCACAAAACTGAAAAGCCTTTCAAATGAATTCTTAAATAACCTATGAGATACTTGAATTATTTATTTAACATCGGGTTGTGCTAACCTCGGAAGATTTTGAAAAGAATGGAGAATTTTAATTATATAAATAATGTTTGAGAAAGAAAAAGTCAATTTCATGTTTTTTAAACTGTGGTAAGTAAATAATTAAAGAAAATCATAAATAATTATATAAACCTCGCATAGTTAGTTATAAATTACCATCAATCCATATCTACTTTTAGTCTATGTACACCATTTACTTTCTATTTAAAATCTTGTATTACTATAGATAGTCAATCGGTATATTAACAACAACATTTAATATATAAAATATATTTTAAAAGATACATCAAAATAAAATATATAGAAAATATTAAAATATATAGAAAATATTTTTGAAAAATAGATGTAATAGATGTAATATATTTAATATTTTTATATAATGAATATTTTTTAAATACATATGCATAAAATCAAAAACTTTATATAAAAAATATATAAAATTAAAATCAAATTTGTATTAAACATAATTTATACTATAAATATTTATAATTTTATTATAAAAAAACTAACAAATATTTCAATATATATTATGCGTAAAAAGATTCAAAATTAAAATCAAATATTTTATAAAAACAAATCTTAATATATTAGTAATTAAAATTATTTTTAAAAAATATTAACAAATAAAACGAAAATGGTTATTTAAAATTAATTAGAAAAATATGATTTGAGTAAATAAAACTTTGATATCTAAAACTAAGTAAATGTATTACCCAACGTACATCCGGTAATGGCATTCCCCATACACCTTTCTCGCTCTTCATCAACTCGGTACTACCCATACACCTTTCTCGCTCTTCTCTTCATCAACTCGGTACTACCCATACACCTTTCTCGCTCTTCATCAACTCCAGTAACGTTGAGTTATAATCTTGAACTTATTTTCTTAATTTGTTTAACTTATAATTCATTGTTCAATTTAGGTTTTGAATCTCATAATCGTTAAGGTTCATTCGGGGAATAGGTTTTAGATTTTATTGTTTAATCAATGCAAGTTCTTGTATTAATTTGTATTGTTAACAAGAATCATATAATTTTTGTTACTTGTTACTTGAGTATAATAATGTGATCATCAAGTCTGGTACGTACGTTCAGTTCATAATCTTGAATTTATTTTCTTAATTAGTTTAACTTAGATTTTATTGTTTCTGTTTAGGTTTTGAATCTCATAATCTGATTATGAGATTTTTAGGGTTCATTTTGGGAAATAGGTTTTAGATTTTACTGTTTACTCGATGCAAGTTCTTGCATTAAATTTAAAAGTATAAGATACGATATGTTCATATTCTTTATTGTTAATAAGAATCATATGATTCTTCTGATTACCTGTTACTGGGGTATATTAATATTATTGTGGATGAAATTGTTCCTAGAACATCCTAAACAAAAAAAAAATTCTTGTTTATATATCAATTTCAGGTCGTTTCAGATTGGCATGTGATGCCAAAGGACTGTTATAAAATTGTAGGAATTTTCTAATTATTTGGGATGATAACAGTGGTCTTATCATTGTTATGGTTAGGTTTAGGTAGGTGGTAAAATGTAGATAGGTACGATTTCTCCATTAAAATCTATTCAATACCTTTTTTAAAGAAACAAGTGTTAATTTGTTATCATCTACCTACCTACATGTGTATGTAACAGAAATTCAAATTGGTACTCATCTTTTCCTTCTCAGTCAAGTTCTCAATCATAATATATATTCAATTTTATTATTTATTCTAATTATTATTTTGGATTATAATATTTTTCTATATAATAGATGTTACTAATTTTGGAACCAAATATCAATCCATTAATTGAATAGTTAAATTGGTAAACTAGATTCCCTCTGCCAATTGTGTAGCTCTCACACTTAAAACTATGGGTGATAAATGGGTATGGACCTGCCATAAATAAATGAGTACCTGTCATTGGTATCTGCATACCTGGCTCGTTTACGTATTACCTGTCAGGCCTGCTACTTGCCAGATTTGCTACATGTCACCTGTTTACCTGTTTAAGCAGTTACCTGTCAGACCTGCTATCTGTTAGACCTGTTTACCTGCATTAGCAATTACCTGTCAGACCTGCTACGTGTTAGACCTGTTTACATTTTTACATTTTGATTATTATTATGATGCTACCTGTTAGACCTGTTTACATTTTGATTATTATTATTATTATTATTATTATTATTATTATTATTATTATTATTATTATTATTATTATTATTATTATTATTATTATTATTATGCTACCTATTAAACCTGTTTACATTTGGATTATTATTATTATTATTATATGGTTATACATATTATAAGTGTTGTAATTATTTTATAAACCAAAATCATACCTTAAGTTATATTTAAAAAATATTATAATGCATATGACTATAAATTTATTATTACAATTTGGTTAGTATTATTATGATTTGGTTATTAATATTTTAAGTGTTGTAATTATTTTATAAACTAAAATTATTATTTTTAAGGTTATAATGTTATTATTACATTTTGAATATTATTATTATGTTTTGGTTATAAATATTAAAAGTGATGATATTATGTTATAAACCAAAATCATATCTTATCATGCTAAAATATTACAAGTTTTATGGTTATATATTTAATGTAACATTTTGAATATTATTATTATGACTTGGTTATAAATATTAGTAGTGTTGTTATTATTTTTGAAACTAAAATTATACCTTATGATGGGAAAATATAACAAGTTATATGGTTGTCATTTTATTATTGCATTTTGATTAATATTATGATTTGGTTATAAATATTACAAGTGTTTGTTATTATTTTTTAAACCAAAATCATATTTTATCGTGGTAAAATATTACAAGTTATGTGGTTATAATTTTAATATTATATTTTGATTATTATTGTGATTTGGATTTAAATATTACAAGTTCTGTTATTTTTTTTAAATGATATCTTATAATTATTTGATAGTAGAATTATTGTTATTATAATAATAAGTAAATAGTTTTTTTATTTAGATGTTCACAATTTATACGCTTGCGGGTAAAGAGTTGTACAAATGTTCTCAAATTAAAATACGAAATCTAAAAAACTATTACAAACATCATTCATTTTCTGGTGATAACGAAAGACGGCTACATTTATCGTCTTTCTTTTATTATTATAACATATATATATATATATATATATATATATATATATATATTATGGTTATGTATTTATTTATAATTATATATTATTGTCTATTAATAATATAAAGTTAATTATATATATATATTAATATATATATATATATATATATATATATTAATATTTCAATAACTATTCATCGTTTCGATAGGTCGACTCTTGATACAAGTTTCTTCGACCATATCAAAATAATATTACAAGTTAATTATTTCGTTTATATTATACATATCTCAATTATGGAAATTCGTTTTAATTAACACGTTCAAATTAGTTTTAAATAATATTATAAAATACTTGATAAGCACCGCCTTAAATGAGTTTTTTAGTGGGTAACTTGTGTGGATTTATCTGCCTAACATGCTATTTGCTATACCTGTTTAGGACTTGTTTATCTACGTAAGCAGTTATCTACCAGACCTGTTACCTGGTAGACGTGTACGTGTTTGAATCTGTTAAATGGGTAACCTTCTACCTGTCAGACCCGTATATGTTTAAAATTATTAAATAGAACAGGTTAGTCGTGAGTCTACCTGTTTGCCACCATTACTCCATATGAATACCTCCACTACTCTATGTGAATACCCGATTGTATTTTCATTCCACCATGGCAAGTAAGTCTTGATTCTGCTTTCTTGTCCGAAAATACTGTGTTTATTAGATTTAGAGTTATGTTTTTTATCTAGTGCGTAAAGCAAAGCGATAATTTACTTAATATTTGAAAGTGGATGCCCAAGAAAATTTTGATAATCTTCGTGTTTATCTACCATTGATATTATAATACAAACGTAACTCAATTAACTTCATTTTATATTTCCTTTTTTAGGATCATCTATTAGCAATATTCTCGATAATGTTTTGGTCAAAGTCTTATCTCGTCTTTCATCCAAAGAAGCTTTCTGTAGAAACCTTATATCGTCCAAATGGAAGTCTTTTTTTACCTTGGTTAAAAACCTCATATTTCATTACTCAAGTCATACTCCACTTCAGGATAAAAACAACTTCATGAACTTTGTCGATAAAATAATTTTTTTTTAAATACTAGTCTGAATACAGAGATATTATATATTTAAAATAGAATATGAACAGTAACCCCTATTTTATCGTTAGTGTCTTTATAATTGTTGTATGATCTTCTATATGGCCCAACACATTTAACGGGCTTTTGGCCAAAATATATGGATACCTTAAAATATACATAGCATAAAATAACAAACACTATATTTTATCGTTAGTGTCTTTATAATTGTCGTAGGATCTTCTATATGGTCCAACACATTTAGCGGGCTTTTGGCCGAAATATATCGATATCTCAAAATATATAAATAGCCTAAAACAACAAACACTATTAAACTAAAATAGAATAGGGATTTACTGTGCTTATGAATGGTAACCCCTATTTTATCCGTTAGTGTTTTTAGCTTTTGGCCAAAAATATATATTGATAGCTTAAAATACATAAACAGCTCTTCACTAGATTGATTTTCCAAATGTATACCGTGGAGATAAATTAGCTTGCCACGTGTATATGTCTGTATAATTTTTAGATAGATCCTCTCACATTCTCTCACTAGATTTATTTACTTTTTATTACATAAATCTTATGGATATGGTTCAGTAAATGTAAGGTAACATTTTAATCTGTTTTATTATTGATATTTTTGTTACCTATGTGTTTGTTTGTTTATTTAGTTGCTCGATTAATTGTTCTCTCTCTGCTTCACTCTAAATTAGATTTTTAATTGTTTCGGTTTTTTATATTCAAAATTTAAAAGATTTATATTTTAAATTTAATAGTTTGATTCTACAAATTTATATTGTCCAGGGTTTGCCAGAGACAGGGTTTGCCTGAGATAATTGATGTATGTTTATATTTCAAGAGTCACTTTAAAGCTAGCTTCTACAGTAGACGATAAAATGTATTCTTGAGCTACATGGTCAGTTATAATCTTGAACTTATTTTCTTAATGTTCAATTTAGGTTTTGAATCTCATAATCGTTAAGGTTTATTTGGGGAATAGGTTTTAGATTTTATTGTTTAATCAATGCAAGTTCTTGTATGAATTTGTATTGTTAACAAGAATCATATAATTATTGTTACTTGTTACTGGAGTATAGTAATGTGATCATCAAGTTTGGTACGTTCAGTTCATAATCTTGAATTTACTTTCTCAATTAGTTTAACTTAGATTTCATTGTTTATGTTTAGGTTTTGAATCTCATAATCTGATTATGAGATTTTTAGGGTTCATTTTGGGGAATAGGTTTTAGATTTTACTGTTTACTCAATGCAAGCTCTTGCATTAAATTTAGAAGTATAAGATACGATATGTTCATATTCTTTATTGTTAATAAGAATCATATGATTCTTGTGATTACTTGTTACTGGGGTATATTAATGTGGATGAAATTGTTCTTAGAAACATCCTAAACAAAAAAACATTTCTTGTTTATATATCAATTTCAGGTCGTTTCAGATTGGCATGGGGATGTCGAAGGACTATTACAAAATTGTAGGAATTTTCTAATTATTTGGGATGATAACAGTAGTCTTATCATTGTTATGGTTAGGTTTAGGTGGGTGGTAAAATATAGACATATACGATTTCTCCATTAAAATCTATTCAATACATTTTTTAAAGAAACAACTATTAATTTTTTATCATCTACCTACATGTGTATGTAACACAAATTCAAATTGGTACTCATATTTTCCCTCTAAGGCAAATTCTCAATCATAATATATATTCAATTTCATTATTTAATTCAATTTTATTATTTATTCTAATTATTATTTTAGATTATAATATTTTTCTATATAATAGATGTTACTAATTTTGGAACCAAATATCAATCCATTAATTGAATAGTTAAATTGGTAAACTAGATTCCCTCTTGCCAATTGTGTAGCTCTCACACTTGAAACTATGGGTGATAAATGGGTATGGATCTGCCATAAATAAATGAGTACCTGTCATGGGTATCTGCAGACCTGGCTCGTTTACCTATTACCTGTCAGGCCTGCTACCTGCCAGATTTGCTATGTTTACTTGTCTAAGTCGTTACCTGTCAGACTTGCGACCTGTTAGACTTGCTATCTGTTAGACCTGTTTACCTGCATAAGCAATTACCTGTCAGATCTGCTACGTGTTAGACCTGTTTACATTTTTACATTTTGATTATTATTATGATGCTACATGTTAGACCTATTTACATTTTGATTATTATTATTATTATTATTATTATTATTATTATTATTATTATTATTATTATTATTATTATGCTACCTGCTAAACCTGGTTACATTTGGATTATTATTATTATTATATGGTTAAACCTGATTAAAATATTATTTTTAAGGTTATAATGTTATTATTACATTTTGAATATTATTATTATGTTTTGGTTATAAATATTAAAAGTGATGATATTATGTTATAAACCAAAATCATATCTTATCATGCTAAAATATTATAAGTTTTATGGTTATATCTTTAATGTAACATATTGAATATTATTATTATGACTTAGTTATAAATATTAGTAGTGTTGTTATTATTTTTGAAACTAAAATTATACCTTATGATGGTAAAATATTACAAGTTATATAGTTGTCATTTTATTATTGCATTTTGATTAATATTATGATTTGGTTATAAATATTACAGGTGTTTGTTATTATTTTTTAAACCATCTTCATATTTTATCGTGGTAAAATATCACAAGTTATGTGGTTATAATTTTAATATTATATTTTGATTATTATTGTGATTTGGATTTAAATATTACAAGTTCTGTTATTTTTTTTAAATGATATCTTATAATTATTTGATAGTAGAATTATTGTTATTATAATAATAAGTAAATAGTTTTTTTATTTAGATGTTCACAATTTATACGCTTGCGGGTAAGGAGTTGTACAAATGTTCTCAAATTAAAATACAAAATCTAAAAAACTATTACAAACATCATTCATTTTCTGGTGATAACGAAAGACGACTACATTTATCATCTTTCTTTATTTTTATAATATATATATATATATATATATATATATATTATGGTTATATATTTATTTATAATTATATATTATTGTCAATTAATAATATAAAGATAATTATCTATATATATATATATATATTTCAATAAGTATTCATCGTTTCGATAGGTCGACTCTCGATACAAGTTTCTTCGACAATATCAAAATAATATTACAAGTTAATTATTTCGTTTATATTATACATATCTCAATTATTGAAATTCGATTTAATTAACACGTTTAAATTAGTTTTAAATAATATTATAAAATACTTGATAAGCACCGCCTTAAATGAGTCTTTTAGTGGGTAAGCTGTGTGGATTTACTTGCCTAACATGCTATTTGCTAGACCTGTTTAGGACCTGCTTATCTACATAAGCAGTTATCTACCAGACCTGTTACCTGTTAGACGTGTACGTGTTTAAATCTGTTAAATGGGTAACCTTCTACCTGTCAGACCCGTATATGTTTAAAATTATTAAATAGAACAGATTAGTCGTGGGTCTACCTGTTTGCCACCACTACTCTATATGAATACCCGATTGTATTTTCATTACACCATGACAAGTAAGTCTTGATTCTGCTTTCCTGTCCGAAAATACTGTGTTTACTAGATTTTGAGTTATGTTTTTTATCTAGTGCGTTAAGCAATGCGATAATTTACTTAATATTTGAAAGTGGATGCCCAAGAAATTTTTTATCATCTTCGTGTTTATCTACCATTGATATTATAATACAAACCTAACTCAATTAACTTAATTTTATATTTCCTTTTTTAGGATCATCTATTAGCAATATTCTCGATAATCCTTTGGTCAAAGTCTTATCTCGTCTTTAATCCAAAGAAGCTTTCTGTATAAACCGTATATCGTCCAAATGGAAGTCTCTTTTCACCTTGGTTAAAAACCTCATATTTCATTACTCAAGTCATACTCCACTTCAGGATAAAAACAACTTCATGAACTTTGTCGACAAAATACTTTTTTGAAATACTAGTCCGAATACAAAGATATTATATATTTAAAATAGAATATGAACAGTAACCCCTATTTTATCGTTAGTGTCTTTATAATTGTTGTAGGATCTTCTATATGGCCCAACACGTTTAACGGGTTTTTTACCAAAATATATAGATAGGTCAAAATACATAAATAACCTAAAATGGCAAATAGTATTAAACTAAAATTGATACTAAAATTGAATAGGAGGTTTATTGTATTTATGAATAATAACCCATATTTTATCGTTATTGTCTTTATAATTGTCGTAGGATCTTCTATATGGCTCAACACATTTAACGGGCTTTTGGCCAAAATATATGGATACCTCAAAATATATAAATAGCTTAAAATAACAAACACTATTAAACTAAAATAGAATAGGTGTTTACTGTGCTTATGAATAGTAACCTTTATTTTATCCGTTAGTGTTTTTATAATTGCTGTAGGATGCTCAACACGTTTGACGATAACCTAAAATAACAAACAGTATTAAACTAAAATTGAATAAGGTTTATTGTGCGTATGAACAATAACCTATATTTTGTCGTTAGTATATTTATAATTGTCGTAGGATCTTCTATATGATCCAACACATTTAACGGGCTTTTGGCCAAAATATATGGATACCTCAAAATATATAAATAGCATAAAATAACAAACACTATATTTTATCGTTAGTGTCGTAGGATCTTCTATATGGCCCCCAATACATTTAACGGCTTTTGGCCGAAATATATGCATATCTCAAAATATATAAATAGTCTAAAACAACAAACCCTATTAAACTAAAATAGAATACTGTGCTTATCAATGGTAACCCCTATTTTATTCGTTAGTGTTTTTAGCTTTTGGTCAAAATATATGAATAGCTCATAGCTCAAAATACATAAACAGCTCTTCAGTGCTTTTTGTGCTCATCGTGGAGGTAGATTGATTTTCCAAATGTATACTGGGAGATAGATTAACTTATCAAATATATACTGGGAGAAAAATTAACTTATCAAATATATACTATCGAGATAAATTAGTTTGTGTCTGTATAATTTTTATTTAAAAGGATTCGGTTTTTTATTGACCCACTCTCTTAGCTTAGCTTCTCTTTAGATAGATTCTCTCACATTCTCTCACTAGATTTTATTAGTTTTTATTACATAAATCTTGTGGATATGGTTCAGTAAATGTAAGGTAACTTTTTAATCTTTTTTTATTTAGTTGCCGGTTTATTTGTTCTCTCTTTCTTTCGCTCTAAATTAGATTTTTAATTGTTTCGTTTTTTTATATTCAAAATTTAAAAGATTTATATTTTAAATTTAATAGTTTGACTCTACAAATTTATATTGTTTAGGGTTTGCCATAGACAGGGTTTGCCAGAGATAATTGATAGAGATAATTGATGTAAGTTTATATTTAAGTTTAAGAGTTTGACTTTACAATTTTTTTTCGGAGGGAACCCGTAGCCGCTATTCAGAGTGTAATGAGTGCGCACAGAGTAAACCCTCAGTCTCACGCGATAGCCCATATAGTAAACCCTCAGTCTGACGCGATAGCCTGCAAACCTACGCCAGAAGGTAAACCACACAAAGTGACAGGCTCAGTCGAGAAAGCGTATGCAGAGGGACTAAAACTCATGACCTTTGGTCACAAGAATGCCTTACTCAACCAACTCGGCTACCCCTTGAGGACGACTTTACAAATTTATAGTGTCTAGAGAGCGAGATCTGTTTAACGACGGGTATTCAGATATCTTTTTCAGGAGTATTCAGATATCTTTTTCACTCTTAAAAAATATTTAAGAAATATTTATCCCAATTAGGTTGTATTTTAGAAGTTTAATTATAAAAAAATTAAATTTATTTTAATAAATAAATATTTTTCACTAAAATTTTATTAATTGTATAAAATAAATTTTGAAAAATACATAATAATTATATATTTTCTGATTATTGTTTTTAGTTTTTCATAATTAACTATACTATTTTATTTTACAATCGTTGATTTCAATATGAGTAAAAAAAACTTAGCTAAATTATTGTTATTATTATTTAAAAAATTTAAAATATATAATTATGGAAGTTCCAAACACAAAAAACTTATTTATTCTTACCAAACACAAAACACCAAAGTACTAGAATACAAACTCCTAGGTAGTTATTGACATGGAGACTCTGCTCTAGCTGAGTTAGAAGATCTACAAGTATATTTAATATATAGAATCTGAAATATCAAACCAAATCAAATAATTTAATTTAGTAGATTTTAAAGTTACATCCTTTATATCCTTTATGTTATAAAACTATTTTTGAAGTAAAATTACTATAAATCACACGTTCTTTTTATATATATTTAATTCTTACCAAATAGAGATACTAATTTTAAAATAAAAACGGTTTAAAAAAGTATAAAAATAAGTGACAATATAAAATTTTCTAATTACTTTTAGATTATTATTATTATAATATACTATATAATTTTGTTTTGAAATAGCTTAAAAATTAAAGAGAATCTTTACTAATTTATTGGATACTTTTGACTGTTTTATATTTTTTATATGTTTAAAATATATTCAATAGATATATTTTATAATAAAATGTATCTATATGTACTATATTCAATAAAATACATTCAATAGATATAATAAAATATATCTATGTACTATAATCTATGTATAATAAAATATATCTATGTACTATAATCTATCTATTAATTTTGATTGGCTTAGAGTTTATATGTGTTTAATCTATGTATTTAATAGATATATTTTAGAATATATCTATATTTACTAATTATAAGTTATAAAAAATTAGGATATTTAAATTTAAAGATAATAAAATAATTTGTGAGGTCTAAAAGTATATTAAAAAGATATACCAAATCTTATAGTTATATATTTTTATATTTTTTAAAAATCACGATATATTAATGTGTCTTACAATTCAAAATATGCAGAAAAAGAAAAAATACATAACTTAACAAAATTAAAAATAATAATAATCAAAATGATTGAACTTATCTAATTTCAGATACTCTAAAAGTCTAAATAAAGGGCTGAAAAAAAGTAAAATTTTAAAAAAAAAGTAAAATCAATTTAATATCATATTTTAATGCAAATATGTACCTTCATTAATGAAACTCCTATTAATACTTTTTTTTTCTCCTTAAGGCTTTAAGCACATTTTTATATTTAAAAAATTGTATGCACTCTAATTTATTTATTAATTTGGAGTGGCTTATATTAATTTATTTATTAATTTGGAGTGGCTTATATACCGAATCTTACCGTTTTTATATTTAAAAAAATTTAGGATATATTAATGTTCCGATATCATATAATTCAAAATGATGCAGAAAAAATGCATAACTTAAATTAAAAAAATCAAATGAATTTAAAAAAAAAAGAGTAAAATCAATTTAATATCATATTTTAATGCAAATATGTACTTTCATTAATGAAACTCCTATTCATACTATTTTTTTTTTCTCCTTAAGGCTTTAAACACATTTCTAAAGAAAATTGTATGCACTCTAATTTATTTATTAATTTGGAGTGGCTTATATTAATTTATTTATTAATTTGGAGTGGCTTATATAGCAAATCTTACCGTTTTTATATTTAAAAAAAAGGATATATTAATGTTCCATTCACATAGATATCATATAATTCATTTCTAATTCAAAATGATGGAGAAAAAATGGCATAACTTTAATTAAAAAAATCAAATTGATTGAACTTATTTAATTTCAAATTCATTGAAAGTCAAAATAAAGGTAAATTTAATAACATATTAAAATAAAAGTAAATTTAATATTTATTTTAATGTAAAGATATAACACATTTATAAAACCCTACTATTTTTTCTTTCTCTTCTTAAGGCTATAATCACGTTTCCAAAGAAAATCGGAGAAGATGCATTAACACAAACCATCAATAATAAAACAACAATAAAAAGTTGGAGAAGGGACATTCAACAAATAAGGTTTGTTCTTTTAATTTTTTTTATTTGAATGTTATGTTTTTTCACGTTTAGTAAATTAGATCAGATTTTTCAATACTATAGTTTTGTCATAAAAATATTTAAATTTTAAATGTGAAATTTGTAAATGATATTTTTTTTATCTGTGGGTTTTTTTTAAATTATAATTTCGTAAGTTTATATTTAATATATTTTTTTATATATTACGATTATAAGTATTATTAAAATTAATTTATCATATATTTTTTAATTATTATAAATATAAATTAACGGTTAATAGTTTAAAAACAAGACACCAAACTATAAAAATAAATCGGTTCTGTATCAATATTAGCGTACTTAAATCTAAATTGTGGATCGTCGTGATTAAGATATCTCTAACCATATCTCTAACCATTTCACAATTTTAATGTGACGTGGATTCTTTGATGCGGAGTTCGATAAAAATAGATGGAAATCTTAGTCTAGAACAATATAAGATTTACTGCATCTGTCTTCTTTCAAAACTTTAGTTGCGGTTGAAAACGATGAGGATAAAGAGTTAGATTTAAAATTCACTTGTAAATAAATTTTTATAATTTTTTTGTATTTATGTAATTGAATTCTTTATATATTTTTTATAATATATATAATTATTTTATAATTTTATATGTGTGATCCGTGGCAACACTTTTTTAGTTTACACTAATGTGCAATGAAGAAGGACTAATTTTTTGTGCATGAAGGGCTGACTTTGTACCACTTTATGGCGTAGCCGGAACTCAGACATGTAACAATTTTGAATCTTGAATTAGGATATGGATTTTATTTCAAGATTCCATTGACTTGTCTTTGCCAAATTTGAAAACCCTTATTTTAGATTCGGTTCTTGTAACCTAATTCGTGAAGATTTAAAAATATGGTTACATCGAGTAAAATAATTGAAATCAATGGTCTATGGAGACAAATATCAATACTCGACTTGTCATCAAGCACCTTTAAAACTTGAAACCCTGACTTTGTATAATACTCTGGTAACGGCCCTGCAAGTTCTGCTTAGTACACCAAGTATACTGACCATGTAGCTGAAGAATACATTTTTTCGTCTACTGTAGAAGCTAAAATCTACATATTTTGCTTTGAAGTGACTCTTGTTACATGGTTGTCTCTAAATGAACTTTATAAAAGAATTAGTAATGCTACATCCCTCCACTTATCGCTATATTGCTATTTGAATTATTATTTCAGTTCAATGATTTATTGTTAATATTTTAATATTTTTAGAATATTTAATTTTCCAATATATTGACTCCACCATTGGAGCTGACAAATCTTGAGATTAGTATTGATGTCCAGACATTCCATTTACATAGACTTGAAAGTTATCCGGAGAGTTAAACTTTAACTTTTGAGGTATGATTTACAACTTGATGTAGAATGGATTTTGAGATGTTGCAAGTATCATGAAATAGTGGTCTTTTCTTATTTTTGTTTAAAAATCTGATTAAGTAGTCTTTTTTTTATTATAGAGTTTGAATACTTATACCTCATATGTATAACTATTGTATTTGAATCTACTAATTATCCATCTAATCTATCTTTATTTTTTGTTAGAGTAAATGATGTAATGGTTTTCTAGTATATTTAATTTCCTCTCTAATCTCATTTTTATGGAATAAATCATGGAAGTGGGTTCTCCAATAATTTAGCCTCTGGTTGGAAATGTATATATTACCAACTATGGAAGAATAATCAGCATATTTGGCTAGCTTCCGAAGAGGTACCATCGTGTGTGTTATCTCGACTAAAATTGATGCACATTAAAAGTTTAAAAGTAGAGAAGAAAGAACTCAAAATTGTCGAGTTCTTCTTGAAAAAAGCAAAAGTGTTGGAGAAATTGACGATAAAATTTGTCGTCGGAATTGAAGATCTATTCCAAGTTTGTTGTTTAGGAGGGGTTCAAATGAATTAAGTTGTAATCATCTGAAACATATAAAAAATATTTTTGTTCCATGTTGAAAATGAAACATATTCACCTCAATAATCATTTGCCTTGTAATGCTTAAAGCTACGGATAAAGCATTCGTAATAAGCTCCTCATTATTCCACGATACAACACGAATTTATGGTCTCTGACAAGTTTAAGAATGAAGGTAGATGTTAGAAAAGAAGGATAAAAACAATTACTTTCTACGAAACTTTAAAAGTCTGAAGGAAAAGTTATCTCCAATCGTGAATCTAGGAGAAAAATTAGAATAAGAATGAAATAGTCTAACCATTCAAGAAATATAGAATATGAGACTGCTTATTACAAGACACATTAAGAAGCCAAAGAAAAAAATGGTAAAAAAATGCCGGAAATGACATTAGAAAAAGAAATGGATAATAAACATGAAACATCATATATGAAGTACCAAAATACTACTTTTAAAAAGTAGATGACATCATAATCAGAAGAGGTGAAAACAGTAAATTTTCTCTGCACTTATGAGTATCGTTCATTATACCAATTAATGTAAAACAACTCATAAGGGTATTAAGTATTATAGCGAAAATAAAACATTACTTCATAAAACTCTAACGTCAACTATATTTTAAGTTATGAATTATGGCATATGGAAACGAAAATAAGAATGTCAACGACTTCTCTTTGCAAGTTTAGATGTTGACGTAACCCATGGAACCGCAGACAACAAACTAGCATATATCTATTCCAGCTGGACAAGAAAAGCAAATTTACAAAATACCTTGTCCTAGCCCAACCCTCATAGAGATTCAATAGTTTACACCGAACAAAAATGAAAGACCGAGATATGAAGGTATCTTTGACAAGATATGGAAACAAAGTTAATAAAAAAAAATGCACAAGTTATGTCTACGAATCTAATAAAATTGATGAAACAATTATCCACACATCACACGACCAAAGACATAATGCTTGTTTGTCACTGCCATTTAAGAACATACTATATTTAGTTTGCTTTTCAAAACAAGTTAACTTCGTAATTTTCTTGGTACAATATCAATGACATATTTCTTCAAAGACAGAAAAGAGATTGTACCTGTCGGCGATGGTACAACACTACTAAACTCATTTTCTCTATCTTCTTCTCCACATATATAAGCTAAAACAACCAGATAGTCGCTAAATGGAGCAATTCCCGATATGTAAGTAGCTGCACTGAAAAGATGCCACAATATCCACCTGGTTGATGCTAAACATTTAAATTTGCTTATGACCCATTAGTCGTTTTAGACTTATTTACTTTTATAGAACTATCTTCATAGATGTTCCCAGCCAATTATCAATACAGTGTCCTCCTAAAAAGATAGAGAAGCAACATACGTTATAGACAACAACATTCTTCATTTGATGAACAAAATAAATATAAATAATAGTAAAACATTAACTGCCCAAGCTGATTATAGACAACAATATTCTTCCTTTGATGAGCAAAATCAATATGAATAATAATAGAACATTAACTGTCAGGCGGGACGGGAGCACTTGCTCAATACAAAAGCGTTTCCAAATCTTTTCTTATTCGTCATGTACTAATTAATTAATTTCGAAACTTTTTCTTACTCGTCATGTACTATCACCGAGTCAGAAAACTAAAAGCCAACAGAAGGATTCAAAGTCTCACCTGCCAAATGAGCAAGTAAAATCTCACGAGGTGGGCTTCCTAGCTATCTTTCAAATAAAGGTAACACGCTAATTAAATTATTAGCAGGGTCCTAAACTTTCACACCAATACCATTAGCCCAAGTAATAAGACTTGCGCTCCACTTTACTGCATGAATGGGACCTTCCCCAGAATGTAAAACGTGCTAGTATATTAATTTAGACTAGTAGTAGTGAGCAAGGTATATAAGTGCGGTTTTTATAATTTGTATTAGTTTATATAAAAGGTAACAAAAATACACTAAAATTATATTTCAGATAATTTAGACTTCAGATGAATACATTTTTATTATGTCTCGTGCATAATAAAATTTGTCGAATAAATTTAAAATTTATTAAAAAAACAGAAATCGTATTAAATAAATTTCAAATACATAAATTGTCGGAAAATAAATACGTGAATATTAATTTTACAACAAACAAATACTAAAAATTAAATAAGCGCAAAAAATATTTTTAAATAGTAGAAAAATTAAAAAAATGCAAATGAGATTTCGCTCGAAAAAAATCAAAAAATTTAAAAAATTGGGTCGTGCACTGATGGTGCGCAGGCGCAACACCATTGGTGTTGTTCATCTTCCTCGCGATTTCGACAGAGGAAGATGAACACTCTACCTACCCACTCAAGCCTCAAAACCTTCAAATTCATCCTAAAAATACTCTAAATCTAGAAAGTAGAACCTAACCTATAAATTCCACATCAAATCACAACGACAAAATACAATTTACTAAATAATAATAGTAATTCAAAAAACTCAAAAATTTGAAGAAAATGAAGATCAGATTTCTTTACCATGGAGGCGCTTGCTGGAGGTGGAAAAAGGTGTTCGAAAATTTTAGAGAGAGAATGAAGATGGAGAATGAGTATAAAAAATATTTTTTATCTAATAATGGGTGGGTTGTTGATGTAGTTGCACGAACCCAAGGCTATATGGCCCTTTTGAACAAACGAAAACGGGCTTTATTTGAGGTCCAGGTATCAGAATTAGGAGCTGCGACAATTCAAATCGAACGCGTCCAGACCCTAAATTGCATCGTTTAAACCCTCGTTTTGTTGTTTTAGTAAATTTTCTGCATTTTCCTATTTTGTTGGATTTTATTAAAATACTTAACCAGCTCCAATCACTTTGAAATTGGGCTGAGCTTTATTTTATTGCATAAGGAAAAACTGTAATTTTGGGCTATGCTTTCGAGCACTTTTATAAAAAGGGCTCTCAAACTCTAGTTTTTTGCCTCAGACTTTTTTGAATATATTTGATTTTTCTCTGAAGTCTCTTTTACTCTGACCTATGGTTAGAGCTATCTATCTTTCTGTTGTTCGTCTTTCTTTCTCTGTATTTTCAGCCGTCTGTTCCATCTCGTAGCTTGGCGCTACCATATTGGTATCAGATTCAAAGTTCATACGGCGTGGGTAACGAAGGTATGGCGCCAAAGCGATCCTTGCGGGGGAAATCCATTCTTCCGATCGCCGAATCGATCGACCGTGAACGATTCAGTCAATTCCAATCCCGACTTGGTGAATAGATGCACTCGTTGGGAAATCAGGTGAGAGACGTACATAAAGCACTACACAGGCTGTTGAACAACCAAACCAACAGATTTCGAGCTCCAGGTTCGAGCAACCAACCGTCGGGATCTGAGAGAGAGACCGGCCGCGAGCGGAATCCGTTTGCTCCTCGGTGAGAACAAGGCAGGGATCACTATTACCCACAAGACTGTTGTGAACAAGTCTTTGAGCAGTCACCAACAAGATATTCTGATTTGAACGCCAGCAACCGGTGGGAATCTGGATTCAGACTGGAGATCCTAGAGTTCCAAAGGGGTCTCGAACCGGAGGAGTTTTTAGATTGGATCGCCTCAGTTGAAAAAGTCATTGATTTCAAGGAGGTTCCGGATGCAAGACGGGTACAGTTGGCTGCAACTAAGTTCTGAGGTCGAGCTGCATCATGGTGGCAACAGCTCAAGCAGACCAGATCAAGGCAAGGTAAGCCAAAAATAACAGATTGGGCTAAGTTTATGAAGCACTTGAGGGCTGCATTTTTTCCTTACAATTATACGCGTATCATGTATCAGCAGTTCCAAAACCTTAAAAAAAAGTCAAGGACTGTTGACGAATACACTAACGATTTTTCAAGCTACAAAACTGTGTCGATATTGCTGATTCAGCAGATCAGCTAGTATCTCGCTATATAGGGCTGATGAGACAGCAGTTTCAGGACCAACTAAACATGTTCGACCCTGTGAATGTGTCCGAAGCACATCAGCGCGCACTGCATCTGGAGAAGGCCCTTTCACGAAGGCCTTATGGAGAAGATACTGCCAGTTTAACTCCATTTGCGTTCCTAAAAAAGACGGTTCCAAGCCCTAACCTAGGCGTACTAACGGCTGCTCCTATGCGTACATGTGCTTTTTTGCACGTCCCTAGTCGCACAATTACTTCCTCACAGGTTCGGTGCTACCATATTCATGAATTAGGTCACGTTGCTTTACAGTGTCCCAAATTACGACAATAGCCGCAACAATCGAGGTGTTTGTTCGCTGACACTGCTGATTTTTACCTGGAGGGTGATCCACGGTTTGATAAGGAACCTGATGAAGCTGTTGATGAGGTTCAAGAGGACCAGTTTACAAGATGAGATATTGGTCAGACATTGGTTTTAAGGCGTACCTGTCTGACGCTGAAAGCCATAAGTTAAGGGTATGATTGGCAATATTTTCCTCTCAACTTGTACTATTATGGGAAAGGTATGCAAATTCGTTATTGATTCTGGAAGCTGCGAAAATGTTATCTCTGAAGAGGTTGTGAAAAAGTTGGCCCTGAAAACAGAAGACCACTCAAACCCCTATAAGCTTTCATGGTTATAGAAAGGTAGTGAGGTAAATATTTTTAGAAGATGTCTGGTATCTTTCTCTGTTGGTAACTATAGGGATAAAGCATAGTGCAATGTCATTGGGATGGATGTGTATCACTTGTTGCTAGGCTGACCATGATAATATGATAAAAACGCCATATATGATGGTAGGAGGAACCGCTACAGTTTCATATGAAATAATGCCAGGTTCATATTAACACCAACTAGAGAGGTATCCCCAAAACCTTCCCTTACAGTATCAAAGGAGTCGGGTGAGAACTTTCTCGCTCGAAAGGCGTTTATCGAACATGCTAATGGAACAGGGATTGTCTATCTTTTGGTGGTTAAAGAATTTAGTACTGATCCATTTGTTGGTATACCTGAGTGAGTTCGATCGCTATTACCAGAGTTTTTTGTTGTATTTCCCGATAATCTACCTACAGGTCTTCCTCCATTGAGAGATATCCAGCACTAGATTGACCTAGTACCGGGTGCTAGCCTACCAAACCGACCGCATTATTGGATGAGCCCAAAAGAGCATAAAGAGCTTCGTAGACAGGTAGAAGAACTGTTGACGAAAGGACACATCCGTGATAGTCTTAGTTTAACACCAAAGAACGATGGCTCAATGAGAATGTGTGTGGATAGCCAGGCTATCAACAAAATTACAGTTAGGTATTGGTTTCCTATTCCTCGCCTTGATGATTTACTGGATCAGTTGAATAGTGCTACTATGTTTACGAAGCTGGATTTGAAGAGCGGATATCAACAAATTCGTATTCGTATAGAAGATGAGTGGAAAACAACCTTCAAGACCCGAGAAGGTCTGTTTGAATGGATGGTTATGCAGTTCGGTCTTTCTACGCTCCTAGCACGTTCATGCGGGTTATGAACCAGGTATTTCGCTCGTTCATCGTAAAATTTCTTGTTGTGTACTTTGATGATATTCTTATATATAGTACCACGGAAGAGCTGCATCTCCAGCACTTACGCAAAGTGTTGGTTATTTTGAGGCGAGAGGAGTTTTATGGGGGGACTCGATAAGTGTTGTAAGTGGATGGGATATCAGTGGATCAGTCGAAAGTGGCAGCCGTGCGAGACTGGCCTATTCCTACTTCCATCACTGAAGTCCACTCTTTTCACGGATTGGTCTCCTTTTACAGACGGTTCATACATAATTTCAGCACTGTCATGGCTCCTATTACATAGTGTATGAAGGGTAATACATTCTGTTGGACCCCTAAAGCAGCTAAGGAGTTTTAAGAAATCAAGGTAAGACTGACCACTGCACCGATTTTGGTTTTACCTGACTTCTCTATAGAATTTGAACTGCATTGTGATGCGTCCAGATTGGGCATTGTAGTTGTACTCAGCAAACGAGGCCGCCCTGTAGCATACTTCAGCGAGAAGTTAAGTGGAGCTAAACTCAACTAAAACACTTATGACAAGGAATTTTATGCAGTTGTACGAGCTTTGAAGCACTGAAGTTCCTACTTGGCCTACAATGACTTTGTCTTGTACACCGATCATGATGCTTTGAAGCATCTTCAGAGTCAGGAGAAACTCTCTTCCCGCCATGCACGTTGGGCAGCATTTACTCAATAATTTACCTTTTTCATTAAGAATACTCCGGGGGCAGTTAACTGCGTAGCTAACGCACTGAGCTGACGTAGCATGATGATTCATATGGAAGGATAAGTTGTGGGATTCGAGTTGATGTAGGATCTACATGCTATCGATCCATATTTCGGTCTTATTCTAGAGAATGTCAGCGCATGTTTGAGAAAATATTTTTCAATCAGCAACGGTTACCTCTTCCAAGGTAATTTACTCTGTGTTCCTGAGGGAAGTTTGAGGCTATTGATTGTACAGGATAGACACAACAAGGGGAATGGGGGTAAAGATCAAACCCTTCACTCTGTATACACTCAGTTCTTCAGGCCGCATTTGAGGCGAGATGTTATCCGTTTTGTAGTTGGTTGTCGGGTTTGCCGGGTGGCAAAAGGTACATCCTCCAACACAGGTCTATGGATTTAGCTTTAACAACGCTTGATAAGGTTCCAGCTAAGGTCGAGAACGCCATTGCTGATCTATGGGAGATCCATGAGAACACCCACAAACACCTGGAGGAAACAACACAGAAGTACAAGGTTGTCGTAGATAAGAAGCGCCGCATGGTGGATTTTGCAGTGGAGGATTTTGTATGGGTTGTTTTGACCAGGGATCGCTATCCAGCGCATGAGTACAACAAGTTGGCTGCAAGGAAGATGGGTTTGTTTGAAATTATTAAAAAGATTAATCCTAATGCATTCAGGTTGAAGCTATCCAGCCATATGAAGACCCATACGTTTTCAACGTGAAGATAATTAGAGTTAGAGGTGCTTCAAGGTAAGGGTTTGGTTGACTTGGAGGGGGTCCAGTGAAGGTTGAATTGTTTAAGTTTCCTTGTTTTTGGACCTTTGTTGGCGTTCCCAAAATTTCTGATTTTTGTGAAAGGGGTATAAGAGGATCCTGAACCGAGCATTCCTTTACCTTTGTTTTTTGCTGGTCCATTAATAGTGATTACCTCAGTGGGCCCTATGAAAGTTGAATTACGGCCCATCTTTACAGAATCAGTCTCTTGTCTTACACCCAAGTCTCCAGATAAAATATCCAGGGAGTCAAAGATACCTATCAACTTATCAGCCCGATTGACTTCCCATTCAGCCCATTTGAATCATCTGATTGTCGATTAGGATGGTGCTTAGTAGAAGCCCTATTCCCAAGCATCAAAAAAATTATAGGAGTCCATGAGAGAGGGGAGGAGTTTATAGGGGAATATTTGATTTTGTTGGATTGAATCGACAAATCAAAACCTCGTTTAGCTCTTGAAAGTTCAAGGTGAGATTCTAAATCCATCTTCAAAAAGGAGGGAGAGGTGTGGGCATACCAAGCCCTAGATTCACCCTGATTTGAACGATCAATATTCCTAGGTAAAAATTCGAAACCGGTTATACAAGGGGGGATGGTGGGTTTTATTGGAGCCTTGGACGAAGAAGCGAGTCTGTGAAACACCAGGGTAAGCGGAACCAGTGAGAAAAACCTTGAGCGAGTTGTCTGCAATGGCCAAGACCAGATTTTGGTAGTACCCAAAAAGGAAGAGGCTATACCAACATAACCTGAGGGATTCAAGCAGTCTGAGGACCAAGGAGTGGAACCAGGGGCTGAGTAAAACCTTACTGGGGGTTGACCATCGGGACTGAGAGATACAGAACTAGGGAGATCCATCATCTCTGAAGGGGGGAGCATCCTGAAAGATAATGTGCCCTTAGCCAGACTCCATATGGTGTCTGGCGAGGGCAATAGCATTTTTCACGTAAGATTCATGAGTCGGGGAGATCGACAACAGATTATAGAGATTCAAATGGAGGGAGACCAGAGGAGAGGTAGATGATTCAGGGTTTGTGTGATAGAGAGGGGTGCCGCCGGGGTTCAAAACGAGGGCTGATGATAGAGACTGGAGACGACTGAGGGAGAAAAAACCAGCAATTCTAGAGGGATTTGCAGGCCTAAGAGAAGAGGGAGATATAGGAACATACTGTGAGGTAAGTAACATGTAAGTTTTTGAAAATGTTCATTATTGATAGGTTGAAAAATGTTGTATTTTTAGTAGAAAAATAAAATTTTATTTTATTTGTATTCGAGTGGAATGCATGTTATGATTTTTCATTCATTTATTGTATTTTTACAACATTAGTGAATGATTTTTTTTATAAAATTAAATATTAGTACGCAAATTTAAAATCAAATCAAATAAGATTACTAAAACATTATAACCATATTCACAAATACATATATTTATTGACACTACTCAATCATAAAAATAGAATAAAATCTTTAAAACATATATTTTGTCTTCACTTTCGATGGTATGTATTCTAGAACAAACATCTGTTACCAAATCAAAATCGTTACAACAAATTTATATTGCTGTTATGGTCGACTACTATAACATAATAATATACCAAACAATTATAGTAAATTTGTACAATGAGCACAAAATAGTAGGATAGTGATAAAGACATTTATTGTGTATTAGGAGAAAAAATATTTATAAATAAATGTATTAGACATTTATATTTGTAATTATATAATACTTTTATATATATATAGATAGATTTATGGGATGTGTGGGAGACAAAAATGAAGATGAAGGACTAGGTTGATACAAGAGGTAAACATAAAGGACTCACAGTGATTTTTAGCTTGAATAAACATCTTATTTTTTATTTTATCTTTATATAAACTTTTATTATCCACTTTAATAGCTCTGCAACACCTTTAAAACATTTTGATGAGATTTTTTAACTCATCAAAGATGTTGTGTGTGAGAAACGTTTTTTATTTCTTTTATCTTAATATCTATGGTATTTCATTTTTGAAGTAGGATACCGACTCTTTAAAAAAAGATTGAAGTAAAATGATGAAAAAAAAACGTAACTTAAGTTATCAATTGTTAGTGCGGGGAGAAATTTTGGTTTTGAAGTACCTAAATGGGTGCACTATAATTTAATATAGTAAATGTTAATTTTATTGATAAGATATATATGACAAAGATATTGAGAGTCAAAATAGACTTATTGAGGATAAAAAAAAGTTATGAAATAAATAGAATTGGATTTTGAAGGTAAATCAGAGTTGATTTTGATGGTAAATCAGAGTTGATTTTGATGTTATTTGTACGTCTTGTGATGTTATTGACCATAGTACTTTCTAGGAATATTTATTCAATTTAACGTATGAATTATTTTTTTGTCCTTAACCATCATAGGCTTCTCCGTAGTTTTCTACTTAATATTTTTCAGATCTTAGGTCCATAAAGCTCCAGATAATGAAAAATTTAATCTCTCGAAAGCAATCGCACCATCCTATAAGGATAATAGGGTTTCGACCAAAGTAGTTCTCTCCTGCAATTTTTGCTTTTTGGTCTATGTGCTTTTAATCAAAACAAAGGCACCGAATTTCTTTTTTCAGTATCATATTTCCTTTTTTGTGTTGTGTGGAGTTTAATATCCGTCATTATTCTCAACTCGTTAAGATCGACTGTGGTGCTCTTGGCAAGAACTGAGGCCACCGTGCATAATGGCGAAGCCTTCACTTACTTCACAACATTTGCCTCCAATATATAAGGCTTTGTCATGTTTATGTGGGAGTAAGGTTGTGTCCATCCCTTTCGTTTGGCCTATCGAATCCAGGGCTTATATGTTCGACATGTTTACTGTTCCACCTTATTGTTTTTACCTTGCTAAGCAAAATTAGTAATATGTTTCATATTTTGGGCCGCATCTCAGGATGTGAAGCAATGTCCTCCTCGTTTATCGATCTTCAACTAAGGCCATCTCCAACGGTCTTATAATTCTTAGTTACCCTAGATTTATTTATAGTCGTGGTAACACTACCATAATTGCTACCCTTCTTGCCTTGTTTAAATGTCCCTAGTCACGTCCTTACGGGCTCCTCTCTCTTTGCGCGGTTCATAAATATTCATATATTCCTTTACAATGTTAGAAGATATAATTTTACGAAATGAAAGCCTCTTCTTCTAAGCTGCCAAGGGGACACCTTAAAATTTAAACTAATAAATTTTGTGGGCTTCATCAAACTGTTGGTGAAGAAAGTTATATTTTTCTCCTTCACATCAAATGTGTTGGATCATAAACTTGAACCATTTAAAATGTCCAACCCACTCAATAAGGCCCATCAAGACCATGTTCTAGAAACAAATTAAATATTAAATATTAATTTAGTGGAGGTTGTATCTAAGACCATCTTTAAGTTGAGTGAAAGATACTCTTTTATGTTGAGTATAAGAAACATTTTACCTTGAGTGTAGTCTTGAGGTTGAGTGTTTAAGTATCCATAAGCTCTCGGATGGTGGATCTTTGTCTCCACTATGGTTATATAAATAGTGGAGTTCTCCGACCATCTAGAGCATCACCAAACACACCAAAAAGTAAATTAGAGAGAAAATTACAGTGAAAGAAAAAAGAGACAAAAATGCTCTCTTAAGTGTTGGAAAAAATATTTCTCTTCAAGTGTGAGTTAAAAGTTTGCCTTGTAATATCTCTTCTTTTTAATCTACATCAAAGTTGTTTGTTTGTTCTTAATGAGTGTTGTTTTATTATTTTTCGCCAACAAAATGTTGTTTCACCTATCTTGGGAAAACGCCAATCTACATATCTAGGAATGCACCAATATACTAGGATTTAGGAATGTATCATCTCCTCGACATAATCATACACATGCTGCTTCACAACCCAAAACTGGATTTATTCACGGGACGCGTACACCTTCAATATTTTTCTCTGACCACCATCTCTAACAAGTTTTCTCATCAACATATAACATGACATCGGGATTGGTATCCATGTCAAGAGGGAGAACATCTCTACTCAAGCTGCAGTATTACTCCGACGAGAATTCACCAAATGTAACTCATCATCTCGAGTAATCTACAAAGTGGTGTTCTTTTTTATAAATGAAAGGAGTGACCTTCATTTTTGTTTTTTCATTATCGTGAAAAAAGAAAATAAACAAAGAATAAGTATTTGTAAAGAAATATAAACGCTAAAGTTGGAAGCTTTTGTAAAAATAAAAGATTAAGATACAAATACTATACGGTTAGAATTCTTCAAACATTTATCGCGTGAAAGAGAATAAAGGAGAATGATTCACCTTTACGTAGACACATGTAAGACATATCTAACTGTCTATTTATTTAAATCCAATGCCTTAAAATTTTGCAGAACCAACGGTGGATCACAATCAAAGGACGAGACGATAGAAGACCTATTGGTTAGATCTTACGTGCAAAAAATCGTACCAATTTGAACCACGGATCACCTCCACATGTTTTTTTGCAGCGCGTCTACAATAATTGCATCCAAATCCGTGAACTTATGCCGCTTGACCATATTTAGCTTTTCCTTTTTTTGGAAAGCATGAAAATTACTACTCCCTCCGTTCCGTAATGTAGGACGTTTAAGGTAAGGGCACATATATTAAGAAGTCTATTTTTTTATTTGTATTCTTTTGGTCAGACGTGAACATTTACTAAATTGTCCTTTTCACCTCTAGTAGTTGTCAGATGTAGAGTATTCTTTTGGTCAGACGTAGAGTAATAAAATAAATATTTTAGACGTTCCTTCTACTCCATCGAATCTTTTTGTGCGCCAAATTTTAAATTGAAAATTTCAATTACAAATCAAATGCAATCAAAATTTGGCTATGAAATTTCAAATTTCATTTCCCACAAAAACTGAATCATGAACTATATAAAACCATATCTAACCATATTTTTAGTTATAAAAAACACAAACCATGGGTGAATTTTTATTTTTGCCCGATCTTAATCTTACTCCACCCATTTTAGTTGATCTTATTCCTGATCTTAATCTTACTCCATCAATTGATCTTAATCTTACTCCATCCATTCTAGTTGATCTAAACATGGAGCCTGATTTGGAGATGGAATCAGAAGATGATTTTAATATGGGTAATTATTTCCCTAATTTTTTTATTCTATTTTTGTATATTTATGCATTACTTACTCGATAGTGTAATTGTTAGATTTTTTTAAAGAGAAAGTATGGCTTTTGTTTCTAGTGTGCCCGCAACTCTATTGATGCTATTTCTTTTAGCGGGTTCTTTTGTAACAAAAGGGAATACACCAATTTTACCCGAAAAAATTTCATTTCCTTGTATATCAAAACGTGGGCGTGCTATTGCAACTAAGAACATAACTTTTCCAATAAAATTTTTGCTTTTGCAAGTTCGAATTGGATCTTCTTCATCCGGTAACAAATAATAATTTTCAGATTTTTTTGTTAAATAAAACCATTTTTCATCAATATGAACAACATTGTACATATTTACAAAAATTGGATCATGTGGTATGCTAGTAACATCCAACATGGAGATACAAAACCTTAAACGAGCTATCTTATTTTCTTCTTTCAAAAACGGTTTAATAGCATTTGAATGTCTTCTTAGACATCCTGATTTTAAACGTCTAAACAATGTGGTTTTTTTCATGTTCAAAGCATAAGAAAGAGAAGCAAGAGTTGTTCTTTGAGATAAAGGAATATCACGGACTTGATCAAGATTGATTTCAATTCTTTTACGCCCACAATTCTTTGTCCTCTTATGAGATACATTAGCACGTGTTTCATCATTTTTTGATTGTTTCCAAATACGTTGAATTGTTCGTATGGAAACTGAAAATTGAGATGCAACTAAACTTGTGGTTCCTTTCTTTAATTTCCCATCAATACTTTTTTGTAAAAGCATATTGTATATACTTTTACGTTGATCATTCGTTAAAACATTTCTTTGTACCTGAGATGGTGGATGATTTAAAAGTTCTTCAAAAGTATCCTCATTAGTGGGAATTTCATCTGCAAATATAAAAAAATAAAAAAGCAACACTTTATAAATACATTTAAACATAAATATTGTACAACATATCTAATTTTAATATAAATACAAATAAATATAAATACAAATATTTTGACGTAAATTATTTATTTAAAAAAAACTGCTCCAAAAAAATCTAACTACCATAACCACAAAAAAAAACTTAACTTCTCCTAAAAAATCTAACTACCATAACCACACAAAAAAACTAAAATAGACATAAACTTCATTTTTTTTCTTTTAAATTTCAAGAAACCTGTTTTTATTTCTTCGTGAAAAATCTAAGTACCATACTTACCTACTTTCTCTCTAAAAACTAACCACCATACTTATCTTTATCTCCTAGTTTCTCTCTAAAAAACTAACCACCATACTTATCTCCTAGTTTCTCTCTAAAAAAACTAACCATCATACTAATCTTTTACTTTCTCTTTAAAAAAATCTAACAATTACACTATCGAGTAAGTAATGCATAAATATACAAAAATAGAATAAAAAAATTAGGGAAATAATTACCCATATTAAAATCATCTTCTGATTCCATCTCCAAATCAGGCTCCATGTTTAGATCAACTAGAATGGATGGAGTAAGATTAAGATCAATTGATGGAGTAAGATTAAGATCAGGAATAAGATCAACTAAAATGGGTGGAGTAAGATTAAGATCGGGCAAAAATAAAAATTCACCCATGGTTTGTGTTTTTTATAACTAAAAATATGGTTAGATATGGTTTTATATAGTTCATGATTCAGTTTTTGTGGGAAATGAAATT
The DNA here is from genome assembly GCA_036936605.1 of Limnanthes douglasii subsp. nivea. Lineage (NCBI taxonomy): Eukaryota > Viridiplantae > Streptophyta > Magnoliopsida > Brassicales > Limnanthaceae > Limnanthes > Limnanthes douglasii. The sequence continues at coordinate 18,581,297 of JAUPFV010000003.1, read as the reverse complement.
TGAAATTTCATAGCCAAATTTTGATTGCATTTGATTTGTAATTGAAATTTTCAATTTAAAATTTGGCGCACAAAAAGATTCGATGGAGTAGAAGGAACGTCTAAAATATTTATTTTATTACTCTACGTCTGACCAAAAGAATACTCTACATCTGACAACTACTAGAGGTGAAAAGGACAATTTAGTAAATGTTCACGTCTGACCAAAAGAATACAAATAAAAAAATAGACTTCTTAATATATGTGCCCTTACCTTAAACGTCCTACATTACGGAACGGAGGGAGTATATATAAAGCAAGTCAATTGATATTCTAGGATAGTAATCTCGGCAGTCATATCGCAAAGACTAAAAACGAAGAAATGAGGCTATTGATAAAGGTGGATTTCACCCACCTGGTGAAGGCTTTATTCCAAAAAAAAAACTTACAGTAGAATTTCACATGACCGAATAGTGATAGGGCCAATCCTTTTCGGGAGAAATTATTGATGTCCAAAAAAAAACATCATTAATACAAATCAATTATGAAAGAGAGTGAAACGTAGCAGAAGCTTAAAAGAGGGATAAAACCCTAATTTTGTTTTTTATTTAATCAAAATAGTCTGACGATAAAATAAGGTATAGGATGCTTTATATAGCATCTATCCAAAACCCTAATATCAAATAAAGAAAATTACATAAATGTCTAGAAACTAAAACAAATAAATAAAATAACGTCTAAATATGAAAACTGATTTTCGAAGGTTTTAGAGGTCGAATTTGGGTATTAAACTTTGTGACAAGTCACAGTTTTGAAATCTTACGGTCTCGTCGAAATCTTCGATTTGAGTACCTATTTCACCTAATTCCGATACCTGCCCAAGAAACCAGTTTATCCGCAATCTTCGCTGCATCATCCTTCCCCGGTTGGAAAGAATTCGACCTCGAATTCAAAACGTGGAAACATTGGATGAACTGCACTACAACATTCGGAAGTGACTGACTCAACTCCTATGCTATGGAAACCCCGAGTTATAGCATCCAAGTCAGCATCGAAAGAACCGAACAGCAAAAACCTACAATATCGTGTGATAGCAGAAGCCTCCAATCTCTTGAAACCCAAACTTTCTATCCCATACTTAGCATACATATCGACCACGACACTGTTTCTTTTGGACATTTCATCAAATACCTTAGGTGCACAAGAATAAGAACGAAACACAACGATGTCATCCAGTGAAGACCCGATTTTAGAGCTCACAGAATCCGTAATCTTCATATAACCATTCCAACCCAATCGTGTATCACAATTACACTTACTATTGAATGTAATCGATTCATGTAACATCAAAGTGTGAACACTTCTAAGAACATAAGCATGGCGATACATATAACCCGAATTGGGATCGGAAACGCTAGAGAAAAAAGTGAAATCGGACAGACCATATGATTTCGGCTTACCTTTTTCAGCTTCGTACTGGTTGGAGTATTTTGTGAGAGCCTCATTAATGACGCCAGTTTGTTTTGTCTGTGTTCGTCTACCCTGTGTGCGTTTTCCTCGTTTTCGAACCCGTACCCTTCTGAATCTTTTTTCTCTATTGGTCCCAGACGGTTTGGTTGGTGGCAAGAACAATGGTAAGAACCCGTACCCTTCTGAAACTTTGTTCTCTATTCAAACCCGTAACCTTCTGAATCTTTGTTCTCTATTGGCTCCACTGATATATTTTCTTTTATTTTTTATTTTTGGTTTTGAGTTGGAGAGGGTATACTGGATATCATATCTTTTATCCACCGATTCATCCGTAGGAAAAGAAGAGAAACTTGAATTCGAAATTAATTCTTTGTTTTTCGATGAAAAAAATGGTGTAAAAGGTTTTGTTTCTTTATCCTTAGCTCTAGAACCTCTGGTGTTTTTAGGAGTAGAGAAAGAATTATTGTTTACCTTGTCGAAAGAAGATGCGATTTTTTCTGGTGTTATCCAAATATCATCGTCTACATTATTAATCGGATCATCTTCTTCCTCCTCATCACCGTATACATCATAAATCGGATCTCCTAATTCCGACCAAGTTTCATCAGAAATTTCACCTTCGTTGTCAGCCTCATACTCATCAGAGAGTGGATGTTTGAGTATCAGCGACTCCTCCATGTCACCATCAAAGTCAGGAATGTTGACTTTCTGGGTCCGGCGAGCCAACTGGTGCGGCGACTCGGTCACATCTGTGCGAGTCAACAGCTGATAGAATTCGTCGGTATATTTATCCACAGATCTAGGTTCCTGACGAAGATTCTGACGTCGCTGGTAGAGATCCCGCTCGAAGTTGTAGGGAATGAAAGCCTTGCGGAGTTTTCTTTTGAATTTCTCCCAACTCTGGACTTTATCCTTACCTTCACGCGCGCGGTTCTGCTTCACCTGCTGCCACCAAGCCTGTGCCCTACCGCGTAGGTGAATGGTGACTAATGCGACCCTTCTCTCCTCCGGAACCTCCTCGAAGTCCAGGACTTCCTCAATCTGTGATAACCAATCGATAAGGGCCTCCGCCTTAAGGCTGCCATCAAATTCCGGGATGTCTAACTTGAATCCAAGCTCCCAGCGGCGTGGGTGAGAAGTAGTCTGGTCGATCCCCTCCCCAAAAGGGTGAACCATGCCCTCAACCTCTGTGCTTAGTTGCTTGGCGGTAAGAACAGCCACCTGCCGGGTAAGATCGGCTACCTGACGGCGTAGGTCAGCATCTTCACGATCATCTACATCACTTGTATCTCGGTACACTCTAGCGCCACCGCGACCGCTGGTTCTTGCTCGTACCATCGCGCAGGACTGCCTGTATCTGATACCAAATGAAAGAGAGTGAAACGTAGCAGAAGCTTAAAAGAGGGATAAAACCCTAATTTTGTTTTTTATTTAATCAAAATAGTCTGACGACAAAATAAGGTATAGGATGCTTTATATAACATCTATCCAAAACCCTAATATCAAATAAAGAAAATTACATAAATGTCTAGAAACTAAAACAAATAAATAAAATAACGTCTAAATATGAAAACTGATTTTCGAAGGTTTTAGAGGTCGAATTTGGGTATTAAACTTTGTGACAAGTCACAGTTTTGAAATCTTACGGTCTCGTCGAAATCTTCGATTTGAGTACCTATTTCACCTAATTCCGATACCTGTCCAAGAAACCCGTTTATCCGCAATCTTCGCTACATCAAATTATAACATGGTCAAATCTTGAGAAGTAATGTTTTGACAATATTAAACATGTTTATATATACACACGGACAATTAAAATCTTTTAAAACTAAGTAATCATCAATAATTTTAACATCTATAATTTTAGCATATTTTTACAGCATCTATAATTCGTTACAATTCTAGAGTAGTAACTTCTAAAAAAATATTACAATTTTAAATTTTTATTGGCCTTAAGCATTTCTCTATCATCAATTACTAGCTGATTTGGAATAATTACATACTAATAACTCTCACGTCTTGAATTTGAACGTAAAAGTAGCAACTAGAAAACCCTTAGTACTCTTTTCCCTATAAGTCAGTTAAAGTCCCCTGCGTGAACAATATTTTAGGTATCTCCCAGCAATCTTTTATCTAACTCTTTTACTGCTCCAGACAACATGGTGTTGTGAATATTTTTATCAAGTTTGTTGGATGTTGCGGAGCAAGTTGTGTAGTCTAGGATGGTTTGTTGGGGTACACAGCCTAAAGGAGGTAGTCCATTGACGATTACTTTAGGGGTTTGGCTAAATTAGGCCTCAAATTTTGTTAACCATTTCCAAAATATAAAGAATTTTTTTAATTCAATAGTTAAAGACGATTTTATCTTTTGACCAATAATCTTTATTTTTGTCTTGTAGTGGAATGTGGGTATGGTTGGCCAAATGTAGAAGGACACAAAATTACTCCTCCAAACAACCCTCTTATACTCAATACTTAACCAAAATTTTAAAAACTTCCAAAAATTCAAAAACTCCAAAAATTTCAAAAACTCACAAATAAACACTTGAACCTCCAAAAATTATTACTTTTTTTTGTAAATTCGGAATAATCGAAAGATGGACTCTGAATGTGAGAAGCTTGCTGAAGAGCATGAGACTCCAAATATGGTAGTTGTTCTAACCAATCTATTTAGAAAAGTTTCTATTTTGGTAGGCTTTTTATATTTAGAAAGCTAGAACCCGAAGTACCCCGCCGGTTTCAACCATCTAAACCGGCGGGGACTATGAACATTCATAATAAAAAATATGAAGGTTCCCCGCCGGAGCCCACCATGTCCACTCGGCGGGTTCATCGAGTCCCAACCGCCGGGTGGGACACCCGAACCCGGCGGGGCCAACTCCCTTGTTTTGTGCAAATTATGAGTTTCATTTTGTGTTTGGTCCCCGCCGGGTATATTATTGGAACCTGCCAGGGGTAGATAGTTCCACCGCCGGTGTGGAATTATGTAACCGTCGGGGTCAACCCCTATGTTTCTTCCCTAATGGAGTTTGATTTTGGCCCCGACCCCCGGCGGGTGGTGAATTGTCAACCGTCGGTTGACAATAGCCCCGCCGGGTTGAGAATTTTCAACCGCCGGTTTAACAATGTCCCCGCCGGTTGGAACCATATAGAACCGGCGGGGCAACATCCTTCAATGTGTGAATTTTCTAACCGTTGGGTTGGGGTTGGCTTATTTTATCCATGCTCGTATTTGATGGTTTTTTTCACATAGGGTGAAGAGTTAAAGAGTGGAGATGGAGGGTTAAAGGATGAGTCAAATGATGATTTGATTAGTTCGTGCATGGCGAAGGCGGAGGAGGAGGAAATACCGGTGCCTTGCTCCATCGATTATAGCGAGTTGTTCAACACCAAATCTCACTACTACTCCCATGCATACCTGATTGAATGGGTTAAGGAAATCGCATTAGATAACGGGTTTGTAATTATTTTACGCTGATGCGATAGACACGATCGTAAAACTCCGAGAGTAGAGTTTGTGTGTGAAAGATCTGGAGTTTACACAAAACTGGTAGATCCCAAGGATCTAAAGAGGAAGTCTACCCGAACGAAAAAATGCGGATGCCCGTTCGCCCTTAAAGGAAAGAAGATGGGTGATGATTTGTGGGGAATAGAGGTTGTCTGCGGCGTTCACAACCACGATACTACATCCTACAAAGAAGGTCATTCCTACGTGGGATGCTTTCAAAAAATAGAGATGGATTTCGTGGTTACTTCTACGAAAATGGGATCCCGTCCTCGTGATATTCTTGGTGGAGTGAAGAAATTGAACCCTAAGAATTCTTCTACAATGCGCATCGTGTACAACGCATTACTAAAACACCGGAAGCTCGAGAAAGGCGGTCGGTCGTAATTCCAATACTTGTTGGGTGAACTAAAGCGACTAAACTACTACGAATTCCATAGAAAGTCCGAAGACGGAAGCGATATCATATGCGAGCTTTTTTTTGCACACCCGGTTAGTTTGGATTTGTTACAGACATTTCCGAACGTCATTTTAATGGATAACACGTACAAGGTGATCAAATACGGGATGTCGTTGTACGAGGTCGTGGGTGCAACTTGTACGGGGAAAACATTCTACATTGGATTTGCGTTTATGTCGAATGAAAAAATCGAGACCTACAAGTGGGTGTTAGGATGCTTACATTCGTTGATGGTAACTCACTCCATCGAATTACCATCCATTGTTTTGACGGATAGAGACTTGGCGCTTGTGAATGCGGTGGAGGAATTGTTCCCCAATGCAACGCACATGTTGTGTCGATGGCGCATCAACATGAACGTCCTAGGAAAAAAAAGGATCATAAAGGAGAAGAAAGTGTGGAATGAAATGATGTTGGCGGAAACGGAATTAGCCTACGGGAACTACCGGTCGGAATTGCACCGTGACTTCAAAGAGTATCCGGAAGCGATTGAGTATACCGAAAGTTGGGTAGGGCCGTACGGTGACAAGTTTGTCACGTGGAGAACTAACAAGTGGATGCATTTTGGTAACCAAACCACAAACCGCGTGGAGAGCGCTCATTCGAGCCTCAAGCGTTTCATCGGTACGAGCAAAGGTAACTTTGAATCTTTTTGGTTGAAGTTGCATACTTTGATCGAATTGCAACACGGGGACATCAAGGCTTCCTTTGAAAAGAGCAGGTTGTTGGCCCTACATAAATTCACAAACATTGTGTACGGTAAACTAAAAAACAACATCTCCCACTATGCAATGGAACTTTTGGCCGACGAAGTCGAATGTGCCCGCAACATGACAATCGCATCGGATATGCCTTGCGGTTGTGCCATACAAACTACGCACGGTATGCCTTGCGCCCACGAAATCTATGAGTTTGTTGCGAAAGGCATAGAGGTGCCGCTTGAGTTGTTTCATGAACATTGGAAGAGGTTAGACATCCTAGTTCGTACCAACCTCTCGACGAATGAGCAACTTAAAGCCAAACTTGACAAACTAGTATGCGATGTCATGGCGTCCAATGACAAAGCACGCATAGAGCACGTTTATAAACAATGGTTTGCCGTCGTCCATCCCGAAACAACTAACATTTTGGAGCCATTGGTTAAGCAAAAAGCGCGCGGTCAACGTAAGTTATCTATTGCCGCTGATGATACATCCACTAAACGCGACAAAAGTGGGCACGAGTATGTGCTTCAATCAGAAAATGCTAGTACGCCATCCTTACTTGGAGACTTCAAACTTCCAACCGCAACCTTAAGTAAAGGGAAAAAAAAGAAGGGGCCTAAACGTGGTTCGGAAAGCGCCCCCGCTCGTACGAAAGGTAGCGCTATTCCAACGCAAGCAAGTGGGACAATGCTTAGTAGTGGAACGGTGGGTTGTAGGTCAAGCTCTACGATGCCGGTGAAGGCAAGTTTTGTAGACCCCAAAGGATACATGAACCAATTCCCCATCTATTTTAGGCCTTTCGTAGAGTCCATTAGCGATGTTAAATCCGATGGCCATTGCGGGTACCGCTCGATAGTGTACGCCTTGAACGGGAAACAAGATGGGTGGAGGTTGATAAGGGATGCCATTTACAACGAGCTGATGGATTATGCATCCGTCTACGTTAAGATTTTTACTAGCATGAAGGATTTGATTGATGTTGCGGAGCGTGTGAAATGTTCTAGCGATGTGGGAACTAAGGACCATTGGATGTCCATGCCCGATATGGGAGTGACAATTGCATCTGCGTTTAACTGCATACTCCATTTTGTTGGGCTATTCTGAAATATGGATGTCGGCTTCACTTTTCTTCCGCTAAGAGGTGCACCTCCTCAGATGCCAAACCGGTTGGAAATCGGATTGGGTTGGCTCAACTCCAACCATTTCGTGAACGTAAGTATTCATACAAGGGGTATGTTAATGGTAATTTTAATATCAAGAAATTTATTTTATCGTGTTTTCGTTTTGTAGCTTGGGATTAAGGCGGAGGCCCCATGTGCTAGGATACATCCTTGTTGCTTAAAGTTGCGTTCACCAGAAGCAGAAGGTTGGCCATTGCCGATCGCATCTCGTTGCAAGAAATACGAAGAGCTTAAAATTATTACTCCGAAGTAACCGATTTATCCGCTTTTGCTTGATGACTAGACAATTGTAATGAATGTATACCCTGGATGGTTTTTATGTTTTTTTGGTTTTTATGTTTGGATTTTTTTATGTTTAAAACAATAACACTTAAGCTTTTTAATATCCCGATTACATTAAAACATTACACTTTAATCAAAACCATTGCATAATTAGAAATACATAAGCACATAACATAAACCAAATGATAGATAAGCTAACCCTGACTTAGCATTGCACATTTAGTTTTACGGAGTCGGATAGTTCATTCCAAATTCCTTTTCATCACTACTTCCTTCGGGAGTTGAGTACGTTTCAATGGCGCTGGCTATTGCGTCGGCTATTTCTTGCTTCATCCACTGTATCGTATGTGACACCATCTCCTGCGTAATTGTACTCTGCAATCCCATGTCGAATACCTTTCGGACTTTGGTTCAGACTTCCCAAGGAAGTGACTCGATATGTATAGTCACTGTTTTAAGATAAGCTAACCTATCGGCGACTTCTTCGCGTGCACGTGGTCGGGGCATTAAACATCCTGGACACGATGCCTCCCTACCGTGGTTGAAGAACATTCTGCACAGAACCGTATCTACGAAACCAGGAATCTCCTCTTGTATCGTACATTTGACGAAGTCGAATGCGCTTAGGAGGCTTGCATCTTCGTACACATTCCAGCCAGAATCACCCATTGTTATAACTTAAGTGTTTAGTTTCATAGTCAGATTACAGTATTTATAGAGTACGTATATGTGGTTCAATCATAAAAATAATGAGCGGGAAAAGGGAGTTATTTTCCCCTCTTATTATTTGTTTATTGGCGGGAGTCTCATTAGGTTGGTGTTCGAATTTGGCGGGACTTATTTCGATGGCAGTTATTGTGCCAAAGTATTTGGCGGGAGTTTAATTTCTATAAAATAAATGTCATGCCCACACATTTAAGGGTAAACAACAAGAGAAACCCTAAAATAATGTGTCTCTGGAACGAGTTAGAAGATCAATATCTAATTAAAGCATCAATCAAACTTGGTAACACTCACATGGAAGAGGGGCGTAAAGCGTACTGGGAGGCATTGCTATGCCAAATGTACTTATTATACGGAAGGGATGGTATCCAACCGCCAAACATTTCAAGGCGTGTTGATGAGGTGAAGGCTATGTGGTCAGTCCTACTCACACACCGCCTTCATCCGGTTTCTGGCCTCACCGAATTAGAACGTCGTGTTGCGAGTAACTTGTTCAAATGTCAAGACACGGATTCGATAACGGAGGATCAACTGGATAGGGTTTGTTCTGACATTATCGACATCCGCTTACAGGAAATGAGTGATTAACTGGATAGTGCCTGTTTGTATCAGTTTGTATTTCGGTTTAATTTTCTTTAGATGAATGTATGTTCTATTGTTTGAGGTTGAGGTTTAATGAATGAATCTCCTTAGATGAATGTATGTTCAACTCGAATGCGGTGATATGTAAAATACATTAACATTGAACAACAACTAGAAACCCAAACATAACAACTTAACATTACATAAAAAACGAGGACAATACGCAACATAAATAATAAAAACATAACAACTTATAACAACATTACGCAACATAAATAATAAAACCACGTTCGAATACGACAGATTGCACTATTAGTAGTCGTAACGCAAGCTGTGTAAAACATCGTCGCCATCCTCCCTTGCCATAACCATATCCTCCACATATGCTACCATATCCCTAGTGATATAGTCGCAGACGGTCATGTCCCAGACCTTTATCGCCTCCTCTTTTATTCTTCGCGGCATGAACAACAACTTCGTGAGGGGCTGAACAAAAAGGTATCGTGTTTTGATTTCGTCACAGATGCGCACAAAGATACCTCCAGTTTCTAAATAACCGTAGTTGTAATACATATGACACAAAACCCTTTCAAAAAATGCATCACTCCTATCTTCACCCAACTCGGCCCGGGAATCCTTCACTGCTACAAGCATATAGTAGTCTTCATTAGTGGTAAACTCCATGTGTTTCTAAGTTTTTGATGGATGCCATGTTGCTCGGTAACACTTGTATATTTATAATGGTATTATTTTGTTGGCGGGAGTTTCATTTGGCGGGAGAGTCATATGGCGGGAATTGTTTTTTTGGCGGGGCAATAAATTTCTCTAGGACCCCGCCGGTCCAATAATTGTCACCCGCCGGTTGACAACTCCCCCGGCGGGGTCAAAACTTCCCCGGCGGTTCACAATTTTCATCCCGCCGGGGAAGAAGCCCACATTTAAACAAATGTGAGAAACCCATACCGATACATGGCCCCGCCGGGTCAGATATTTTCGACCGGTGGGTGAAATACTTCCTCAGCAGGGAGGAAACATCCCCGCCGGGGCTGAATTTTGCATAGGGGGGGGAGTAGACCTATCCTCTAGAAATTGTGAGGATGGATTGTCGAAGGCCTCCCCGTCGGCCAAGCATTTGTCACCCGTCGGTTGAAAATGTCCCCGGCGGTTGAGTATTTTCCAACCGGTGGGAATATCGAGTGAAAAATGTAATTTTCCACTCGATATCAACCGACGGTATAAGGGACCGCCCCCGTCGGATATTTTGGGTATCAAAAAGGTGTTTTGGGTATAATGTTGGGCTACTTAAAATTTGTTTGGGTATGGTTAAAATTGGGGCTGGTTAGCCAATTGGGCCCTATTTTAACCAAACCCTTACTTTAAGTACTCCCAATTTGTAGACCTTCTTCATTTGTTGCTGCAGTTCGGTAACAACTTTTCTCATGGTATTGGTCCAAAACTGATAGTAAAGCATTATAAAAACTCAAACTTTACTTTATGAGTAGCCATTGCCACCGTAGCTTATTATTGCGAGAGAGCTTTTGAGGTCATTCATGCTGTAGACTCCTTCGCGGATCGTCTGGTTGAACAACTGCACCTGAAGTTTTATAGTTGGATAATTCGCATAGCCTTTAATTGCCGCGGCCCCTCCATATGCGAAGTTCATTCCGTTCCTTTTGTCACCATTATTTCTTCTCTCGTACGAAATTGGCGAACAAATTTCTATATAGCGTGCTACAAAAAAACGTTCATGTTAATATTAAAAAAAAACATGCGAGTCTAATCAGCTCAGGCTCATCAAAACTCATCGTGGCAAACTTAAACAGGTTAACAAATTCAAGAGAGGAAATTGGTAAGGTCACTTTAACTTCTTCAAGGAGTAATAGTTAATATTAGTTCTTTTTATAAATGATAGTTTCAATTATTTGCTTTTGCATATACTATGTATCGAATTCATTTCGGCTCAAAATTATCTTAATTTATCGCACTGTTCGGTTTGAAAAGATAAATATTTTTCAAATGGATCTAATTCCCATTATTTAATTTCTGGCAAAACTATAATCCCCAGTATTTTATTTTGAAACTATGGGTTAAAACTAGTTTATAACAACTTTATAACTCTGACAAGTCGTTTGTGAACTATATACATACAGTTACGGAAAATAATAATTTTTTTAACAAATCTTATATTTTTTCATGGTCATTATATATCTATTCAGATTTTCAAGTAGCAAAACAGAATCACAAAGGTATGTATTTGAATTTTATAAACTTGGAGGGGAAGAAAAGTAAAAAAAAAATCATATTCAAATGAAATCAAACATAGTTTGTATACGAGTGAAAAATTATTAGTCCAATCAATCTATTTTCTTTTAGTCAAATTGATTACTTTATTAAATTTTTTAATCCAAATACATGAAAAGACCCAAAAGGCCTAGATCATGAAAAAGATCTGTATCAAAAGGCCTAACACGTCCAAAACCATAAAATAGGCCTTATAGATTTGATAAAATCAGAAATTAAACCCACCTTTGTCTTCAATCTATCAATCCTCACTCAGCGCGATAATCCTAATCAGAAACCCCCTCTTCTTGACTTTCCTAGCCTCCATCGCTGAAAAAACCATCTATCAGACGAAATATTTGTCTCTTTACCATTACCAAGTTACAAAAAACGCAGCTCACCGAGAAATCAACCCACCTTCCTTCGAAACCAAACCGAGGAAGCTCCACTGACTTAAAACCCCTTGCAATAGTTGGTTTTAGCCCGATTTCTAGGAGGAATCCAAACATTTAAAGGAGAACCCAGACTTTTAGCCACTTCCAAGATTGTTTCCACATGAAACATGAACTCAGGAATGTTAGGAAGGTTGATGAACACCGGAGTAACAGGGTTTTCAAAGTTAGGGTTATTATTAGGAGCCCACTTTAATAAACGCTTAGTTTTGTTTCCTATGACCGAGACATTTCTTCTCCATAACTTCTTGAGATCGTCCTTCAAAGAAAATTTGATAAAAATGTGACGAAAATCAAACCTAAGGACATTAAATTATCCTTTGAAATTGAATCCTTCCAAGAAAGACTTTATTAAACTTTAATTTGGTTTTCCTGTAGCAAAGTTTCCCACAAAAGTATGCTTTGAAGCTGCTTTCAATTTTTCACAATCTTCAGCTTTTAAGATGATCTCATGAAATTCTTTGATGTTGTTCCTTACTACATTATCATGATGAATTTTTGTAGTATGCTGTTTAAAGAGAGGCACATAAATCTTCTGAATAGTCTCTGATTTTCCACTTGTTACGGGCTCAAAGGCTGGGTTATTCCTGATCTTAGGGAGATCAATGTGCGCTGACGGCAATGGAGGAAAACTTAGATTGAGATCTACTAATATGAACTGAGCAATCTCCTTCTTCCATTGCAATAGCAGAGAAGAACCAAAGTTTAGAATTTAGTTTCTTGATTTAGCTCCAATTCTTGGAGAGAAATGTAACCAACTTTTTTAATATATCAACAAATCCCCTATCTAATATATTTTTAAGTTATTAGGTTTTTATAGCTATTTAAAGTTTAAACCGCTGAATAGTTTTTTTACTATTTCATTTTTTTGTTTAGTTCCATGATTCAAAATTATTTGTGATGATTTTTCGACTTGGCAAAATCTATAAAATTATTTTTGTTGAGTGGTCTTTGTCATGGCATCATAAAACTTTTTTATAGATTTTTTCAAGTTCAAAGACTAAATTCATAGATTTTGCAACTCATGAACTAAATTTATCGATTTTGTCAAATTCAAAGAGCATCATCGATGATTTTAAAGTCGATGGACAAAATGAAAGAAAAAGAGACAGTCAAGGAACTATTCATTGATTTAATCCACTACTTAGCATTGAAAATTGTGTAAAAATATAAAAATTTATACCAAAATTCTCACAATTTTTTTTTGATTTTGTAGTCTAATTAATCCAAATTATTAAACCTTAAAAGTTCTTACCAACTAATATTTTAAACCAATTAGATGGAAGTCATTAATTTAACACTCACTTAATACAGTTATTATTGCATTAACTATATGCATAATCAAAATCGTGTTATTTTATCCGAGTTTATATTTTATTTGGGGTGTCTTAATCTAATGCATTAGACCAATTGGATCGAGAGTAGTTGAATGTCACACAAATAAAGTAATAACGACTCATTTTTTCAATTATAAAATAACTTTAATTATTTAAGTACAAATATATTATTTTATTTTATTAATAAAAAACTTAAAACGTATTTCATTTAATTTTATTATTTTATTTTCTGGAAACTTAACTTCCTCCTCAAATCTTGCTATAACATCGAATATATTTCCAAATTCTTCTCAATTTCATTTCAGTTTTATCTTTAGTCTTTTAAGCTTTTGCGAGAAGACGTGTATATGAGGTCCATTTAAGGTTTCATTCCATAATTGTTCAACTATGTTTAGGAAGTTTGGGTGCATTTTCCACATGCTAAGAAACTTAAAAGATAATTCCAGCTTGTTTTGATAGTTTAACATTGTTATACATAGTGGAGAATGGTAAGAACGAGTTCTTATCATATATTTAACTTGAATATTTTCAAAATAGTTTCTCCATGAAGCATTGTATAATACCCTCTCGAGTCTTTTCCTGGTTGTATTATTTGTGCAAGTATAGAGGGGACCTATGTAACCTGCATCCTTCAGGTGACAGTCTAGAATTTTGCTATTGAAGTCATCTATACTTCTAATACACAAGAAATAACAGGAAAATTGTTCCATGGAGTTAGTGATGACAATAAAGTTACCCATAACTATCCATTTAGTTGGGTTATTAGCTAGTTCTTTAAGATTTTCTCATAGTGTATGCATTTGGACTTTAGTACACTTAACATATACTATAGTTACCAAGAAGTTTTTGTTTAGAGAGGAGTGTTGAACTTTAAGATAGATAAACTGGTCATGGTTAATAATAACATCCACCTTAAATGAGTCATTTCAAAATGATCCATATTTTATTATTTGTGTTTGTATAGCCAAATTGAAAGTCAATTGTGTTTATTATTTTGTCCATTTTATTAGCTAATATTATAGGCTCTTGTAGTACCATGACATCAATTTTTTCTAACTTATATATAGCTTTAAGTCTTCTTGGAGTGCTTTTATTACCTACACCCCTAACATTCTAATTCAGTATTTTGATGGTCATTTAGAGGTTGAGGTAAAAGGTCTAACACATCATTTAAAGTGAATTGTTTTGTTGTTTAGGAAGCCTTTTATAGGTTTAATTTTGTCCTTCCTAGATTTCTTACTGACTACTTTTTTTAATTCTGAATCTTTGACAGGTTTTCCAAGAAATGGTAACACATGTACACTTCTAGTAAGAGTGAATTTAAGAGAATTTGAGTATTGTTCACTAGAAGTTAAGTAAAAAATGGAGGTAATTATGTTACCAAGTTTTATTTTATGTGATGCTTTAATTATTTCAGCATTTGATTCTTCTGATGGTATTGAATTATACCATCAAGATAATATACTTTTATCATTTTCATAGTTTTTAATAGGAATTTGATTTCCTTTATTGGACATTACAGGACTTTTAACAGTTGTCTTTGATGACTCTATTAAGGAATGTTTGTCATTTTTTTAATTTATTACCTTTTATGAGGGTTAGAATTTGTTACAGGGTTGGAATTCTCATAATTTTTATCATTAACTATAATCGACTTCAACTTAAGAATCCAGGTTCCAGTATTATTAAATGTAGTCTAGTTTTGGTTGTTTTTAGTTTGATTTGAGTTTGAGGTGTATTTTGAGGCCTGGTTTGCTTCTATTTTTGTCTATTTTTTACATTGGGCACCATTGTGGCCAAGGTGATGAAGAAATAGATAGTATGATTGTACCTCACCATATATAATTTCTAACGAGAACCCTTATTATTCACCAAAACCAATCCAAATCTTGTTGCTTAGAGGTTTGGATACATCCAATTATATCAAAGTCTTGCAACAATTGAATTTAACCCTATTTTAGTTGGTGTCGTAGTAGTTAGAGGTCTTCATATAATCTTAGCAATGGTTTGGATACTATCTTGTTGTATATGAATTGTGGAATGTTTAGGAAAGTTACCTAACCAGGTTTGAAAGGTGATTCATATTTTCGATTAAATCTAAGAGACCATCTTAGTAGTCTAATGGATTGTTGGCCTAAAGGCCAAACATTTCTCTTCCATAGTTTTTTATGTCATTTAATTGATCAATTTCTATTAATATATGTCTTTGATATCATGCTTTTAAACTAATATCACTACTAAAATGAAATGTTTCAAGAAATGAATATATAACATGCATTTGTGGTCTGCCTAATGAAATTTTATCAATAAGTGTAAATTTAACATTGGAAATAAGTAAATTCTTATCTTATTCTGTGAACTGGAAAGCTTTATATTCATATTTTCTTGTAATTTGCACTTGCTCATGAACTAATTCCTTCTTACTTGATCTTGGTTTTTATAGTCTCAATGTAAGACTTTGAAATATTTTGTTGATGATTTTGGAATCTTGTTGTGGTGAGATTTTATCATAGATGGGGTTGTTCCTTAGGGGAGAAAATTGATCATCATAACTGGATTTTTGTGTAGATTTAACTTGACTTTTATCTTTTAAGATTGGTTGATCTTTTCCTTGATTAGTCTGCTCTAGTGGTGATACTCTGTTTTTATTTATGTTTCTCATAACAGAGGAAGTAATTGATTGAATTGCAATATCTATATGTAGATTTGTTGAATTTTACTCCAAATACTTTTGTTTTATTTCCTTACCATCCTTCATTACTCGAGTGACGTGACCTAGGCTAGTCATAGGTGAGGCGGTGTTGAGAAGCTGACGTTAATGTAAATCTTGGAGCAAATTTTGATGAATTCTTGGAGTAGTGCCCAAAAAGTATTATATTTAAGTGTTACCATGTTTGTTTTGAGTTATATTGAAAAACGGAATCTCAAAACTGTTTGCATGATTTATTATTTAAAAAATATTTATCAAATAACATGTGATTAAAGGATATTTTAAGATTTATTGATTTATTTACATTTGGAATATTTGGCCTTGATCATAATTGTATTATGATTGTTTATTTAGTTTTTTTTAACTCGGGACTAGTAAAATACTAAGTGTGACATACTTTTGCCCAGGAACTGCATCATCAACAACTGTAACAACTGTTGGTTGTGTCTGCTCAGTGGCTGCAACAGTCGTCGCTGCTGGTTGGGTGGCTTACCGAGTGACAGTAGCACGCCGAATTTGTTTTTAATATTTTAAAAAAATTATTTTTTAAAAGCTAATATAATTAATTTGAAAATAAACTTTATGATTTATTTCATAAATGTAATGTGTTTGGTATACTATGATTGTATGTTTATTGTAAATTAAATGTTATATGCTTGAATGTTTAAACGGTTGATGCATGACTAAGGTTTCGTAGACTAGTAGGTAAACTAAAGAATTAATTTAATCGGTACTCTGGAAGATTAAATGATCTTCTTAAAGACCGCATCTTCAAAGGTTGAGGGGTTAATTTAAATTCAAATATTTCCGGCCATCCAAAAGTTTAACGTTTGGGTTTAAATTAATCATAAAATAAAGAACACCACTAAAAACGGTCTTTGGAGTATCTTTAATTCTAAATAGGTGAAATTGATCCTCTGGAAGGTTTCACCGGTACTTAGGAAAATTAATTTCAGCCTTGCAATTTTTAAATTTTAAGTAGGTGAAACTGGCCCTCTGAAAGGTTTAACCGTTACTTATAAAAAAAATTAAATTAGGGTTATTTTAATTTAACTAAGCGAAATCAGCCTTCTACACGGTTTCCCTGGTACTTAGGAAATTAAAATAAAGTTCATGATAATTTTCTCAAATCCACAAAATGCATGCTAGTATGATTTATCCTCCGGTATCTATTATCATAGTATTTTATGTTTTATATGTTTCCATCTCATGCATGTTTTTGAGTTGTACGTCATGTTTTTAATATGTTTTATATGTTATTTGTTCTATTTCTAATGCACACACGTTACAAATTTTGGAGAATTTTCCACCCATGCAATATTATTTCCAATATTATCACCTACTATAAACCCACTAGCCTTAGTTCAGAAAGTACACCGGAGAAAACTAAAGAACATGAGAAATGAGCGAAGTCAAATAAATTATGCATGGGACTTATGTTACAGGGCGTACTAGTAGCACTTCATGAGGCTGTCCCGAAGGATGTTACCATCATCACAATATTTCTCGTGGAGGTCGAGAAAGCCTTTGCTAAGAGCGTAAATGTAGAGATGCAACATCTTATAAACGAGCTCTCTACCAAAAAGTATACTCTCAAGGGAAAAATCCGTGAGCACATTCTTGGAATGTCTACGACTGGATAAAAGTTGAAATCAATCGGGGTAAACCTTCATGAGGAATTTATGGTGGGATTCATATTTCCGTCATTGTCGGAACGATTTAAGTATTTTCAATCCATCTATAATTGCATACAAGAAATATAGAATATCAATAAATTTATTTCCTACACTCCACAAGAGGTGGAGAGACTTAAAGTGGAAATATATAATGCTTATGTGATAACATCTTCAAAGGAAGTGGGGCCTAAGAGAAAGGCATATGGAAAATGACGCGGTCAAGATCTGGTAAATAAGAAATATATTCAGGAACCGACCGTTGGTTGATGATTTTTCTTGAAAGAAAAAAGATATCTACAAAAGGATTGTGAGAAACAACATGCTTAAATATTAAGCAAATGTACTCTCACATCTTTGGTTTTTTTAGAAAGTAATATTATTTCTGTGAAAAAAATACTTTGTGGCTTGATTCGACAGCAACGAATCATGTTTGTATTTCTTTGCAGGGTACGTCGAGGAGCAAGATCCTAAGTGAGGATGAAAAATCCATCTTCACGACAGACGGGAGCTCATCATTAGACTTTACCGCTAGACATATTTTATTTTTGGATAATATAATGTTTGTTCCTACTTTTTGGAGAAACTTGATTTCCTTTCCAGTTTTAGTCTTGTATGGATATAATTTTCTTATATGAAACATTAGTTTTACACTCTCTTTAAATAAGGTAATTGATGGGAATGGTAGTCTAATAAAAGATGATAACTTGTATCCATTGGATACTATTAATAATTGAAATATTATTATGATTGCACAATAAATACCAAACAAAATTACTAAGTCTGATAGATCTTCTAAAATATGGCACAATAGGTTAGCTCATATATTTAAAGTTAGGATGGATAAGCTTGTAGTTGAAGATTGAACTTTAATACCAATCATTTATGTCCCATTAGGATAAGGTAATCCTCATATTAGCATTAATATTTCACTTAAGAGTCTGACCAAGATATGAATTTGGTTTAGTTAGAGCAAAATAAAACTCAAAGTAATATTCCACGAGAAGACCAAAATGACATCGTTCATGATGATCAAACTATACATCTTCAAGAAATGAAACAAGATTAAATAATGCACTTTAAAAGGTTCACGATTGAAAAGAATAATATTATAGGTCTAGAATTTATTGTATATCTTCAGGAGCATGATGAGTCTTGTGTTGGAACTGTAGATGATACTTGATCATATAAACATACCATGGAAATATCTAACTCTAAAAAATGGGTAGATGCTATAAAAGAAAAGTATAAATCTATAGAAGACAATGCGATATTAGGGCTTGTCCAATTACTTGAAGGGGCAAAGGAAATTGGTTATAAGTAGTTTTATAAAACCAACCTCAATTCATTGGATAATATGGAAAAACATAAAGCGCTTCTTGTAGGAAAAGGTTACACTGAGCATGAAGGGATTGATTTTTAAAAAAAACCTTTACTCTGATATCGACGAAGGATTCTTTTAGAACAATCATTACATTGGTTGCACATTTTGACATTCAGCCCCATCAAATGGATATTAAGACTGTTTTTCACAATAACAATATTAAATAAATTATATATATGGTACAACCGAAACACTTTGAGTATAGAACTCAAATGATATGGTTTTCAGGCTCAAGAAATCCATTTATGGGCTCTTATAGACCTTTCGTCAGTGGTACCATAAAATCCTTAAGCTAATAGCCTCTTTTGAGCTTGAAGTCAACTCGGCTGAGGATTGCGTGTATCACAAATTCGATGGGAGTAATTTCATATTTCTTATATTATATGTGGATGAGATATTGCTTGCCTCGAACAATAATGAATTGTTTCACACTACAAATAGATCTTTATCAAGCAAGTTTTATATGAAGGAAGATAAGTGATGCTGGTTTTGTGTTAGGACTCCAAATACATCATAATCTCTCTCGTAGTATTCTTGGATTATCACAAAAGACACACATTCAAAGTATGTTACAACATTACGGATTGTCTAATCGAAAGCTCCTGAGTACCCTTATAACAATGGGTTACAGACTTAGTTTGGGTCAAGTTCTTAAGGAAAAACTTGATATTGAGGCAATCAAAGCGGTCCTTTATGCTTCGATATTTGGGGGTTTAACGTGTGCTCAAGTTTTTATTAGGCCGGACATTACATTTTCTGTAAATATGTTAGGAATATATGTTGGGAACCCATGCATGGATCACTCAAAGGTAGTTAAAACGGTAGTCCGATATTTGCAAGGAACAAATGAGCACATGTTGATAAATAGGAAGTCAGAAAGGCTGGAGATCATTGGGTATACTGACTCAGATTTTGGTGGATGCATAGACACACTGAAAAAACTTTCAGAAACATATTCTTATTTCCTAGAGGTGCAATATTCTATAAAAGTGTGAAGCAAACACTCGTTGCATTGTCCAACTTGGCAGCAAAATTTGTTACGTGCTTTGAAGCATCAAACTATGCATTGTGGTTGCAGAATTTTGCCACCAAGTTGTGTATTGTACAAGGGATAAAAGGTCTTATGAGGTTGTATTGAGATAACAATTCCGCGGTATAGTACTCTAATGGCAACCTGAGCTCTTCTAAACTGGAACAGATAGACATAAATTTCATGTCTATTAAAGATAGAGTTCATATGTGTTAGATAGATATAGAGAACATCGGTATAAAGTTCATTATAGCAAAATCTTGCCTAAGGTTTTTTAGAGACACACCATTAGTATGGGTGTAGTTTATTTAGAGGATTGTTAGTATCAATGAGAGAGTTTGTAATAGGATCTTATGTAATATTTTATAGTATTCTGTATATAAAGGTTTATTAAATATTATATATATATATATATATATATATATATATATATATATATATATATATATATATATATATATATATATATATATATATACTTGGAAATATTTATTAATATATGTATTGTATTGAATCTCCAAAGGTGCGAACCATTTAAGAGTATATATGTACGATTACGACCTATATTACTCTTAGGCTGCACTCCATTATTGGCCCAAATAATTAAATGGTAGCAATAATGTGATTATTGTTGCATTCTGTTGTTCACATTACGAGAAAAAGGTCTTTAGTCCTTTATTGTTATGAAAAATGAATGGGGTTGTACAGTTCACCCATTGACAATGAATTTAGAGATCTCACTAGAGTTGAATACATATTCTTGAGTAGCATATAGGTGGTCCAAGTAGGAGATTATTGGAATATATTTATGGACCGATAATATTTATAGACCGATATGCCAATATATATATATATATACTTGGTCATTGTCTTAAGGTAATCTAATAATAAAAGTAATCAAGTTAATTAAACTATGTAATTAATTGAATTAGACATATGGGTGAAAAATACGTTATGAGTCCGAGTGTGGTAACCAGGTTGAATTTGGGCACTCTAAAGAAAAGGGCTCAAATCTCAAAACAATAATTATATTGAATACATTTATGTAATCTATAAAGTTTTTATAAAGTTTTTAAATTGGGTTTATTGTCCAATTCAATGAATACATTTATGTAATCTCAGACATGTATATTGAAGAAACCTATTAGGTTTAGAGATTGTATATATGATCTAATATTTTCTAGATTAGGTTTACCGAATGAAAACTTTGCAATGAAAGTAAATTTACAAGAGTTGAGTAAAGACTCTTTATTTGTGTGATGGAAGATGACTTACTGGTATCCATCTTTACAGTGTACATTTCGTTTCTATAAAGTTTTTAAATTGGGTTGATTGTCTAATTCAATGAATACATTTATGTAATCTCAGACACGTATATTGAAGAGACCTATTAGGTTTAGAGATTGTATATATGATCTAATATTTTCTAGAGTAGGTTTACCGAATGAAAACTTTGCAATGAAAGTAAATTTACAAGAGTTGAGTAAATAATCTTTATTTGTGTGATGGAAGATGACTTACTGGTATCCATTTTTGCTCTGGTACGTCACTCCCTCTTGATTAAAACTTTTATCCTGATACTTCAGAATATCTGCGAAGGATTTTTATGGTTTGGAATCTGGTTCAACTGGATGTAGATAGAGATTTCCTTCGAACAACAAATTTTGATGGAGCCCCGAATAATAGACCTTCTGATTTTGACGGATTGACATGAGAAACGGGATGTTCCTTGCCATGTTGGTGGAGGCTTTGCTGGTGGGAGACCTCAAGAAGAGGTAGGGAAGGAGGATCACTCATTGGCAACGAGGGACATTAGGATTAGATTTGAGGAAGATAATCAAGAAAGGGAAGGCCCATTCTTGGAGCCCAAAACCGATTTTCCTAAAAATAATTAAATGGTTTTATGGATGTTTTACAATTATATATATATATATATATATATATATATATATTATAAAATTTTATAAGATTACAATAATAAAATATTTGTATATCTTAGATCTCATCGTGTAAAAATCATATATTTTAAAAGATAACTAAAATTTATTTTAATTATTATAAATAATTAGCACATAATTTTTATATTTATTAATATTCATCCCAATTATAATTTTATATTTATAAATAAAATGAGATAACATACTTAGTTAGTTTTCTGATCCATACCATACATAAAATTTATAATAAAGATTTATAAGAGTGTAGTTAATCTAGTCTGAACCGATTAGTCATTAGTTTATTCAAATGTACAAACACATGTTAACTTAAAGATCATTTAAATCTATATTTTAGTGGTTAAAGAAAGATGATCCATTACTTTCAAATATTTGAGAGAATATTTATAGTAACACAAACTATATATAAAGGTTTAACATGAATCAATAAAACTGACGTGTCTTTTACTATCACGTATGTACGATTATTCTTTTGTCATCTCCATCAATATTCTTGATTATAACTCAATTAACTCTAAATCCACTTCTCGTTTTGGCAAAGCCTAAAGCATAAGTCAGACGTTGTTGAAACCATTAATTTGTCAGTCGACGAGAAGATTGAGATAGAGAGTCCACCAAACAAACCACTAAAAGAATCTATATTAGAGATCCCAACAGCCAAAGAGAACTTGGTGATGCCCTCCAACAGAGATTAAGCGCCTAGCTTAGCAGTTCAGTAGTGAACAAGCAAGATTTTTGTTTTTTTTGCAATTATAGGAACAAGCAAGAAAATTACAATATGCTACAAATTGCATTTAAAAACCACTTCATTGGTTCAAAAGAAATTAAAAGGGATATGATAGTCTATTTAACACAAAGAGATAATGAGAGCCTAAGGGACTACACCAAAGAAATCATTGGAACAAAGTCAAAATTAAAATATTCTCATGCTCTGGTGATCATAGCAATGTTTAGGCAAAAAATTAAAAAAAGAGCTATGTCTGTTAAATAAAAAAAGTACTAAAATTTGGAGACATAATGGCCCAAGTGGAATGATTCATCAAGAGGGACAAGGTAGCTAGAACAAACAAAATGAAAAACACCGATAACAAGACCGTAGGTGCTTCCCCAAAAACATTTGATATCGTGCAAAAATAAGCAAAAAATATGAAGAGCCAAAAAATATGGGCACTTCAGCGTCAATAAGAACAAGGTATAATCAATCACAAATGGCAAAACAAAAATTTAGCTACAGAGTTGGAAGCACAAAAAGGAAAAATCGGCTGTCAAGGTGACCATTCATAGAGATGATAGAGTCACTGAAGAATATCTATGAAAAAACAAATTATTCTATGAAGTACAATCGACCTAGAACTTTTTTTGGACCAAAGGAGAACAAAGACGTAAACATGTATTACAAGTTTTATAGTGATATGTTACTTTACTAAATGTTATTGGGTTTTACAGGATCAAATCCAAGTCTTAATTGAAAAATGAAAGTTAAATAAATTCATAGAAAAACAATGAAGAAACCCATACATGATTTAGATGATGCAAACTTATAGAGTCATGACAGTGTTCACAAGTGCAATGCAATAGTCCTACGAGAGTTAAATTTGAACGTGGCCCTAGAAGAAGAATTTTGTAGAAAAGTAATATATTTTTCATGATGGTAGATGTACCATCTCCATACAATATAATATTGAGCCGAGCATGGCTATAAAAAATGTATATTCTACTATATACAATACATCAATGTGTAAGATATCTTATAAATGATAAAGTGATAGTGATACGAAGAAACCAAAAAACAAGCATGGAAAACTATGCTGCATCCCTGGCCCTCAAAACATAGAAACCAGAAAATGAATGGGTCATATTGCAGGAACTAGATGATCTCAAAGAAGGTCATCGGCTAGTTCAGCTGGAAGAAGATATAAAGGAAGTTATCATGATACAATGAAAAATCTTGAAGATCAACAAGATAATATCCATTGATCTTATGTGTATAATTTTAAAAAAATGAAAAATAATTTTGATATGTTTGTGGGATTACACAAGATATGATAGGAGCCTCAATTAATATCATATGTCAATCTTTAAATATCAATAATAATTTTAAACCAATAATACAAAAAAACGAGATATTATTCTGAACAAAAAATTGAGGCGGTCATCGTCGAGACAGACAAATTAATGTTCGTATGACATGTAAGAGAGTCACATTACCTTATGTGGACATCGAATCTTGTCTTGGTCAAAATGAAAATAGGAAGTGAAGAATGTGCATGGACTTCACATACTTAAACAAAACTTGTTTGAAGGATCCATTTTCACTTCTAAAAATTGATCAGCTCGTAGAAAAAATATCAGGCAAAAAAATACTATCATTTATGGATGCTTTTGTAGGATACAATCAAATCTAAATCATATAAAGGACCAAGAACACACGAATTTCATCACCAAAAGAGGGTTACATTGTTACAAACTAACGTTGGCCTATCCAGAAATATTAACGCTAAATAACACAGTTGGTATGGATGGATCCAATGTTAAGTTTTTCCAATACTTTTTGCCAATTATTAGCAATTACCTTCGTGTTATTATCATTTCTTTTTTCTAAGGGTCCCAAACACCTCAGTGAGTATTTGTCACTGCCATCAGCTTAATTCATAAAGTTGAATCACCTAAGATATGAAGTGAGTATAGATCTATTAGTCTATGTACTGACTTCGACAAAATCTTGTAAAAACATTTAAATGAAAAACTATCAAAACCGCTACCTAAACTTATATCTAACGAATAAGGTGGATTTGTTAACAGTAGAAATATACATGATAATATATTGTTGATTCAAGAACTAATCAATGATCTTGATAGAAAAGTGTGAGGTGGTAATATACTGTTAAAGATTGATATGTGTAAGGAATTTGACTATTTATCCTTCAATTTTATCTTTAGAGTTTTGGAAGCATTTGGTTTTAATAAGAAATGGATAAGTTGGACCAAATATTATATAAATTCTTGTTGGTTCTCTATTATAGCGAATGCTGAATTCTAAGGTTATTTTAAATCTCTCCAATGAATTAGACAATAAGATCTCTTGTCTTCAAGCTTATTTATACTAGCTGAATAATACTTAATATGATGATAATAGTGGGATGAGATATAAAACAAGCAGCAATATGGTCATACCTTGCCTAACCTTTGCTGATGGTTCTTTCTCTAACCTTAAGAAAGTTACTAATTTCCTAAAATACTATGAAGACAGATCTAGTCAAATGATTACTAAGGATAAAACTATCTTTACTACTCTTTTCAAAATGTCTCAAATAAGAATCAATATTATAAAAAATCAAACTAGCTTTATTCAAGGCAGATTACCATCCAAATATTTAGGTATCCCTATTAATACAAGTAATAAAGCTAGTCATTTTGATGAAATATTAACCAAAATTAAATTAAAAATTCAAGAGTGTGATGTGAAGAGACTATCATTTGGAGGCAAACTTATTCTTATTCAATCTTTTTTGTTAGCTATCACTATTTATCATTTACAAAGCTGCCAATTTCCAAAATCAATGATAATTAGAATAAAGATAATGTGTAAGAAGTTTTTTTGGAGCATCACAAAAGCTAAAAAATTTATTTCTAGTCTCATTGGACTCATCTTTGCAAATATTATGAAGAAGGTGGTCTTAATATTTGAAGATAAGAGGATACACAGACTTACATTCTCGTGAAAATTATGGCATACGTTCAGGGAAAATTTCTCTTTGGTCAAAATACATGATATCATTATATTGTTCAAACCATCATCATCTACAAGTTATATTAACAACCAAGAGTTCTAAAGTTTGGAAAAGATTGATTAGAATTAGATAAAAATTACAATTATTTACCTATTAAAATGTTGGAAGAGACGATACTGGTTTCTGGCTCGAAAAATGGTGTGACACAAATGCTTTTATTTCTTTCACAAGTTTGATTCTCGAAGAAGAAAAAATTGTAAACTGCTGGTCTGAAAATGGTTAGGACTTTCACAAGTTGAACGCTTCGGTATTACCATATGATATATCAAAGATTAAGAAAATTAGTCTCAATCTAGATAAAAAAGATTCACTTAAACTGAGACTATCATGTAATGGAACACTACGGAAACTGGGAAGGAAATAAGATAACAATGAAATAAATCCAAACTTTTTAGTAGGTTGTGGAATAATATCACACCTAAGAATTTTTGTTCTTATTTGGAGGATTTTAAAAGAAAATTCTATTAGATTCTGTGATGCAACAAAAGATGCTTCTCTTAGTTTCCAAATGCCAATTCTGAAATTAAAATGAAACAATTAAACATATTTTTATACAGTGTAAAATATCATGAGATGTTTGGAGTTACTTTGCATCAATTTTTGGTATTTACATATTTAAACATATGTCTTTAATCCATCTAATCAAAACTTGGTTTTGGTCCTACCCAACGGTTATACATATCAGAAATATTCTTCCTCTAATCATTAGTTTGGATATTTGGAATACAAAAAACAAAGTTAAACACCTAGATCAACACTTAACACCTAAAACAGTTTTGGATTATATATACAAAATTATAATAAGGTTTGATAGTGCTAATATTGTTAAAAACAACTCACTGGGTATGGGATCTTAAACTTGCTGCTCAGTTGGGACGTTATAAACATTTATTTAAACCTAGAAGGTGAATTGCAGTTAAATGTCATCCTCTTGAATATAATAGAATCAATCTAAACATGGTTGGAGAAATTAGTATGTCTGAAGAATCAAGTCAATGTGGAATACTAAGAGATAATTTGGGCAACATCATATTAGCATATGGCATATTATATGGAAAGCAAACTGTTAACTTAGCAGAAAGTAAAGCTTTATTGGATGGTTTACTCATCTGTAAGAGAAGAAACCTAACCTATTTTGACATAGAGGTGGACTCTACTAAGCTTATCGGAATGGTGGAAAGAAGGAAAATTACTTCGCTTTTGGTCTCTCTAATAGAATGTTGTAAGAAAATATTAACAAACAATATGACTATCAAACATATCTATAGAGAAGAAAATCAGGTTGTTGATTGGTTAACTAAATATACATTAAAGAGCACAAAAAATCTAGATTTCATGTTCCTGTCCAACTTAATTCCATTACATTCCTTGAAGGTTTCGAACTTGGATGTCTAAGAATGAATGATGATTAAAAGGTCAAATGAAATAGTTAAAAAGAATTCCGCAAAAAAAATAAGAAAAAAATCAACTAAAACTCACCTCTTTGGTTTTCATTCAATTTCAGACCTTCAACAGGAATCCACAAGAAAGCTATTGAACATTATATCAATATAATCACTAATTCTTATCAAGACTTCAAGAGAACACTTAGTGTGTAGTTGGACAAGTTCATACCTTAAAAGTAAAGCGTAGTTAATTGTTGAAGCAAGCTCGATTTCTGAGTTCTTCAGGCTGTATAAGTTGTTCGTATCTTTATCTGTATCAATAACCAAATCAAATGATGCGATCCTATTTTTATACCTGGAGAAAAATAAATGGTCTTGATTAGGAAAAGAAGAAGAATTTGGTTACTTAACTTTGAATGTTATCATGCATTTAATTCAACTCAAAGTGTTGTGTGGAAGAAAATTAAAAAAAAACACCATGTTTCTTTACGTAAAGCTGCTCAAAATAAAGAAAATATGGTAAAATAGATAGTCTCCGTAAAAAGATAAAAAAGAAAAGAGTTTTTTTTGTGTAAAAAACTTTGAACTAAAATAAATAAAGTTGTAAAAATATCTCTAGCATACCCCAAAGAAAGACATGAAAAACTAAAATAGAATTGACATAAACAAAGTTACAAGACTCAATATCGATGGGAAACTGAGATATAAAATAACATAAAACGTGAGAGATAGAACAAAATAGCTTAGGGAAAGTTTATAACATATTAAAAAAAGCGTCAACAGTAGCAAACAACGAACCTGACGAACAAAGAGAGAAAATAGATAACTATTAGACAATGGTTAAATCTATATTATCATAAACGGTGACGCTAGTAAAGAATAAAATTAATAGAAGCAAAAAAATTAGATAAAAAAAAAGCATCCATTAAATAAAAAAGATTAGATACCTAGGATTAATTTAAATAATAAAACGATGGAGCAATCATGGTATTAGAATTTTGGGACTCATATTAATTTAAAAAAAAAAAAATCACCCTACTTTAACATATTAGAGAATAACCTATTCCTTTAGGGTTAAACGGATAACAAAGCAGCCTTTTGTACATCGCCGTCTCGTCTGAATCAGTTCTCTCCGCTACTTTAAACAATATCGAAGCCTCTTTTATCACGTAAATAGATGCGGATTCTAACCACCGATTATCCAATGACGAGCAGGATCAAGATTTGGTGGCTAAAGAGAAAAACTGTAAGGACTCTTTATAGCAAAAGCCCACAAATAGAACATATCAAAGATTAGTACCACGCCAAACATAATTGGTTTCAATTTTAAAAATTATTCTTTAAATATTTGACTTATTGAAATAAGTGCTTATTATGTCTAAGATTTGGGTCTCATTAAAGGCTGTATTTTGATTTTATTAAATAAAATCTAATTAGTTTGAAGAAGAAAGAAGAAAAAAGTAATTAGAATATATTACCTCCTAATACAAAATAAATGTTTGTGTTATATACACAACTATAAATTTGTCCTACCTTATTTGGTTTGGTGTTATAAGAATAGTGTATGTTTGTGTTATATACACTCTATTAAACATATATTTTGGTTAAATTCGGGTAAAATTTGTCCTAGCTTATTTGGTTTGGTGTTATAAGAATAGTGTATTTTTGTGTTACATATAAAGCTGTCAATTTTTGGACACGATCCATAAACCCAACACGAATACGACCCGAAATTTTAGGGTTAGAGACTTGATATTTCAGATCCGATGAAATTAAGACACGACACGAATCTGACTCGAAAAAAACGGGTCGGGTTCGGGTTGGTTTCGTGTCTTCCGAAACTGACCTGTAAAATCCGAAATGAATCTTTCATCTTCTGTGTATATAGATTATAATATTAAGAATAAAAATGGAAATGATTTATTATTTAACAGTTTTTTTATCTGATTCGTGTGAGTTTGCTAGATTTATTGATAGATATTGAATGCATTAACTCTTGTTTTGTGGGATGAAATGAATCGATTTACAATTCTAGTGGTTATTTGTTAAGAAGTGACAACTTAGTGGTTATTTGATATTTTCTGAAATTTATTTAATTTATCTCATATTTTTTTCATGTTTAGGTGAGAGGGCAAACTCATCATCACCATATATTTTACGGTAAGATAACTTCACCGTGATAGTAAAGCCAGTGTAAATATATGAAGTAAGCGTATTTTGACTTGATATAAATATAGTGGACCAATAAAATTTCAAAAGGGGATGTAGCTCAAATGTTAGAGCGCACGTTTTGCATGCGGGAGGTACAGGGTTCGATCCCCTGCATCTCCGTTTATTAAGTTTTGCCTTTACCCAAAATTCGTGTCAAACAGGTCGGGTTCGTGTCAAAGAGGTGTTTCGTGTTGGATACAATTTCGTGTTAAACAGGTCAGGTTCGGGTCCAATAGGTTTTTAACAGGTCGGGTTCTGGTCTTTGAACCTGACACGGGGTTCGTGTCACAGGTTCCAAAATTTCGGGTTGGTCAAACTCGACACGAACACGACCTGAAACCCGAAATTACCAGCCCTAGTTATATACACTCTATTAAAATTATGTTTTAGTTAAATTTGGGTCTAAAAATATAACTAACTTCAAAATTTTGACCAATTAAGAAGCTTATCAAAAATAATTTTTTATCTCAAGTTGGAATGAACTTTCTCAACCGGCGGGGATTTCTCCGCTAGATGAATATAAATGGTCAGGTAGTCTCACGTGTGGATGAGAAGGTTTCACCTGTCAGGAAGCTTCCATTCCCAACCACAAATTTAAAAGTAAAATAATAAAAATTCAAAAACTCGTTAACATTTTTTTCCCCGAATCCTTAAACATATTATATTGTATTAGATATATAAATAAATAAATAAATAAAAGAGAACAATTTTCTTCTTTTATAATAATGTTTTTATTTTACGAATTAATAGTCTATCAATATATATATATATATATATATATATATATATATATATATATATATATAATTATAATATTTTATTAGTCTTATTCTATTTATTTAAAAATATTGTTTAATAATATTTAATTTTTTTAAATATAAATCAACTATAATATAATCTTATAATAAATGAAAAAAAGTCGTAACATACATTCCGTTCAAATAAATATATATAATAAAATTTTATTTTTTAATAAAAATAACATATAAAAAATAATATGACATAATAAAATAATCTAATATTTTTTATTAGTTTATGTTAATTATTGTATTCCCTTTTCCCAAGGGTTTGTGCGACAAAAGCTTATACGCTCATCTCTTGTACGTATGTGTTCTTCATCTTTTTTCAATCGAGGCATGGTAATTGCAATTTTTTTCACTTGTAATGAACATGGTTTGAAATATGCTTCGCAACACTGCAACCAAGATTTATGTAAATCTTCGTTTACTATTTCTCCTAATATGTATCTAATGTACATGTTTTCACATGTAAGACCCATTTGTTTACCACAATCATATATAATAACTCTATCGTTTTTTGGTAATTTCGGTACAGTTTCCCAAAAATATCGAAATTTTGGACTGTCTATTGGAGAAGAAGAATGAGATATACTTTCTTCTGCCAAAATAAACGAGAAAAAAAATATGACAAGAAAAAATAATGACATAAGATTAGAGAATTCTGATTTGGTCATGGTTTTTATTTGTTATTTGATAAATGTGGTTATGTGTTTTGTATTTAATATAAAAAAATATTCGGTTACTCATTTATAAACTGCGCTTATTAATTTAATCACGTAAGTTATTATTAAAACCATGTTGTTATCGTAGGTTTTATTTATTACGTTTAAAAAAATGAAAATATGTTTTAAATTTGTATATGAAGAAATAGCAAACCAACCGTTTTCTACCAATAATGCGAGAAAATGTCTTATTTCATACTATCAAAACATATCACATTATCATGCAAATATACGATCACATTGAGTTTATATCAAAAGTTTATTTATATATAAAATATGATAACAAAAGAAAATATTTAATTTCAATAAATATTTGACAAGAAATAACAATAAAATTATAATCTTTACAAATTTATTATTATGTTTTGCAAATAGTTGTAGTCATATGCTTTATATATATATATATATATATATTTCAAAGGGATAAAATATTATTGAGAAAACACTAGTGACAAACCCATCAATTAATTTAGCGAAACAAGTCGACTTACATGAAACCAATGCTAGCTAAAAAATAAAAATTCATGCCATTGATAAATTAGATGGAGAGAGAGGTAAGATACTCCATAGATAAGATGAAGCATTAAAACAATTTTAGGTAAAAATACTTCATTGATTTTAATTAAGACATGAAAAGGAGAAATCGGAAGGATCTTCATAGCATGATCGGAGATCCTAGATAAATGAGACTGAAACAGAGACGATGAAGGGATTTTGAGGGTCAACAAGAGTTTGAGCAAGATATTTGCAACAATTACTAAGATTAAGAACCAACTTTAAATGACAGAATTGACA
This sequence comes from Limnanthes douglasii subsp. nivea, assembly GCA_036936605.1. NCBI lineage: Eukaryota > Viridiplantae > Streptophyta > Magnoliopsida > Brassicales > Limnanthaceae > Limnanthes > Limnanthes douglasii. Next base: position 18,549,887 of record JAUPFV010000003.1, on the reverse strand, counting down.
ATGGCTTTATTAGTTTAGGGGCAGAGCTCGAACTTGAAGGTGAAGCAGCGTGGACCATGATAGAGGTATGATACATTTCTCTCGAAACGTTTAGGTCATAGATACTTTCTGCAAGATTAGATAGAAAGATTAAGATTTAGAGAATAAATGAGATAATAATCGAGTAAAAAGATTCAGGTAATAGCAAAAGAGAGAGCTACAAAAGCTCTCTTAAGGATCCAAGCTCGAGTCTGTCTAAAATTTTGATGGCTCTGAGGTGGTTATCTGTAAAGTTTAATTTTTGTTTTTGCTTCCATTTCATCGTCGACTTGGCTAGCCAGTCAGCGACCAAGTTTTATTCTCTTTTGATATGAGTTATAATAATAAAAAAATTGTAAAGAGGTTCCTGCAACAATCTAGAGTAGAAGTAAGAAACCATGGAGACTTATTATTAACAAACATAACGCATAGAACTTTAAAGTCAATTTCAACATCTAGTTTGTTATTTTCAGCTTATTACATAAAATAAGACCATCTAATAGGGCTAAAAATTTAACCCATAGATACGACCCACGACAACAACAATATCCTAATTATAATTTCTTATTAAAGCACAGCCACCGGCTTCACCATTAGGAAATCAGGAAACATCAGTATTTAGTTTCAAATGAGAGTATAAAGGGGGGTGTCAGCTGGTAGCTATCACTTTTCTAGGCTGATTAAGAGGTCTAAAGCAACATAAAACATAGGTTGTGTCATTATTTTTAGACCAGTGGTTTTTTTGAAAAAGCATGACTGGTCTAAGTTAATGATAATAGTTTTGATATGTTGAATGCTATTAATTGTACAAATATTTTCATGATTGGATTTAACTGTGTTCCTATAATTCCATATAGCTTAAGTAATATAGGAGGGATAATAGTCCTTATGTGAATATCATTAGGAGAAAAGCCAAATCAGCATCTGATTACGTGATGGAGGTTCATGTGATGACCAAGTCTTAGATTGAATAGGCTCCAAAAATAGGTCCATATTTGCCAAACAATTTTACTGTTAACAAATAATTGGTTTAGAGATTCAGAATTGTTACAAAATAGGCATTTTGAGGCAAGTTGCAGATTCCTGTGTTGTAGAACATTGTCTGTAAAAATCTAGTTGCTTAGAGATCTCCAAAGATTAAAAGAGAATTTCTTTGGAGTAATATGATTCCATATTATTTTATACATTGAAGATTTTTTAGCTCTAGATCTGACAGAATCCCATATATCTTTAGAGTAAAAAATTGTCATCCTTAGAGATAGTTCATTGAATCATGTCATCTTTATTTTCTTTCAGAAAAAGACTTTAGATCCTGGTGATGTCAGATAGAAAGGTCGAGTATGATAGCTTATAGATATCCCAAGGGCCATTAGTATATAATTTATTGACCAATTTTTGAGGATACCAAGAGTTGTTGTTTTCTAGATTAAGGCAGATGAGATGGTTTGCTTTAAACCACATGTCCAAGCAGAACTCGATATTACCCTTACCAAGAAGCTAGTAGATGTTTTTATCTACGACAAGTCTTATATCCATAAGCTTCTTCCATGTCATAGAGCTATTACTATTTTTGTTAACTAGCATGTGGTGTTTCTTCATGCAGTACTTGTTCTGCATGAAGTCAGCCCATAAGGAGTTTTTTATCTGAATTTTTGCCATAACTTGCATGAAAAATTAGTCAGCATGTCCTGTAAGTTTCTAAAGTTGATACTACCGTCTTCATATGCAAGAGAAATATTAGACCATTTAGTCCAGATGATAACATTATTGTTTTCAGAGATACCCCAAAGATATTATCTACATATAACTTCAATTCTTCTTATTGTGGATTTATGTAGGTTAAATCTTTAAATATAGTAATAAAAGATAGCTTAGAGAACATAATGAATAAGAATAAGTGTACCCCCATAGGATAGAAGGTGTTGGTTCAAGTCCTTAGTTTTGTTTTCTAATCTTGCTGATAAGGTCCTCAAAGTTAGATATCTTCATTCTAGTGTTGATAGTAACACCCATGTATTTTATAGGGAGGCTTTTGATACTAAGTCCAGTGATGGTCTTGAGGTGGTTTAGTCTAGTTGTAGATAGATTTTTAGTAGGTATGATGGTAGAATTAGTCTTGTTTATGGTCTGACCAAAGAGAACGTGATATTGATACATGATAGAATGAAGACTAGAGAGGACAGAGGATGATCCATTGGTGAAGATGACAATATCATCAGCAAAAGCCGAGCAAGAAATTAAGGTATAACTAACATTTTTGTATATGATATTAGTGTTAGTAACATATAGATGTCTAAGGTTTCTGATTAAAAACTATATAGTAAGAATGAAAATACTAGGGGACTGGGGTCATTTTATCTTAGACTATTTATAGAGTGAAAGTATCCCTTAGGTTCACCATTTATAATAACATAGAATTTGTTATGATAGTAAGGCGCTTGATTCTTTTTAGAAAAGGCTTGTCAAACCCAAAAGCTTCAAGCATATAATAAAAGAAGGACGAGGAGAGCTTGTCAAAGGCATTATCGTGTCTAATTTGATGATTAAGTTACCCCTATGTTCTTCTTGTTTAGATCATGAACCATCTCTTGCATTAGAATGATGTTCTTTTGAATCTTCCTTCCTTTAACAAAGCCAGCTTACTCATTTGATAATAGAGTAGGTAGGATAGTTGAAAGTCTATCATTATGAATTTTTGAGAGAATTCTTGTTAAAGACAGTACACAAACTGATTAGCCTATAATCATACCAAGCGTTGGGAACATATATCTTTGGGATGCAAGTAATAACTATTGAAAGATGCCTTGGGGGACTGAATCACCGGGAAAAAAACATCTTATAGCTAAATATAAGTCATTATCAATTGGAGACCAGCAAGATTGGAAAATTTTAGTATTAAATCCATCAACTCCAGCAATACTTGTGGAGTTTAGGGATTTCATAGGAGGTGTAAATTTCATTATCAGTAGACGAAGCCATTAAAAAAGAGTTCTCATCAGATGTGATAATATTTGGAATGATATTTAGGAAGTTTGGGATATGAATAGTCTTACTGGTTTCATTCAAGATGGACTGAAAGTGGTCAACATCAAAGTCTCCAATGGCTTTAGGGTCATCAATCCATGTATTATTGACTTTGATTTTGTGAATGTAATTCATTTTTCTCTTTTTCTTTATATAGTTTTGAAAATATAGGTGTTTCTGTCATCATTGGAGGTTTAGTTAGAGCTAGTCTTTTACAGCCAGTAGCTTTCTTCTCTAGTAAGAAGCTGGAGATGAAAGGTTTGGGCATTGACTAGCTTTAACTTATCTTCATTAGTCTTAGAGGTTTCAAAACATTTTTCTAAGAAGCAAACCTCTTCCTCAGGTTTTTCAAAGGCATTAAAGATGTTGCCAAAACTTTTCTTATGCAAGTCTTTGAGAAAGAATTTTAGTGTTTTGAGCTTTTTTCAAAAGAAAAAAAGGAGGACCAACCATATCAGCCTTCCAATTATATTCAATATCCTTCATAAAATTAGGATGAAGAAACCACATATTCATGAATTCAAATGAAGGTTTAACATTATGTGTGCAATTAGAACAAGTAATTAGAAGGGAAGAATGATCAGATCATGTTCTTGCTAGATGGTTTATTATAGTGGCCTCAAAAGAGTTGGTTCAAGAGTTGTTGTAAAGTACACGATCAAGTCTCTTCCATTTGTGAGAGTTAGTCAATGTATATGTAGGACCAACATAACCAGCACCTATAAGACCATATTCAACTACAGTTTCATAAATTTATCCATGCTCTTGAGGCATAGGGAAGATAAAGAAAATTGCTCAGATGGATTAATGATGTTGTTGAAATTAACCATAACTATCCAGTTGCTGGTATTTTGTGAAATCCTTCTTAGATTATTCCAAAGGACAGTCATATAAAACCTGTTACATTTAGCATAATAGACCATAGTGGTTATCAGATATATATTAAGAGAGAGGTGATTGACCTATAGATGAATCAAGTGATCATGGTTGAAAAGAATTTGAACATCAAAATATTTTCTCCACGTGATCCAAATCTTATTTGAAATATTTGAAATTGCAGTCTGAAATCGAAGTTGCTTTGCGGTTGCATGTAGTAGATGATTGGCAAGCATTGGCTCATGGATGGATATGAAGTCTACATTCTTTGAGAAGCATATTGACTTGATTATTCTTCTAGTTTCCTTGTTTTCAAGTTCCCTGGGATTCTAGTATAGAATTTGAATAATAATTTAGAAGATCTAGATGAAGTTCTGGCAACATCTTGAATATATAATGTTTTAGTAACATTTTGTCTATTAGTGAACTTTAATTCTGCGTTTGAATCTTTGATAGGTGTTTATGGAGTTGAAGGAAGGCTACAGGTGGCTCTAATTTTGGGAGATGGATGATTTGTGTTGTGGTAATCTTGATTATTGGTAGAAGTGATGTTAAGTTCAGTATTAAGAATGGAGATGGATTCATTGACTTTTGAAATCTGAACTTCATAAATTGGTGATGTTCTCATAGGTTGAGGTGGCAACGGTAAGTTAAGGTTTTGATTATGTTTTGATGAATTAATTTGACTGGATTGGTTCAATGATTGGGATTGCAGGCCTATAAAGGCTTGAGAAGGTAAATCAGGCTTGGAAGAGTCTAGGTTAGGGAGAGATCTAAAATTTCAGGCACAAGAGCAGAGGGATTCTGAACAATGATGGAATTAAGATTTGGTTAACTTTGTTGAAAAGTAGAAGGTAAGTGTGACTTGTTTAATTTTCTATATTCAGTTGATTTGTGGTCTATATGCCAGTATTCAAAGCAGTATGATAGCCTTGGACCATAAACCACAGGTTGTCAAAATCCTGGTCTTTTCTACAGATGATCCAAGTCTTAGATATAGGGTCTTTAGAAAAGTCTATTTCTACCCAAGCCATACAAGAATTATACATGACTTTATTTTTTGAGGCACTCATGTCTGTAATGGTTTTCTAATAGATTTAGCTATTGAATTGATAATATCATATGAATACATGAAAGTAGATATTTTAGGAAACATATTCCAACTATGAGTAATATGAAATTCTATTTTAAGAGTGAAATTGGGTATCCACTTGATAATTATCATAGTAAACTGGGCAACAATCCACAAATTACGGCGCGAAGTCTTTTTAACATCTTTGAGAAGATCTATCTCAATCATCATGTGTCTAATGTCCAAAAATGCAAGATTGATCTTTCATTTACAGCCAAATGGAGAACTTATTAATTAACGTGTAGTTGTCTCATAACTCTAGTTGTAGTTTTTCTTTGACAGTGAATTCAATGGCTCAGATAACTTGATATTTTCAACATAATTTTGTTTTGGTTTAATGATATATGTGTGCATGAAATAGTTGCAGGGTTGAGAAAATATATTTCTTCAAATGTAGGATTGGTTCTCAAATTTGAGAACGGAATATAAGATAATGGGGGAAGAATCATATGGTGGAATGCTTGATTTAGAAAAGGGAAACTCTGAAGATCTAGTGGGGATGTTTGCGCTGAATCAGTGACTATCGATGGAGAAGGGGTTTTGTCGGTGTTGGTGGCCTGAGGATGGCGAACTGGAACAGAGGTATAAGTCAACATAGGAGGCAGATGAGAAGATGAATAAAGGGTAAAATGCAAAAAGATTGCTAAGTTTCTTGGAAGACAAATGATTATCAGATAATCATCTCAAATCTACTTATATAGGCATTGAACAGTAAATCGTCCCTCGACTATCGCGTTTGGTGGCAGATAGTCCCTTGACTTTCAAATGTCCGTTGACAGTCCCTGGACTATCGCGTTTGGATAAAGTTAGTCCACCAGATCCTCTGATCCATGAGAGGCTGCCACTTGTCACCATAGTCCCCAGATTTTTGTATCACCACTAGTCCCTTGAGTTTAGGTCAAACAAAAAATGTAGAATATTACGGATAACTAAACTATATATGTTTAGATTTATGTAAAGATGTTTTCAGTGGCGTAATATTATTATATAAGCCCTCTAATCTACTGGATACTGAGATTGAGATAAGAAGAAAGATAGAAATGAGAACTTTGTGATCACCATCGAATCGACAACTTTGATATTTTGTGTTTTATATTGAAGACCAAAAAACAGAGAGATGAGAAGAAACCGAGAGAAGAACACTATTTGCATTCACAACTTTTTTGTTTTATATTTTAGTGATTTTCAATTTCAGACTACTTGCATTTACAGGGGCTGCTATTTATATGTACAACGATTGGGTTGTCTAGAGTATTGTTATTAATTTGTTATTATATAACAAAGCTTATCGAGAGGAATATTTATTGTTGTTTATGGTATTAAAGAGTCCAATTAAAAGTTATATATTTTTATTGATAATAAATTAACATAGAATCGGATGAACTTAATGTTTGGTTTGTAATATTCATACTCCGTAATGTTGCATTACACTTAAGTTTAAAATATACCGAAAAAGTTAATGGGCAAAATTTGCGGTGATTCGTATATTGGCACCTTTATTATGAAAAATCATCACCGATTGTTTTTGGAATCGGGTATAAATTGATGCGCTAGCAGTTACCTTTTATACAATTCATCTTTGAGTTTACACAAAGAAAATCTAAGAAGAAAAACAAATCAAGTTGAATTTTGTTCTGAGTAGTTTTTTTTTCCGGCAATATCTCCTATAAATTTGTAATTTTTACTCGATAGAAAACAACGTATCTTATAAATTTTGTGTTAATGTATTTATTTTTTGTGTTTAATTAAGCGTTTAGGATTTAGATTTCATTGGAGTTCAATTTGTTTTTCTGATTGGGAGTTAGTTTTTCAGTCGAATTTCATAACACACACTATAACCATAAACAATAATAAAAAGAATTAACCCATAGGAAAATAACCGAGCATGAAATTAGTTCCAACATTCACATTTTTAATTTTAATGCTTGAATTTAAAAGGTCTTCAACTTCAATCGAGCTTCGAATATATTCAAACTTGATCATTTCCAATGTCGTCGTAAGAATATGAGTCTTCTGCTAAACTTCAAGAATATGTTCAACTTCAATTTGTCAATTCTCAATGCATTCTCTCATGAAGTGATATGGTGAGAGAATATGCTTACACCTTCCATTAATATTATGTTCTTTGTTAGTGTAATAGCAGATTGATTATCAATATGAAAAATCACTTTCTTTCTCGCAATCCCTATAAGCTATGCCAATATTTTCTGAAGCCATATGACTTGACAAGCAACAGATGTTGCAACCATGAATACTACCTCACAAGAAAATAATGCGACGGTGGGAAGCTTGTGACAATTTCATGTGATAGTTCCATCGTTTGTGCCAAATTTATGACTATTATCACTATACCCAGTCACTTTCTCAACTTCACCAAGTTTAAAGTTCCACCTGTAGTTTAATGTTTCCTTCACATACCTCGGTAAATTTTTAATTGCATTTCCGTGTGACTGTCTTGAACTCTACATATATCTACTAATTACATCTGTTTTATAAGCCATGTCAGGTTTGATGTACAGTAAGTATCTCAAACAACAATTAGTCGTGTTTGTATCTTCTAGCATTTAAATTTGCTTATTCAACTGCCTTCAGCATTCTAAATGTTAGATCAATTGGTACACTTATTGGATTACAAGATTCCATTTTTGGGTATTCTAGAATCCATCAAGCATAACAAGTTTTTTTATCGATATTTCATCCTCTCTTTGGTCAACTTCCATGTTAAGAGAATAAGAAAGCTTATCATAATCTGTTATTTTCAACTCTTTTAATATGTTCTGCTTGAACTCAACTATAGTTTTCAAAGAAAATCTTGTAATAAATAAATCATCTACATACACGACAGTAACAATATATACACCTCCATGTTTCTTGCAATAAACAACTTGTTCGTTTAAGCATCCGTGAAAATTCAAACTCTTCATCGTGGAATTAATTTGATATCCCATGCCCGAAGGGTTTGTTTCCCTACTAAACAATTCTCTCAAACATAATTCTCACTTTTGATCAAACGCATACATATCACCATGTTTATACTACCCATTAACATTATTTACCTGGGGTTGATATACTCAAGTCTATAATGCCACATTTGATCTTCAGTTTCTATCACCTTCAATCTAGTTTTACACAATCTATTTGTCCCCTTTGTAGCTTAGACAAAGATCTGTCTAAATGAGTATTTTAGTGTCAATACATCACCTTTCATTGTCACCTCACACCCACTATAAGTAGCATGTCCGAGATTTAAGAAAATATGGTTAAGCTAGGGAACATAGTACAAATCTATCAACAATCTATGCTTCTCAGACCTACATATTAAAGGAATAAAGACTTTTTCAACTATTTTCAAATAAGAAACGTACCCAAATTTACTTACTTCTCAACCCTTTTATCAATATTTGAGAAAAAATGACATGTTACTAGTCATGTGGTTGCTTGTGTCATTGTCTATATACCAAATGATTTTTCCCCAACATATATGGAACTCTTCAGTTATGCATTTAATAACAATGTAACATCAATCTCATTTGTCTTAGCAAAATTAGACTCCTGATTTCCTGCACCTCTTCACGACATGTTGTAAAACAATATCCTTGCTTATCAGATTTCCAATATATCACATTAGAGGAATCTTGTTTTGGTTTCTTTCTTGGTGTATTTGAGTCTTCTCGGGATTGAAAATTTACTATTCTCCTTCCCCGATTCAACCTTCTCCCTCCCTCTTGTCCATCCGCATATCTCGTGGAAGGTACCAACATTATAGGTTAATTGAACGTAAGGTTGAGACTCACCATAGGATGATGCAAACATCAGTTTTGTTTGTGTATGTCTTGACTACAGAAACATTTATCATATCTTCATATATCTTTAGTCAACTAAATATTTCTAGTGTTGAGATTCAACATTTGTTCAAGGGAGGCTTCAATTGAAATATATTAACCTCGGAAACAAATTTAAATTTTATTCACAAGTCTAGGATCATCTCTCTTTTTTACTAATGAATTTTCCTTCGAACTAATTGTTTATATATTTCCTAAGAACTCATCAACAGAGTCCCGATTTTGCATTTTCAATGAATCAAATTCAGCACTCAAATTTTGTATCCGTGCCTCTCACACACATTTTACACTTTAATTCCTTGTGTTGATTGCTTCCCGCAATTCCTTGAATTTGATAGGTAGATTAGTAGTTTTCTACCTAATAATTTTGCAAATTATTAGTAGTTTTTTTCTGACCTTTGTTTTATTTTTATCTTTACTAACAACATCCTTTCGGACATTCGCCTCAAATGGAGCGACGAATGAATGAGCCCTAGCTTGTCTTAGATAAATGTGTCATTTAGTCTAGCATACCATGTCTTGGAAGCCTTTTTACGATCATAAACTATATTTATGTACTTTTCAAATAAAATTAGGCTTCATAACATCTTCAAACCCTTTAGGTTGAGTCATGTATATTGTCTTAACAAGTTAGTCATTTAAAAATTTATGATCGATATCAATTTGTCTCAAATCTCAATTGGAAACAACAAAAATTAGGACTAGTATAACTATATATGTTTTAACTACTAAACTAAAGGTTTCAGAGAATATGTACCCTGATTTAGATGAAAACCTTTAGCAACTATTCTTGCTTTATGGTTTTGAACATAACCATATTGATTATACTTGAGTTTATTAAACAACTTGCAACACACTACATTCATAGTAGAAGACCAACAAACAAGAGTCCAAGTGTGATTTTGTTGTAAAACATTACACTCAATCTGCATTGCTTATATCTAGTTTGTGTCATAGATAGATTTGACTATATTTAATGAGTTTTATAAATATGGTTAAAAAGGTAAATCCAAGCCTTTGTAGATATGATTTGGTTTGTAGTTACCACTTTTGGGTTTAGTCTTTATAAAATATTTGTTTGATTGATGTTGATAGTATGATTTTTTGTTTTAGCTCAGGGTAAGTATTTACGGTCAGATGTTGTATTTGATTTGTTTTAAAGTTTTATGTTCCTTGTGCTTTGTGCTTTGTTTGTGGATGGTTTATGTGAGGAATATATTAAATTTATTTGATTTGTGATAGAGTTTTGTGTGGTATGTGTTTTGGATGTGGCTGGTTTAAGTGCAAGTTGTATATAATATGTGATTTGTATATTCTGTGGTTGGTGTATGATTGGCTTTTGTGGAGTTTGTATCTGATATGTGGTGAGTCTATATATGATATATGTTGGTAGATTTGCAGAGGTGAAGTAATAATCATGTATAAGTAAAGATTGGTGACCAATAAAGATACCTGAATCAGGTCTATCATGATTGAAGAACCATATACTTGTTGAAAAGTAGGAAATCTATAGAGCCATGTGATGCCACATAGTGGAGAAATCACCAGGCTTAGGTAAGTTATGTGTACCAACATTAGAATATCAGCAGCAAATAATCTTCTCTATTAACATGTGGAAGAGAAATTTACAAGATAATCTTCAACAAATTTGTCATCTTCAATCTATGTAGTATGATTGCGGCTGCTTGCCTATTTTAGAAAGTATAGTATGATTGTTTTAAAATATTCTTGTAATATTTTAAATACATTACCTACAATTGTATACTTCTTCTTTAGTTTATTCTAAAAAACATTCCCATGTTATAATTGTTTTGATCAGGTTATAGAACAATTCGTCTCTATACTTGATGTAGTTATGTTCAATGTTATCGGCTTATGATATTACAACTTATCTTGTCTTATATCTTATTTTAGATTTTAAAGTTTTCCTATTACAGCTAGGAACCTGAGCTTTGGGTCTGGTGCATAACTTAATAATGCAGTTTGTAGAGTATTCATGAAATCTATATTTATATTAATTGTGCATGTTGGTCAAGATTGAACTCAAATTCTTCTCACGTTTTGAAGATTGAAATCTGGCTCAGATGGCTTACTGATATGTTTGGCATATATGGTGATGATTTCCCGAAAGAATAGTAGAGAAGTAATATAGATATGCAAGACTATAAATCATTTTGTTTGTTTAAAAACCCGAGTCCTCGTGCTTCCCAAAGACATGCTTATGGAACGAAGTATGAGAGAAAAGGTATGCTCATTATATAGATGATTAGCTTTCTTTTTTGTCTTTTTCCAGCTTTATCCAATTTTATTCTACTCTTTTAGGTGTGTCCATCTATTGGTATTTTATTAGTCAAACATATATTTTGTAATTTTACCCTAGATAAATTATGTCCAAATATTTTCCCTAGAGATGTGTTAGAAGTGGTGAATGCTGAGGTTAGACATATATGTATGGCCAAAGCTATTTCCTCCATGTTATTTTTTATTTCCTCCGTCATTTGAAAAATCCTCCATGATGTTATTTCCTCCATAAAGGAAGTTACAAAATTTCCCTTTTACCCATTTTTTCTTCACAAAACCATTACCCTAACATACCCATTCTATTCAGTACAACAAAACCCATTCTTCACCTTAGAGAACTACCTTAGCAACAAAACTCAGTCTTCACCCTAGAGAACTACTTTACAAAGAGAGAGCCGAAGGTAAGATAACGAAATCATCTTCTTTGCTTCTTCATTTTTCGATTAGGGTTTGTAGTTAGATTTTGTTGTTCGATTTGGGGTTTGATTTGGGGTAAGATAACGAAATCATCTTCTTTGTTTCATTTGGGGTTTGATTCCATTGTTAGAATCGATTAGGGTTTGATCTTGGGTTCGCCTTGGGATATCCTACTATTTTGAATTTTGTTTTGCCCACTCAGCATGTGATTCCGAGTGGCCTACTCGGAATCACATGCTGAGTGGGCAAAAAAAAATTCAAAACAAACACGAAGGTTCTTCATTACCTGCAGTCGAGTTCCTGCTTCTGTAAACACTTTTTAGCATAATAATACACAATTATTCGAGATTTAAACCACAATTATTGAAGTTCTTTGTTTTAGGGTTAATTTTAGAGATAAAATCATATATCTTGGATTAAATTTAGGTTAATGTTGTGTTTTTTCATATAAGACTATCTATTAGATAAATGACATCTAGTGATAAATTTGAAATAAAAATAAGGGTAATTTGGTAAAAGCAAGTCACTAGTATTTTTGAAAATTTGAAAGATGGAGGAAATAAAAAAATAACATGGAGGAAATAGCTTTGGCCTATATGTATATATCTATTACACTTTTATATCTGAAGAGTTATAATGTCTTATTTGGTTATAAGTTGACTTATAAAGACTGAAATGTTATTAGATTTTAGAGTTATAATGTAACACATTAATTATCAAAATGATAACACGTCTGAGATGCTTTTATCTTGTTTCTACCAGAGTATCACCGTGAGGGTGTTATTGGAAGATTCTTATAGAAACTACTCTTACATAGCCATTGTAATTGAGTATTTTCTTTCTTTCTTTTGGATGTGGTAGAGAAGGGTAGAATTGGTATGAAATTTGGAGGACTAAGCACTCAATAAAAATGCTTATTTTCATCGTGTCATGTGTCCAAAATTTGGTAAACTACAAGCGCGAGGGGCCATGGATGAAATAAATGGTAAATCTTATAGGTTATTATAATACAAAAGTAAACATATGGGATCATTTCGAGACAAGTGGTAAGCATGGAAGACTAATAGTAATTTTTAGTATAAGTAAGAGCATAAACAATTGGTACCTTTTAAATTTATATGTTGAAACATTGACTAAAACAAAGTTAGTCTCCCACGTTTGTGACTTGTTTCACGTTAATCTTCATTGTTCACCTTTACAATAAACCAATCGCTAACGTTTAAAAAAAATTACAAACTAGTCATTTTTTATGCCAACTTATTTTTCTGTTCAATTTTACCAATTGACCAAACATGTTTAATTTTACGTAGGACGATGACGTATACGTGGTAATAATTCAATATTTGATTTTAAATTTTCATCCAATCATATATTTACCTTATATTAAAGTAAATACATGATCAAACCTATAAACCTAACTTAAACTAATTACACAAATATTTTTGGTTCTTCTTCTTCTCTCTAACTATGATAGCCCCCAAACTTCGTTTTATGTACCTCCACATGACTTTTTCTCTCCTCATACTCATCATTTTTCTCTCTCTACTAATTTTTATTCTCCTATTAATTCAACGAAGAGTCTTCTTTAATTCTCAAACCCGAACAAGCCTTCTCTTTGTTGCTTGTTTGTCTATAATACTTTTCTCTCACTTAAAATGTAAGTTATAAAAATGAAAAATTAAATTGAATTGTTGTAACTTTTTATACAACCTGCATTTTTTACCATATCAGATATTGGAGTAAAATATCATCTTAGGTTTGGACATTTGGACAAACTACTCAGTTTTGGACATTAGAAAATAATCAATTTGAATAATAATTTGGGCAAAAAATCCGCAACATATACTAATAACATAAAAATACTTTGGATGGTTTTTATATATATATATATATATATATAATAAATAGGTTAATATCGAGTTCAAATTACGATATCGAAATTATAGAAACAGATCAAACAAATTAAAATATTTTTTTAAAAAAATAACAAAATTATAGAAAACATTCAAAAAAATAGATTAAAACCAAAAAGAATGAGATCAGTTTAAATATAAAATCAATTGTGAATCGAAATTGGGTTCAGATTTGGAAAAAACTATTTCTTTAACATTTGAGTCAAACCGGTCAGGTTTTTGTATTGGAAAATGACTGATACAAATTACAATGCATACCTGGATCCAAACAAATGCATGTCCCAAATCCAGGTCCAATCCTAATGCATAAATTTGATATTATCGTAGCAAAATTCGATCATATTCATTATGATTGAGAAGTTAATAGCCACCAATTCTGGTGTGAGAATGGAGAGAGGGAGTTTCGTTAAATTAATGAGAGTGTGAAAATTGGTAGAGAAAAAAAAATGATGACGAGAAGAGAGAAAGTTATGTAGATGTAGAGGAGGCAGAGCTTGAGGGCTCTCGCAGTTAGAGAGAAGAAAAAGAACCAAGTATTTTTGTAATTAGTTTGGATTGAGTTTATATATGGGTCGCATTTTTTCTGGGCTGGGTCAGATATTTAGTTAGGTATAAGGTGAATATAATTGGGTGAAAATTAAAAGTAAATATGTAGTTGTTACCGGATACATGTCAAAAAAGAGGTTGACATAAAAAATGATTAGTTTGTTACCTTTTCTAAACGATGGGGATTGGTCTTTCAACCTTAAAATATTTCTTAAAACATTTAAAATTATATTTAAAATATTTAATTTAAAATTATATTTAAAATATTTAATTTAAAATTAAATTTTTTCCATATTATATATATACTAAAATATCTAATAAACATATTAAAAATATATTAAAAGTAGGTTAGTTATCATCTAAGACCTTTAAAAATAATAATAATAATGGTGTAGCAGGAAAATAGTAGTTCATTGACCATATTTTCTACTAAAATTGTACATTCTCTCTTATCTGTTTATTTATGATTTAACTTTTGACAAGTTCATATCTTTTAAACCTATAGTTAAAAAAATATCTAAAGTCTAGCACATATATCATCTATTTTTATGTCTCGTAACTACCATTTCTATTTTTTATGGTTTTTTTTCTTGTTTCTTGAATCCAGTTAACCGAGGTCTCACACATATATCATCTAGTTTTATGTCTCGTAACTACCATTTCTATTTTATAATACTATGACATAGAACATCTAAAATCTAGGTCTCGTATCTATTATCTAGCTTTTATGTTTCGCAATTACCATTTTTATTTTACTCTCGTCTCATATCTAGCATCTAAAATCTAGGTTTCACATCTATCATCGAAACTGTATGCTCACATCTGCCAATTCTATTTTACAATCGTCTTACATTTGACATCTAAAAGCTAGGTCTCGCATCTATCATTTCCATTTTACACTACTTTCAAATTTAGCATCTAATATTTAGGTCTCGCATCTAGCATTTAAAATCTAGGTTTCACATCTATTTTCTAACATTTATATCCCGTATCTAAAATCTAGGTCTATCATCTATTATTTAACATCTACTATTTCTATTTTACACTCGTCGCATCTAGCATATAAAATCGATGGCCCAAATCTATCATGTAGCATTTATGTCTTGCATTTACCATTTTCAATGTTACATTGGTCTTACATAGAAACCCAAAATGAAATCAATGGTAGAAACCATGGATATTTTTTTGTATATTCTATTATAAAAGAATTAATTCGTTTTTTACTATCCATTTTTTCAAAAGTGGCAATAAGAAAATAAAAGATATTTCGAATCAAAACATTAATTTTTTTCAAAAATCTTTTTATTAGAATCCATATTTTAATATATTTTTATAGGTGTAATAATGGTTAGTATCCATATTTTTTATATGGATACAACTAACCCTCTATATTAGAATTTATATTATATTAATGCTTACCACACAATATTAATAATGAAGTATAGATTCAGAAAATAATTTAGATTTATTTTACATTCAAATATAAAAGTGATTTGAGATATATTGTTTTAATTTTTATTAAAAGCTATATTTTTAAAGTATCTAAAAATGATTTTAAAATGGCAGTTTTGAATTAAAAAAAAAAACAGATTCTTTAAAAATAAAAAATAGGCTAATAAAACTAAATTTTATTATAAAACTAAATTTTATTATAAAACGATAATCAATAGTATTTTATAATCTTTTATAGGTGTAGTATAATAATAATTGTGATTTTATTTTTAAATTAAAAATTTTAAAAAAGTTTTGATTTTAAACATGCCTGAAAGTCGGATAAGACGGTCTTAAGTTACTTAAGGACTATATTTCGCCTAATTTTTATGAAATACAAAATGAAATAAGTTCTATTATAAAACAGTGATCAATAATATATTTTATAAATTTTAAATTTTATGTGATTTTATTTTTAAATTTAAAACAATACTTTTTAAATCATTTTTTAACAATATTTTTAAAATTTGTTTCTAACTCAAACATCTATTTTCTATTTACTAGAAAATTCGTGTGCATATAAAAGATATAGACAATAACCATTAATTCGGCAATCAAAAATAGATTAAATTTTTAAAAAACGAGCTACCATTTCTCGATTTATGCGTGTCATCCTTGCGGCCATGCTAATCTTCTCTGTATCGTTCCAATTTTTAAAAAACGAGCTAGCCAATGGTAATTAACTAGTGCCTATGACACCAGTTCGAATTAATTAATTTAAATAAACATTAATTATATTAAACAGTACAAAAAAACGATCGTTGTTTATTAATCATGCATTTGAATATCATTTAGCATCTAAAATCACGGTATTAACGAGCATATAAACTCTGGATCTCCCAGCAATCTAAAACAATAAAAAATTAAAAAAAAAAAACACATCCATATTAAGAGCTTAAAAAAAAACAAATATAACCAGGTTTAATAATTTCAGCCTATTTTATAGCTATTCCCAATTTAAAATCAAATGTCAATTAAAGAGTGGCTTTCCCTGGATATCGAGGAAACGGAATGACATCTCTAATGTTGTCAATGCCAGTTGCAAAAAGAATCATTCGCTCAAAGCCAAGACCGAATCCACTATGTATCACAGTTCCATGCCGTCGTAAGTCCAAATACCACTCATATGGTTCTAAAGGAAGTCCAAGCTCCAAAATCCTGACAATAAATGAGCTTGGTTAGACACCTATCCACCACACTTCCGAAATACACTATGGTTGTTTCAGAAAAAAAAAAACTTCATAGTTTAAAGGGCGTCAATATTGTATAGTTGAAAAAAGCAAACAAAAAATAAGTGGCTAAAATATCTGAACTAATGTGAAGCGTTTTTGGAGTGAACCAAAAGAGCAAAATCGTGCAGGTATACAGACCTAAAACTAAACGGACAATATTACATTAGTTGGAGATAGATATAATCCTAACATGGTATTAGAGTAAGGTTGCAATTTCCTCTTTGTTACAAGTGATGTGGGTCAGAGGACCAAGTTTACTCTTCAACATGCCTGATAAGGGAAATAAAGGAATATTAAAGTATTTAGCTTTCTCGGTCTTGATCATATTCTGAACCAAAAAATTTTAAATAGCCAAATCAACCAAACAAGTTTCAGGTCGGGACACCGAACATCCATTAATACATAATGTACTATAATACCTTTCTCGAAGATTATCGTATCGTTCTTCCCTTTGACTCCCACCAATTAATTCTCCGACCTGAAACATTCAAAGTATAAATGGTTTAATATAATTTTGTGGCATTCGGCGACTTGTGTGCAACCGGTGGCCTACCTTTGGTACAAGGACATCCATTGCAGCAACTGTCTTGTTATCATCATTAACTCTCATGTAAAATGCTTTGATTCCTTTTGGGTAGTTGTATACAATAACAGGTTTTTGGAAGATTACTTCTGTCAAGTACCTGTATGAAATTGGTGAATCAAAGTCATCAAACATTATACAATGGCCTAAGGCTATATAGTGGTGCTCTTTTAGGACTCATTTTTGCTTACCTCTCGTGCTCTGATGCTAAATCAATGCCCCATTCGACTTTGTTTTCAAATTTCTTACCATCTTTGACAGCATCTTCGAGCAGTTTCACAGCTTCGGTGTATGTTATACGAGTAAAAGGGGTTGAAGCAGTCAGCCTTAGACGGTCAATGCAACCTTCATCGCCTTCATCGCTTTCAGCCATAAATTGCATATCGTCCAAACACTTGTCGAGTAGCCACTGACACATATATTTCACGTATGCCTCTGCACAGTTCATGTCATCCTACAAAATGCAATATAGGAAGAAACAGTTCGAGAGAGGGCTTGAAAAATTATGAAGCCAAACTTAAACAAAGCCTAACAAGTGAAAACCAAACTCATTTTGCTCACGAACCGAGCTCGAATAGGCCGATATTAGAATTACAAACAACCAATGATATATTACCTGGATATCAGCAAATGCAAACTCAGCTTCCACCATCCAAAACTCGGCCAAATGCCGTGAAGTGTGAGAATTCTCAGCACGAAAAGTGGGACCGAATGTATAAACAGCACTAAGAGCACACGCATACGTTTCAGCTTGTAGTTGTCCAGAGACTGTCAAAAATGCTTTACGAGAAAAAAAATCTTTGGAATAATCAATCTTTCCATCTTTTTTAGGAATACCGGGCTTTAGCTTTGATCGTTCCTCTACCTTGGCTAAATTCTCCTTTGCCTTTGTAAGTTCAACCACCGAAGCCCGAAACTCTTGGTCACTAGCTTTAGCAACTTTTAGTAGAGAAACAGCTTCTCCTTTCTCCTTAACGAGTACTTTAGCAGCTTCTATATCCCCTTCTGATGGAGGAGGGTTCTTAATCAATTCCTTTTCTAACTTTTCGGCTTCATTGATCAATGTCGTAACTTGGAACATTTCACCGGCACCCTCGCAATCACTGGTAGTGATAATGGGAGTGTTAACGTTAAGAAAATCGTTTTCCTTAAAGAATCTGTGGGTAGCAGAAGTTAGTGCACTTCGGATTCGAGCAAGTGCAGAAATCTGTAAATATTACATGCATTATAGATATATAGAACTTAACCCCATACGAACATACAAAATTCTTGTAAGAAAAACAATCAAACTAAGAGTATTTGGAATTTTGAAAACTTTACCGTGTTGGTTCGGGATCGAAGATGAAGCACATCTCTCAAACATTCTAGACCTAGCCTCGCTTTCGGGATCGGGTATTTAGCCGGATCCACTGTCCCTACATGAATCACTTTCTCCACACAAAGCTCAATCTTCTGCTCAGCTCTTTTGGGCGGAACCTTGAGCACACCGTCAAACGAAACGCACGCACCGGTGGCTATGAGCGGGCTGAGGTCCGCTACAGTCGCGTCCACCATAACTTGCAAATTATGGCGGCATGACCCGTCGTTCACCTGGAGGAAGGCGAACGCGCCTCTCCCCTGCAGTCTTCCGGTTTTGACCCACCCGCCGATTCGGATTCTCTGACCGGCAAAACTAGCTCCGCCGTCGGGTTGGGTCACAATTGATCGGATAGGAACCCGATCGGAGAATTTAGCCTTTTCTAACTGTTCAACCGGCGGCAGCGTCTGGTCTTCCATTAGTGTAGTGTTCCTCTGACTATGTCAAACAGTATGTATGAATATGTTAAATTAACGTGAAATTTTGCTAATCTAAATTTTTAGATTACAAAATAATACAATATTTTTTATATTTTATATTTAAAGTAATTATTTTGTTTCACAAGTTAAAGAGAAAAAAAAAAAAAGGAAGATTATACTTAGTTTGTAACTGCAACTACAAATATAGAGCGGTTTTTAGATTATTTATTAGAAAAGAAAAAATTACCCATAATAGATAAATTTACTATCTAATCTCTTTTACTTCGAGTCTTTTAAATTTCTTTGTTAATGAAAAACACACCAAGGAGAAGAGGAAGAGCATTTAAGAATTTCTCCGTTACAAAACTAATTTTATTTTATTTTCTTTTTATATAATGTTTATATCTTTTGGATATATTTTTTAAGTAATATATTTAATAAGAACTTTTTAAAAAATTATATATTAAAATTTATTTATTTTTTATAAAAAAATATTTGTTAACAAACACCAAAAATTAAAGTTAAAAATAATTTTAAAAAATTAACAATATTCTCAATGATGTTTTTGTTAACGTCTTGTCTCTTTTTACAACCGATGATTGTTTTTTAACACATTTTTATATGGATGGAATTGCTCTTGGTAACATCACTACCAAAAGTAGCATTTTTGTTGATTTATTCAATTTATATATCAATTCCAGGTTGTTTGGGATTGAGATCCTAAGAAGACCTGATGATTGAACCCGTTCATTATATAAATTTCAAGTCGTTTGGGATTAGGATCGTGAAAAAACGGTTAAACATATAAGATAAAATTAATAACAGTAGTAGTAGGTTTAAATTGATATTATCTTTTCCCTCCCAATTGTCCATCCTAATATATATTAAATTTTATTATTAATATTATATTTTTATATAATAAATTTTACTCATAATAGAAATATCATATCAATTGATAAACTGAAGTAATAGATTGGTATACTAGACTCCCTCCTGCCAACTGTGTAGCTCTCACAGACGAAATCACCATGTTGTATGCATACCCAATTCTGTTTTCATTCCACCATGGCAAGTAAGTGTTGATTCTGCTTTCTTGTCCAAACATATTGTGTTTACTATATTTTGAGTTATGTTTTTTATATATTGTATAAACCAATGCGATAGTTTACTTAATATTTGAAAATGGATGAGTAAAAAAGTTTTGATCATGTTAATATTTATCTAACATTGATTCTGTAATACAAACCTAGCTCAACTAACTTCAATTTTTTATTTGTTTTTTAAATCCACAATTAGCAATAGTTCCAATAATATTTTGGTCAAAATCATGTCTCTTCTTTCTCTCTTCACGGTGGTTAATAACTTGACAAAAGAAAATACTTTTTTAAAATATTAGACAAAATATAAAAGCATTTGCAATGAAGAAGGCCCAGATTGTTTGCTCATGAAGGGTTGGCTTTGCTACAAAATGTCAAAATAAAGGTAGATTTCGGATACACAAACAAGTTGTATTTGGATACTTTACGAATTAGGATATGGATTTTATCTCGAGATTCCTACTAAGTTGTCTTTGTAAATTATGAAACTCTTACTTTAGATTCGATTCAGCTTAGGTAGAAGAGAGAAATAAAATCTAAAAATATGTTAGCTAATATATTTTATAAAACAAGTTTTATTTTATTTTCATAACAATAAGTATGATTTTATTACTATTTAGTTTTTAAAATATATATTTTAAAAGATAAATATGATTTTTTCCATGTATATATAAAATACCTTGTAAATATTTAAATGATTTTGTTTCATTGTGATCTAGTATTTTTTTTAAAATTATTTCTTAGATAATAGATTTGATTTTATTTTCATGTATATTTTCTATAAAAAGTTGATTTGGTTTTTATTTATTTATTAAAAGTATTTTTTATATAAAAAAATTGATTTTATTTTCATATACGTTTTAAAATATATCGTATATTTAAAAATATATTTGAAATTAATATATCAGGATTCATTTTTTACTTTTACAAAAAAAAATACATTTGTTAACAAGATCAAAAGTAGAAATATGAAAAAATTAAAAATAAATAATGACGCTGCTTTATTAAATGCCTATAGAAATTTGATAATACACTTCATTCTTTTTTACCTTATCTTATTAACATGTGCTCATCTAATATTTTAACAGATTTTAAATTGGTTAATAAATACATACATATATTAACGGATGTGCTTTGGTTAATGGAATAGATTTTCCGTTTATTTAAAACTGATAGGCCAAATGCAATAAATATTTTAATAAAAACAAAAAATATTTAATAACACATAATTAAACGGTATTTATAATGGAATATTTACTATTTTTTAAATCATCGGTTAGTTACCTTTATAAAATAAATTTTTTTTTTCGGAGGGAACCCGCAGCCGCTACTCAGAGTGCAATGAGTGCGCACAGGGTAAACTCTCAGTCTGACGCGATAGCCTGCAAACCAACGCCAGAAGGTAAACCACACAAGGTGACAGGCTCAGCCGAGAAAGCGTATGTAGAGGGACTTGAACTCGTGACCTTTTGGTCATAAGAATGTCATACTCAACCAACTCGGCTACCCCCTTGGGGGCTACCTTTATAAAATAATTATTATGTTTAGGCATGGATATAATTATTATGTCAATTTATGCTTTGCAGATGATTTGATGATTTTATATTTTCGTGTTATTAATTCCTAAATCTTATTAAGGATGGTTTTAATGATTTTTTTTCTTTTCACACCTTAAAGTTAGTCCTCATAAAAGCCATATCTTCATTTTGGGGTCAATATCTCTCTTAGGACGGATCTAATCAACATCATTGGTTTCAATTTTGGGTCCCTCTCGGTTAAGTATCTTGGTGTCCCTATTCTCTCGGGTCGTCTCTCTTATAACGATTCTCGACCTCATCTTGACAAAATCACTTTCCATATGGTCTTTTGGACTTCCAATCACCTCTCTTATGCGGGTAGGCTTCAACTTATTAAATCTATACTTTTAGCAGGGCAGGTTTATTGGTCTTCAATCTTCATTATCCCTGCTAGAATCCTTAAAGACGGAAACTCTCTCAATCTCTCCGTCGTTTTCTCTGGTCTGGCCATTAGATGAAGGCTTCAGGTGCTAAAGTGACATGGTCTGTTGTAACCTTTCCCTTGTTAGAGGGCGGCCTTGGGATTTTAGACCTAAAAAACTAGAATCGGGCGGCCGTCCTTAAACATTTGTGGTCCATTGTTAGTAAACATGACAACTCAATCTGGTGCAACTGGATTTACTCTAAGAAGATTAAAGACAATAATTTTTGGTCTTTAAACATTGACTCTTCTCCCTCGTGGACTTGGAGGAAAATCTTCAATCTTACGCCTTTTGCTAGCAATCTCTATAGGTTTCCGATTGGTAACGGGGAGAAGACCTCCCTCTGGTTTGATCCGTGGTTGATTTCAACATCTCTTGTTAACCATTATGGTCTTAGGATTATTCGTGATTCTCGTTTATGGAGTAACCTCAGGGTTTCCGATATCATTCAGTATGGTCTTTGGAATTGGCCTTCTCATCTAAGGTCTGCCGGTGCTCAAAACCATTGTACCTTCGAGAGAATTAACCATATCATCTTATTTCTCCCATAATATTATCTATAAGGACGTTCAGTATTGGGTTGCTAAGAGAGGTATCACGAATTTTGTAATCAAGGATACTTATAACGTCATTCGTACAACCATCCCCTGTGTCGGGTGGCCGAGGCTTGTTTGGCATAAATATAATATTCCCCGCTATTCTTTCATTATTTAGCTTGGTATCCATGGCAATCTATCCACTCGTGATAAGCTCTTGAGTTGGGGTCTAAGCACCCCGCATAATTCTGTATTATGCAACTCTGCTTCTGAAACCATTAATCATATATTTTATGATTGTAGCTTCACTCATAGCATATGGGGATTCACATGCTCCAAACTTGGGTTTTCTTTAAGACGTAATCAAAATTGGGTCTCTTGGGTCTATGAGGCGTCTAATTGGTCTTCATGCACTTTACGATACCTTTGGCATGCCTGTTTTGGCGTTGTCTTCTACCACGTCTGGTGTGAGAGGAATGCTAGAATTTTTAGTTCCTCTTTGACTCTTGCCTCTGCAATTTCTTACCGCATGCTTTCTGACATTCGTTTCAGATTCATTGGTAACAAGGTGGTAACAAGGTTGTCTGGCCAATCCAATTCCTTTAAAATTCTAACTTAATTTTGTTTTAATTGTTGCAGACATCTATTCTTTCTAGTTTGTTGTCTCTGGTGGCTGACGACTGTGATGTCCAGTCTCTCTGATCTCTTCAATCTTAGCTCTCCCTATTTGCTTTCTTATTCTTGTTTGTCCGATTTTAGAACTCTATTCTCAGTCTTGCACTTTTGCCTTAACTTATTGTAATGTTTGGCCAAGTTTTAGTCATTAAAAATTGATTTCTTTCTTTCTCGGTTTTAAATTCCTCTCTTCGCGATATGCACCATATATGTGTAAGAACCTTTTTTATATTTATTTAATACATTTTCGCCCAAAAAAAACTCCGCTTAAGGGTCTTAATCCCAAAACTCATGTCTGATCCAATTTATATTCGGTTCAAACAAAGCTGATTGGACCGGACAAAACACACTTTATCATCCTTAAATAAGAGCTCTAAAAATGATTATTACTTCACTTTAATATTAACAAAATATTTTATGTTTACCAAATATATCGTCCATGGTCCCTTGAAAATGAAGCTTATTAGATTTTAACATGTGACACCATGAACAATATATTTGTTCTGCGTATATTCTCTCTAAATTGTAAACCAATTACACCATTCTCTAGTACACCCCACTTGTCACATACGCGCCACCTAAATACTTAAATTTACTTGTTAATTTGTTACTTTAAACTTTTTATCTTTTATCTTTTATCTTTGATTATTTATCATTAATTTTTTTACTTCTACTTAGTAACTAACACAACCGGGTGGAACCCAAATTAATAAAATAATTTGACACAACCACTAATCTAATCCAACATTTTAAGAATGTTTTACCCGCTTTAATTTATCTTTAGATATAGCTAACCCAATGATCAATATAAGAAACTTCATTCAACTAGTCAAATGGTTCTTTGTAGTTTTCTGATGATTGTCATGAGATAAGTACCTTTGTAGTTGCATTAGAAAATGTTGAATTATGGATATTTTGAGAGTAGTTGGATTAGTGTAATGGTAGATAATATTCATAGACTGGACACTCTTCTAATGAAACTTTTATGCTTTTCCAAACATCATAAACTCTTCAATTATATTTCTAGCTAAACTATATCGGTAGTTATCATATTTCTAGCAAATATGATTTATCTTATGTGTTGTGAGCAATAATCTTAGTGTTTATTCTCACAGTTGACCAAATTGGTCCTTCCCGAATAAATATGCCTTTTTATTGTTCTCGGATTTTGATGTCGTCTGGTGGTGAAATCACTATGCTTTCCCGGTGTTATGGGGACCAACATTGCAATATCAGCAATAATGAAGCTATGGAAGAATTATTTTCAAGATGATTTTCAACGTATTTGTCCACTTCAATCTAGGATGCATAATTGTAGTTACTTTCTTATTTTTGCAATGAGGGCATGATTATTTTAATGTCTGTTTATGATGTGTTAAATACTTGTCCTTGATTATAAACTTCCTTTTTAGTTGATTATCTAAGTTTTGGTCATGTCATAATTGTTTTGATCAAGTTGTTGAGCAATACATTTGTAGACTTGATGTAGTTATGTTCCATGCTATCCTACATGAGGTAGCACATGGGATTCTAATCTATCCAGTATTCGTGCCTATTTTAGATTCCAATTTTTAGAATATTACTATTAGGGACATGAGCTTTAGGTCTCATGTACAACTTAAGAATGCAACATGTAAAGTAATCATGAAATATAAATTTATATGAATTGTGCATACTGATCAATATTGAACTCAAATTCTTCTTTCATTTTGTAGATTGGCAATTTCATGAGATGGCTTATGGATATATGTTGGTATATGTTGATGATTGTTCGAAAGAAGATTACGAAAGAAATATAGATATGCAAAATTGCAAAACGTTTTGTTTGCTTAATGACTTAAGTGATCTCCGCATGCTTCCCAAGGACATGTTTATGGAACGAACCATCAGAGAAGAGGCATGGTCATTTCTATAGATGATTAGATT
Organism: Limnanthes douglasii subsp. nivea; assembly: GCA_036936605.1. Taxonomy (NCBI): domain Eukaryota; kingdom Viridiplantae; phylum Streptophyta; class Magnoliopsida; order Brassicales; family Limnanthaceae; genus Limnanthes; species Limnanthes douglasii. Next base: position 18,524,503 of record JAUPFV010000003.1, on the reverse strand, counting down.
TCCTTCTGTCAGTTTAAAGCTTTATCCAATTTTATTTATCATTTTAGGTGTGCCCATATATTAGTATTTCATTAGTCAAACGGATACTGTGTTACTTTACCATAGATGAATTCTATCCAGATATTATCTCTAGAGTTGTGTTTGAAGTGGACAATGTTGATGTTGGACATATATGTATATATTTTATTACACTTATACATTTGGTGGAGTTTTAATACCTTATTTGGTTATAAGTCTTGAGTTGTCGAGAATTAAAATTTAATTAGATATAAATGTTATAATCTGACTACTAATTATTACAATGATAACACATTTCGCATGCATTTATCTTATTTCGACTAAGGTATCACTATGAGGGTATTAGTGGAAGATTGACTTCTCTTACCTAATCATTTTCAGTTGAGTATGCTCTTCCTTTCTCTTTGGATGCAGGGATGCGACGGGAAGGGTAGAATTAGTATGAATTTTTGAGGACTAAACACGTAATAAAAATGCTATTGTTCGTGGTGTTACATTAAATGTTGTGAATTTTATGGTGATGGACCATGGATGAAACAAATGGTAAACATGGTGGTTGTTTTAATACAAAAGTAAATATGGGATCATTTCAAGACAAGTGGTAAATATATTATACTAATTGTAAATTTTTAGTCTAAGTATGAGATAAAAAATTGGTGCCTTATAAAATTATATGCTAAAACATTTCTTAGAAACATTAAAAATTATATTTAAAATACAGTCGGACTGCACAAAGTTCACACTGATCTATGATTTTTGGACAATGATGAAGTTTATGGTCAAGACCGTCCAATTGATTTGTTTGTACGGTTTATAAAAAAAGAAATGTTGGATAATTAAAAATAATAATCTTTTGAATATTAAAATAAACTTTAGTCTTGTTCACAAAATCATTTTTTTTTCTATAATTGAATAATCAATCCTCACACAGTTCATAAAACTCACATACATAAAAATAAGAAAACAAATTGATAAGTGCATTTCATGTCACTTATTACGCTTCCATTATTCTTAAAATCGTCGCCGGTTCTCAAGTATTCGTTGTGTTTCAAAGTGTTTTTTCATTCATTCTCGAAAGATGCTCGTCGATGGCATTTCACCGCTTCGCGGTGACTTCATGTTGGATTTAAGGGTCAAAAGCACCATTGCATGTTGGGCGTACCCATTTTATTGCATTCATTTTCTTAAGAATAAAATGCTTTATTTCAGTGAAATTTATAGAATAACTTAACAGTAGGGTATGGTCGAACTACTAATTATGATATTATATTGTTGATTTGTTGGTTTTGTTTGTTAGCTGAAACTCTTTGGGCTGTATGATTCCCTGAGAATATGGTTCGTAGAAAAAAAAGGTTTCATTAAGAGCGGCCAAAATTTGGTTACAGGGCGTAAGACTTGAATTTAAAGCATAAGGTTATGATTCAGATCATTTATATTATAGAAGGGGTTGCTGCCTATGTAAAGAGAGTTGCTCCTCAGATGGTGTAGCAGTCAAGCAGGTTGGCCAAGAAACTTTCGGATTATACAAGTAATTGATATATGGTATGGTTCTTGTAAGCCGTGATGCTATCTGCGCATCAATTAAGGACATGTTTGAAGAGGCACGGAGCATCCTTGAACCAGTAGGTGCTCTTTCCCTCGCTGGTGCCGAAGCTTATTGCAAGTATTACGGCTTTAAAAGAGAAAACGTTGTCGTAATAACCAGTGGAGCTAACATGAATTTCGAAGAGCTAAGAATCGTAACAGAACTAGAAAATGTCGGTAGGCAACAAGAAGCTATTCTCGCTACTGTCATGCTTGAAATAGCCGAGAGTTTTAAAAGCTTTTGCCAACTGGTCGGACCAATAAACATCACAAAAGTCAAATAAAGATGTGACTTTGAAAAAGAAACTTTTGTTCTTTATAGCATCGGGGTTTATACAGTTGCGGAGATGAAATCTGCAAAGGAAGCGGAAGAGAAGAGAAAGGTTGAGAGTGCTCTCACAGGGTCACTACATCAGTATCAGATCTTCCAATGGGAAGAAATTGTAGCCGTTACCTCATCTTATTCGGAAAATCTCAATATCAGAGATGGGAAAATGAGTAAATTTAGTCTGAATGAGGAAAGTATCCCGCATGTAGCTGCCATTACAACTTTGAAGTACTTGGATATATGGAATTTCGCAAAAGGTAAAAGATCAAGTCGTAAGAGAGTGGTACATTTGAATGCAGCTATATATCAAAATGCCCTTATCACAGAGGCTGGTAAAAAAAGAAAAAGCGACATCTGTTCTAACCGAAATGTAAATGATCAACCTAGTGGATACAATAATCGTACCAAAGAAAAACACGCTTGGGACTTTCTGAAGCCTTTGACATGGTAACTTTGGGTGACAACGGGATGTTTTTTTATTTTTATTGGGCTTGTGGTTAGGCCCATTTTGATACCGAGCCTTTGACTTAGCTCTTAGGTCCAGAATCAGATGAAGTAGGGTAGGGCACCGCCAGAGACAAAATGGGAGAGAGAGAAGGAAAGTAAAGAGGAAGAAAAAACGAAATTGGCTTATTTTAGGGTTTTCGGCAGAAGTTATAAATAGAAAAAGAAAATAGGAGAAAACGCAATTGACTACTTGTTGGTTTTTCCTGCAGAAGATACAAAACAAGAAAGAGGTGACTGCTGGCTGTTTTGGGTTTTCTTTCGGCAGAACATACAACGAAGGGAGAGGAAGACAAGTGACAACTGTTTTTGGGTTTTCTTTCGGCATCATACAACCAGACGGCAGGAGGCAGACAGTTGCTTTGGTGGTTTGCAAGAGGAAGCAGGTGACAACTACTGTCATTTTCGATCGGTAGTTAAGGTAACGGCTACAGTTTTTTCGATCGGCAGTTTATGTATTGCTCGAGACAGGTGACGGCTACTTTTCTTTCTTTGTTTTTCGATCGGTAGTTTACGGTTTGTTTCTGTCAGGCGATACTTGGTGGTTATTATTCGGTTTGACGTTCTCTAAACGCTTATTCATCTATTTACATTCGTCTTAGAGCTATGTCAACTTTTGAGCCCACGATGATGATGCGTTCGATTATGAACTAATCGTTGTCATGGACATCTAACAGATTTGTTTGAATAATACTTACGGTTTGATTGCTTGATTGATTTGTGAGATACGTTTATCGGTTACCTAGTATGGTTGTGCTTATCGTTAGATGCGTCGTGAACATCTAGTTGTTAATCTTTAATGAATGTAAAAATGGATTTAAGGGTTTAGAACTTGCCATGCTAGCATAGGTTCTTGAATGATTCGTATTGTGATTGTTCATGATTCGTATTGTGATTGTTCATGATTCGTAATATGTCACTAACCATATCATATTACCCTATGTAATCAAAATAGATAACTAATGCTTAAAACCAATTGTACCTCAATTCGTATAGACATATAGGATTGTCATGCAAGCGGTGTCTGCTTAACTGCTATCTCTTTTGTGGTTGTTTAAGTGGTTTGGTTTACGTGTACTGAGAGGTAGTGTAGACTGATTTCATATTATCTGATTAGTAATCGTTGTTATCATACATATCGATTAAGTATATTAATACTCTGAGTAAAAAAACAATGAAGTTAGGGTTCCATGTTTTCTCTCGCATAAGTAAACTCGTTAGTTAATCTCGTTAGTTAATTTGCTTAGTTATATTCATTCACCCATACTTTATTACTCGTTCAAGCATTAGTCTAATAATCATACGTTGTTGCATAAGTGAATTTTTGCCATATACATCTTGTCTTCGTGGGAACGACACTTATTACTTTCTACTACTTGACCACGTATACTTGCGTGAGAAAAGGGTTAACAAGTTTTTGGCGCCGTTGTTGGGGACTCGGTGTTATTTGACAGTTTTATTGCTTATCATCAGGGGTCGTTATACAGTTTTATTGATTCAGTTACTTGCTTTTGTGTGTTTTCTTGTGCTTCAGGTACTTGAGCGTGTATGCAAACACGGTCTCAAACTAGAGCACTAGTACAAAAGAAGCTTGAAACACAGCAAGGAACAGAGTTACTATTCTCAGATTTTGATACTAATTCTACAATGGACGATCCAACTCCAAAAGCACTCATGGAATACTCTCAACCAAAGATCATGGATATTCAGTCTAGCATTGTCAGACCCAATATTGCTGCGAATAATTTTGAGATTAAACTCGGTACTATTCAGATGATGCAGAATTCTTGTCAGTTTGGGGGAGCTTCATCTGAGGATCCTAATATGCACATTATGACCTTCCTTGAAATCTGCGATACTTTCAAGTTCAATGGTGTGTCAGATGATGCCATAAGACTGAGACTCTTCCCATTTTCTCTGAGGGATAAAGCTAAGAGCTGGTTACACTCTTTACCAGCAGGCTCTATCACTACTTGGGATATACTAGTGCAGAAATTTCTCTCAAAATGTTTTCCTATGGCAAGAACAGCCGCCATGAGGAATGCTATTACTCAGTTTTCTCAGTCATATGGTGAATCTTTAAGTGAAGCTTGGGAGCATTACAAGGAGATGCTCAGAAAATGTCCTCTTCATTGGATGCATGATTGGTTAGTAATAAATTGCTTCCACAATGCTTTGAGTGCGCAAACAAGGCCCATAGTCGATGCTGCATCTGGGGGAGCCTTATTAACGAAAAGCTATGAGGAGGCTCACGAGCTCCTTGAGATGATGGCTGCTAATGAATTCCATAACCCTTCTCAGAGATAGTCACAACATAAAGTAGCTGGTATTCTTAACGTAGACACTGCCACTGCTTTAGCAGCTCAGCTTGAAGCTCTAAACATGAAGGTGGATTCTTTGACTAAACTAGTGGTACATCAGGTAGCTAGTGTGTGCGAGATTTGTGCTGGAGGGCATGACACTCAACAATGCCCTATCTCTACTGAGTCAGTGCAATTTGTGAGTAACTTTTAGAGGCGAAATCAACAACCAATCTCAAACACCTATCACCTAAGCAACAGAAATCATCCGAACTTTAGTCGGAGCAATAATCAACAAGGTAATTAGCATTATGGTGCTAAGCCATACGCTCCTCCTGGATTTCAGCAACAAGGTCAGCAACATCAATCTCAACAGTATGCCCCAAGACAACCTCAGAATCAACATCCTGGCCTTTCTCAACATTCTGTGAGCGACTCTGAATCCGAAGAGATGAAGTTAATGATTAAATGTCTGATGGTATCTCACAAGACCTTGGAAAATCAGATTGGGCAGATGGCCAGTAACATGATCGTTAGACCTCAGAGAGTTCTTCCTAGCGACATGGAACATAATCCAGGTAAACGGGACGACAAAGAGCAATGCCAAACTATCACCTTGAGATCAGAAAAGGTTGCAGAGAACCTAACAGTTGAATAAGAGGGTGAATGTTCTCAAAATCAGCCCTCATCTGAGGTTAACTCTGATAAAGATCAGCCACCTAAAAAGCCATCTTAGTTAGTTGTTGAGACTACGATCTACCCTCCTCCACTTTTTCCGTAAAGGTTACAGAAACAGAAGCTAGATACTCAGTTTGGGAGATTTCTGGAGGTATACAAGAAGCTACACATCAACATACCCTTTGCTAAAGCATTAGAGGAAATTCCTAGTTATGCTAAGTTCATGAAGGGAATTCTTTCGAAAAAGCTAAAGCTTGGTGATTTTGAGACAGTGGCGGTCACTAAGGAATGTAGTGCGATCTTATAACAAAAATTGCCTCCCAATATTAAAGATCCAGGAAGCTTCAGCATTCCTTGTTCGATCGATAATTTATATTTTAGCAAATGTTTATGTGACTTGGGAGCGAGCATCAATCTGATGCCCCTATCTGTGTTTGAGAAACTTGGGCTACCTGAGCCAAAATCGACTAGCATCTCTTTGCAACTGGTTGATCGTTCTATCACATATCCTCGTGGTATTGTGGAAGATGTCTTAGTAAAGGTAGATAAGCTCATCTTTCCGGTTGACTTCGTTATCTTGGATTTCGAAGAGGACAAAAACATCCCCATAATCATGGGAAGGCCATTCTTGGCTATGGGCAAAACTTTGATTGATGTCCAGAAAGGGGAGCTCACCTTGAGAGTGCAAGATCAGAATGTCACTTTCAAAGTTTTCAAGGCTATGAAATCTCCAACAAAGGATGAAGAATGTTTCAGGTTGGATATGGTCGATTCTTTGCAAAATAATGAGTTGGATCGGTTTGCGAGTCCAGATGTTATGGGCAGAGTTCTACATGGTAAATTTGACTTCGAAGACGAAGAAATATCCGAATGTGTTCAACTACTACAGGAAGCCTCGTATCAAAAGAGGCTCAATATTCCACATGAGTCGCTTGGATTGGGTGATCTTAAGGATTCTTAGGAAAGGCTTAAACCTTCTCTAGAAGAAGCTCTTAAACTTGAACTCAAACCACTACCAGATCATCTCAGGTATGCTTTCTTAGGAGAGTCATCTATATTACCTGTTATTATTGCATCTAACCTTTCAGGTACTGAGGAAGAAAAACTATAGAGAGTTTTGAGGAAGTTCAAATCAGCCATTGGTTGGACTATAGCATATATCAAAGACATCACTCCCTCTTACTGCATGCACAAGATTATGCTCGAAAAAGGGAGCAAACCATCTATCGAGCATCAAAGAAGGCTAAATCCTATCATGAAAGAGGTGGTGAAGAAAGAAATTCTGAAGTGGCTAGATGCAGGCATTATCTATCCAATCTCAGACAGTCCGTGGGTAAGCCCGCTGCAATGTGTACCAAAGAAGAGAGGAATGATAGTAATAACAAATGAAAAGAATGAACTCATCCCCACTCGGACAGTCAATGGATGGAGAATTTGCATGGATTATCGTAAATTGAATAAGGCCACTAGAAATAATCACTTTCCCTTGCCATTTATTGATCAGATATTGGATAGGTTGGCGGGCCATGAGTATTATTGTATGCTCGATGGATATTCAGGCTATAATAAGATTTGTATAGCTCTGGAAGATCAGGAGAAGACCACATTCACATGCCCTTTTGGTACATTCGCTTTTCGACGTGTCTCGTTCAGAATTTGCAATGCACCCGCTATTTTTGAAAGGTGCATGATGGCCATTTTCTCTGATATGGTTGGTGATATCATGAAGGTGTTCATGGATGATTTCACAGTATTTGGGAAATTATATGATGGCTGTCTATCTAATCTGGATAGAGTACTTGAGAGATGTGTGGAAACAAACCTCATTCTTAATTGGGAAAAATGTCACTTCATGGTGCAAGAAGGTATTATCCTTGGACACAAGGTGTCTAAGAGGGGTTTAGAAGTGGACAAGGCCAAGCTTGAAACGATAAAAAAGCTTCCTCCTCCTATCTCAGTAAAAGGAATTTGTAGTTTTCTTGGCCATGCTGGATTCTATAGACGTTTTATTCAGGACTTCTCAAAGATCACCAAACCACTTTATAATCTACTTGAAAAGGATGTTCCCTTTCGATTTACTAAAGAGTGTTTCGTTGCTTTTGAGCTATTGAAGAAAAAGTTGACTTCAGCCCCTATCATCACTGCGCCTAACTGGGAAGAGCCATTTGATATCATGTGTGATGCTAGTGATTTCATTGTGGGAGTCGTTCTTGGTCAAAGGAAGCTGAAGGTGTTTCACGTGGTTCACTATGCTAGTAAAACCCTTAATGATGCACAACAAAACTACACCGTTACTGAAAAAGAGCTTTTGGTTGTTGTCTATGGCTTTGAGAAGTTTAGATTCTATTTGCTTGGTGCTAAGGTCACGATTTTCACGGATCATTCGGCTAAAAAGTATATGCTATCTAAAAAGGATGTCAAGCCTCGCTTAATTCGATGGGTACTCTTGCTTCAGGAATTCGAGTTGGAAATTAAAGACAGAAAGGGGACTGAAAACCAGGTAGCTGACCATCTCTCACGTCTTGAGCAACATGAGAAAGACAATGGGGATGAAATTCTTATCAACGAATGTTTCCCAGATGAGCAGTTGTTCCTGATCCAATGAGAAGTGCCATGGTTTGCTGATTTTGTTAACTATCTGGTTAGCAATGTGATTCCTTCATATTTTACTTGGGCTCAACGGAAGAAATTCTTGCATGACGTAAAATGGTATCGTTGGGATGAGTCATTCTTGTTTAAATAGTGTGCTGATAAGATGATCTGACGTTGTATTCCTTACAGTGAGCTTGAGAAAGTTTTACATGATTGTCACTCTACAGTTTATGGAGGACATTATGCTGGGGATAAGACAGCTGCTCGAGTTCTTCAAGCAGTTTCTACTGGCCTGCCTTGTTTAAGGATGCTCATCTGTATGTTCGTAGATGCGATCGATGCCAAAGGGTTGGTAATATTTTTAGGCGAAATGAGATGCCCCTTAATATGCTTCTTGAGGTTAAGGTATTCGATGTGTGGGGAATAGATTTCATGGGACCATTTGTGTCCTCATGCAAAAATCTATACATACTCTTAGCTGTGAATTACGTATCTCAGTGGGTTGAGGTGAAAGCTCTCCCAACTAACGATGCTAAGGTAGTGCTCAATTTCCTTCGTAAGCAAATCTTCACTCACTTCGGAACTCCTCGTGCTATAATCAGTGATTAAGGGACTCACTTTTGCAATCGTCAGTTCACAGCCTTGTTGGTTAAATATGGTGTTTCTTATCGTGTTGCTACCGCTTATCACCCTCAAACTAATGGTCAAGTTGAAGTCTCAAATCGAGAAATCAAGCGAATCTTGGAAAAAGTGGTGAATCCTTCGAGGAAAGATTGGTCTCTGAAGTTAGATGGAGCGGTATGGGCATACCGAACAGCTTACAAAACTCCACTTGGGATGTCACCATTTCAGTTAGTATATGGTAAGGCTTGTCATCTTCCAGCAGAACTCGAGCATAAGGCATTATGGGCTTTAAAGAAGTTGAATTTTGACATTCAAGCAGCTGGTGAGAAACGTTTGCTTCAATTGAATGAACTTTGATGAGTCCGGATTTTCTCACCACTCACTGAGGGAACCGGACAGGGGCAATTCGGACAAAAGCCACCCATTGAACCATCTGAACAGGACTAAATGTATTAAAACTTAAATCACTTCATGACTAAGCTAATTACTTACTTGCTTAAAGATTAAATGGGTCTTTGAACTCGACCCGAATCCATAAGTTGACCCGAAAGCCCATGTGGCCCACGATTAAGGGTATAAATACCCAACCACTTTCATTAATGAGGGTAATGAAAATTTAATACAACCACACAGCTCAAGTCTCTCACTACAATCTATCCAAACATTAAATACCTTTGAAACACCACAAAACTCTGGACAAAATTACCCTCAACCGAAAATAAACCATACCAAATTGACAAGTTTTGGTCTCAAGCCTATGAGAACTCGAAGATGTATAAGGAAAAAGTCAAGAAATGGCATGATATGAAGCTTCTACATAAAAATTTTGAGCCGAGTCAACTGGTTCTTCTTTTCAACTCTCATCTAAAGCTTTTCCCTGGGAAGCTCAAGTCAAGATGGTCTGGACCTTTTAAACTCAAGACAGTATATCCACATGGAGCAGTTGAAATCTATGAGGAATCACCAAACAAAGCATTCAGAGTCAATTGTTAACGACTCAAGCATTACTATGGAGATATGGTGAACCGTGAGGCATTCATCATCAGCCTCGTCACTACATGATTCTGAGTGGTATCGTCGAGCTATCGACGTTAAACAAGCTCTTTATGGGAGGCAACCCACTGGGAAACAATGATCAACACTGCTGGACGAGTAAGGGAGTGTTTCTTGTATCTTTTACTTATTCGTAGTTGCATTCATCATAGTAGTTATTCATGATAGACAGTGCATCTTCATGTTAGTCATGCTTATTTGCATATTCATGCCATGATCATATAGACTGTGTTTAGGATCGAGTTAGTCTTTGCTGGTAAACCCACACCTTCTGTTTTCCTTTCTATATTAGTACAACAATTAGTACAACATTTTATTCTGTGTTCACTTTTATATTAGTACAACATTTTATTTTGTGTTCAGTGTTGACTTTTATATTAGTACAACATTTTATTATGTGTTTACCGTATCTCGAAATTGAAGCTTATAATATTTTAATATGTGACACCAAAAATGATATTTTTGTTTTGGGTATAATCTCTTTAAATTTTACATCAATTATACATTCTCTAATTCACGTATATTTAAATTTTAACAAAAATATCTTTTAACTATTTACTTATAACTGTTAATTTGTTATTTTATACCTTTTCTTTTTTTTCTTTGCTCGCAAACCCTCACCTTATGTTTTCCTTTCTATATCAGTACAACAATTAGTACAACATTTTATTCTGTGTTCACTTTTATATTAGTACAACATTTTATTATGTATTAAATGTTGACTTTTATATTAGTACAACGATTTTGAACAGTAACTCGTCCCTAGACTATCGCACTTGGTGACAGATAGTCCCTGGACTTTCAAAAGTCCGTTCGTAGTCCCTCGACTATCCAGTTTGGATAAAGTTAATCCCCTTGCATGTGTTGACTATCAATTTTTGTGACATATAGTCCTTCAATTATTCATTTTTGATAAATTTAGTCCTTTGACTTTATATTTTTGGATAAAGTTAGTCCCCTTAATAAACATGCGCATGAGACTAACTTTATTAAACTGGATAGTCCAAGGACTACCAACGGACTTGTGAAAGTCCATGGACTATATGTCACCAAACTCGATAGTTCAGGGACTACGAACGGACTTTTGAAAGTCCAGGGACTATCTGTCACCAAAGTCGATAGTCCATGGACGAGTTACTCATCAAAGCCTTAGTACAATATTTTATTATGTGTTTACCGTATCTCGAAATTGAAGCTTATAATATTTTAATATGTGACACCAAAAATGATATTTTTGTTTTGGGTACAATCTCTATAAATTTTACATCAATTATACCTTCTCTAATTCACGTATATTTAAATTTTAACAAAAATATCTTTTAGCTATTTACCTATATCTGTTAATTTGTTATTTTATCCATTTTCTTTTTTTTTTCTTTGCTGGTAAACCCTCACCTTCTGTTTTTCTTTCTATATTAGTACAACAATTAGTACAACATTTTATTCTGTGTTCACTTTTATATTAGTACAACATTTTATTATGTGTTCAATGTTGACTTTTATATTAGTACAACATTTTATTCTGTGTTTACCGTATCTCGAAATTGAAGCTTCTAATATTTTAATATGTGACACCAAAAATGATATTTTTGTTTTGGGTATAATCTCTATAAATTTTACATCAATTATACATTCTCTAATTCACGTATATTAAATTTTAACAAAAATATATTTTAACTATTTACTTATACCTGTTAATTTGTTATTTTATACATTTTCTTTTTTTTATTTGCTGGTTTAACCTTTACCTTCTGTTTTCCTTTTTAATTCTGTGTTCACTTTTATATTAGTACAACATTTTATTCTGTGTTTACTGTATGTGACACCAAAAATGATATTTTTGTTTTGGGTATAATCTCTTTAAATTTTACATCAATTATACATTCTCTAATTCATGTATATTTAAATTTTAACAAAAATATATTTTAACTATTTACTTATACCTGTTAATTTGTTATTTTTATATTTTTTCTTTTTTTCTTTGCTGGTAAACCCTCACATTCTGTACAACATTTTATTCTGTGTTTACCGTATTTCGAAATTGAAGCTTATAATATTTTAAGGCCAAAGCTATTTCCTCCATGTTATTTTTTATTTCCTCCATCATTTGAAAAATCCTCCATGATGTTATTTCCTCCATAAAGGAAGTTACAAAATTGCCCTTTTACCCATTTTTTCTTCACAAAACTAGTACCCTAACATACCCATCCAATTTAGTACAACAAAACCCATTCTTCACCCTAGAGAACTACCTTACAAAAAAGAAAACCCATTTTTCACTTATCACTACCTTACAAAAGCTGATTCGAAGATAGAGAAAGCTTGGAGAAAGAAATTCTAGGTTCTTCCCCATTATCAAATTTAGGGTTTGTAGTTAGACATGTATACAAATAAATTATGTTGCCTACTTTTTTCATATCTTATTTATCACAGAATTGAAGATGGCAATAGGTTGATTATATTTAATAGCGAGCACCATGCTTTTCTTACACGGGTGTTTTACACTTGATTCCGAGAGGGCCACTCGGAATCAAGTGCAATGTCCCAGTAAACAAATTATCACATAATATAACGAGACAGAGGGTTTGCAACTGATTCCGAGTGGCCCTCTCGGAATCAGTTGCACATTTTTTTTTTAAATTGCAACTGCAACTGATTCCGAGTGGCCCTCTCGGAATCAGATGCACATTTTTTTAAAAAAATTACACCTGATTCCTAATTCCCGGCTCGGAAATAGTTGTTTTTTTTTTCAGAACTGTAAAAACGGGTTTAGCTGAAAAAAATAAGTTTCGAAATAGGTATTTTCAAGCTACGAAGTTGTAAAACGTAAAAACAAGTTTAAATTACATTGTTTGTCGATTGAGTGCTGTTCTCCGGCTTTGTTTGGGTTTCTTCATTTTCCATGATCAATCTTCAATAAAATTGAAGTTCTTTGTTTTAGGGTTAATTTTAGAGGTAGAATCATATATCTTGGATTAAAGTTAGGTTAATGCTGTGTTTTTTCATATAAGACTTTTAATTAGATAAATGGCCTCTAGTGATAAATTTGAAATAAAAATAAGGGTAATTTGGTAAAACCAAGTCACTAGTGTTTTTGAAAGTTTGAAAGATGGAGGAAATAAAAAATAATATGGAGGAAATAGCTTTGGCCATATTTTAATATGTGACACCAAAAATGGTATTTTTATTTTGGTATAATCTCTTTAAATTTTACATCAATTATACATTCTCTAATTCACGTATATTAAATTTTAACAAAAATATATTTTAACTATTTACTTATACCGGTTAATTTGTTATTTTATACATTTTCTTTTTTTTTTCTTTGCTGGTAAACTCTTACCTTCTGTTTTCCTTTCTATATTAGTACAACAATTAGTACAACGTTTTATTCTGTGTTCACTTTTATATTAGTACAACATTTTATTCTGTGTTTACCGTATGTGACACCAAAAATGATATTTTTGTTTTGGGTATAATCTCTTTAAATTTTACATCAATTATACATTCTCTAATTCATGTATATTTAAATTTTAACAAAAATATCTTTTAACTATTTACTTATACCTGTTAATTTGTTATTTTATATTTTTTCTTTTTTTCTTTGCTGGTAAACCCTCACCTTCTGTTTTCTTTTCTATATTAGTACAACATTTTATTCTGTGTTTACCGTATTTCGAAATTCAAGCTTATAATATTTTAATATGTGACACCAAAAATGATATTTTTATTTTGGTATAATCTCTTTAAATTTTACATCAATTATACATTCTCTAATTCACGTATATTTAAATTTTAACAAAATAACAAAAATATCTTTTAACTATTTACTTATACCTGTTAATTCACCATTTTGATTCGTTGGCTCTCTCTTCTTCCTGTAGGAGCTTCGAAAAGTCAACCTGAAGGAGTATAAATATATATAGTTGATTTTTTTAAATTTATTCTCTAAGAAGAGAAAGGAAATTTAAAAATATCCTCGTTAATATCTTTCACAAAATAAATTTTACATTATTTTTATATACAATGTTTATATCTTTTAAAAATATTTTATTTTAATGTATTTTTTATAAAAATTTGATTTTATTTCTATTTTTCATTAAATATTTTATAACAAATTTAATTTCATTGTAACTTTCAAAATATTTTTAAATATTAAATTTTATTTTTAAATATTTTTTAATATCTTTAAAATAATATATCAATATTTATAATTTTTTATATCTATAAACAATAATTTCATTTGTTAACAAACCTAAAAAATAAAAATAGAACATAATTAAGTAATTAAGTAATTAGGAAAAAATACAAATTTTAATAATTTAGCAAATGCACTAAATTTTTATATATATAACATATGTACTTCGGTTAATACAAAAATATTGTCCTCCCTCAATTAAATTTATAAAACGTGGATTGAATGGAAATAGTACCTTTTATTTTATATATTATATTTTTATTCCAATCGAGTTTATAATTTCAAAATCGTGATTTTCATTTGTTAACAATGAACACGCAAAATAGCATCTAAGAATATTTTAGTTAATATTTTTTATAAATATATTGTATTTTACTTTGATATTTTTTTTACAACAAAATTTATTTTATTTTTATTTATTTATTTCTAACATTGTTTGATCTTTTTATATCGTATATTTAAAAATATTATTAAAATCTATATATTAAACCTATTTTTATTTTTATAAAATTGTTATATTTGTTAACAAAATCAAAAATACAAATAGGAAAACTAAAAAACATACAATGCTTCGTTAGATGTGGGATTCGAGTTGATCCGGTTCTATCTTTTTTATATATTTCAATTCTAATTCCATTAGGTTGATCCGATTATATTTCTTTTTTCTTTAATTCAACTCTAATTCGATTAGGTTCGCTATCCCGTCGCATGTCTGATCAAACCGGATCATACCGATTTGGACCAATATTACGTTACCATCCCGAGCTAAATGCCTATAGAAATTTAGTAATGCACTAACTTTTTTTATTTTTTTAATTAAAGTTCGTTCATCTAACATTTTAATGATTTTAGAAACTTGTGAATATGCATGACATTTTTTCCGATTTTATTATTTTGTACAACAAAATAATGTTATAAAAGATAATATATTATTTAATATTAGTTATCCAATTTTAAAAAATTTATTAAGATTAGTATTTGTAATACTAAACCATATGTTATTTGTAATATATTTTTATAAATATCATTATATATTTAAATATAAAATTTAATTTAATTTTTAAAAACATTTTTTTTTTTTTACGCCAGACTGATACTATCAATAAATAAATATCGGATTAAAAATACTAACATATACCAAGACTATATATTAATTATTAATAACAAAACAAAATATTTGGTAATTATCACTAGATAAACTATATATTTTTTAAAATATCATTCTACATTTAAACATTAAAATTGATTATTCTTTTTTAAATATTTTTTCTTTTTCAATCGAATAATATTATAATTAATTAAATGAAAAGAAATATTAACATATACAAAAATCAAAGCTTCAATGGTTTTTTTTTCTGTGGATCGATAGTAGTTTTTTTAAAAAAGCCATATTTTCAATGGGTACCTCGCGAATTTGAATTTGATATTTTTTTTATTAACCGACGGAAACAGATTATGGTATGGTTTTAAAAAAATATAGACAGGTTACGATTTAGCTAACCCACACTCATCAAGATTCATTCATTCATTTCTACTTGTGAACAAAAATATATTTTAACTGATGTGCTTTGGTTAATGGAATAAATATTCTATTCATTTATAAAAAAATATTTTAACGGATTTGGTTAATGGAATAAATATTTTGTTCATTATAAATGCAATAAAATTGGTGGATAAAGTATTTATCATTTTCTAAATCATCAATTAAATGGTTATGTATTTAGTATCTTTTATTTATATTCTTATAAAAAAAAGGCATAGTCTTAATTTCACAACTCTCCAAATTTAATCAAATCTTAAATTAAAGTTTAGATGGAAAATTATAATTTAATAGGTATTTTCTTATCTTGAATTATAATATAAAACTTTAGTCAAATTTGAAATTAAATTTCGGATCAAATATTAGAAATGAGTGGATGTTTTCTTATCTAGAAAATAAATACTTAAACATTAAGTCAAATCCAAAATTAAAATTTGGATGAAAAATTAGAACTTAACCACTGATCTTGAACATAATTGTGTAAGACTTTAGTCAAATAGAGATTGGATAGAAAATTAGAATTTAATGGGTGTTATCTTATATTGAATATAGTTATTTAAGGCTTTAATCAAATAAAAAAATAAAGTTTGGATGAAATATTAGAATATTAGAACTTAATGGGTGTTTTCTTATTTTTAACATTTTGTATGAGGCTTTAATAAGTCCAAAATTAAAGTTTTGATGGAAGATTGAAACTTATTGGGTGCTTTCTTATCTTGAACATAATTTTATAAGGCTTTACTCAAATCAGAAATAAAAGTTTGGATGGAAGATCGGAACTTAGTGAGTGTTTTCTTATCTTAAATATAGTTGTCTAAGGTTTTAGTCAAATCAGAAAAAAAGATTGGATAGAAGATTGGAACATAGTGAGTATTTTCTTATATTTACCATAATTGTGTAAGACTTTAGTCAAATCTGAAATTAAAGTTTGGATGTAACATTTGAAATTAGTTAGTGTTTTCTTCTCTTATATAATTGTTTAAGGCTTTATTCAAATCCGAAATTAAAGTTTAGATTGAATATTGAAACTGAGTGGGTGTTATCTTATCTTAAATATAGTTGTGTAAGGCTTTAATCAAATAAGAAAATAAAGTTTGGATGCAAGATTAGAATTTTAACTGGTGTTTTCTTATCTTGAACATAAATACGTAAGGCTTTGTCCAAAAATTAAAGTTTTGATAGAAGATTGGAACTTAGTGGTGTTTTTTTTATTTTTGAACATAATTATGTACGACTTTACTTAAATTAACTTAGTGGTGTTTTCTTATTTTTGAACATAATTATGTACGACTTTACTTAAATTCGAAATAAAAGTTTGGACGCACGGTTGCAACTTAGTGTATTTTTTTTATCTTGAACATAATAGTATAAAGGCTTTAGTCAAATCCGCCGAAATTAAAGTTTGGATGAAAGATTTCAACTTAGTGGGTATTTTTTAACATAATTGTATAAGGCTTTAGTCAAATCTAAAATTAAAGTTTGGATGGAATGTTGTAACTTAATGGATGATTTCTTATCTTAAATATAAATGTGTAAGATTTTAGTCAAATCCGAAATTAAAGTTTGGATGGAAGATTTGATAGTAGGTGTTTTTTAATCTTTAATATAGTTGTGCACTTTAATCAAATCAAAAATAAAGTTTGGATGGAACATTGGAAGTGTTTTCAAATCTTAAGCATAATTGTGTAACGCTTTAATGAATGTTATAAATTAACAAGATTGGAACCAAACTCATTTAACTCGCTATATCCTCTAATTATAAATCACGATAAAAAAAAATAAGAAGAGTAATTTATGTTTTAATAATAAATTAAATGATGAAATTATTTCCTTCATAAGATTTTTTATTTCTCCCATATTTTAAACAAGACTCCACTTTGTTATTTTCTCAATAAATGAAATTGCTAATTTATCCTTTTTTTTAAATTTTACTCCAAAGACTCATATTTACCTCATTCGGTAGCAACCACTCAAAAACCATATCTACTTTAATTTGTTTCGAGCAACCTTCTAGCCGCTATATTTACTTCCCCATGAAGTCTAATCCTATTAATATAAATACATAGCCTGTTATTTTGACATAATAACCAGCCTTATTCAGCATGTTATTATTGGATAGAAGAGATGCTAGATGGAAAGACAATGGAGATGAGGCAAGTACTAAACACATTAAAGAGAGTTGGAGTGAATTGAAAAGACACTGTAATTTTAGTGGGTCATAAATTACACATTAAGGACTCTAAATATTTTCCCATTTTTAAGTGTTACCGTCTCTACAAAAACTAAGTGCTAGGGTTTTTGTGTATGTATCGAAAAACGGCAGAGTCACTGTGTCTTCCTAATAAAATCGATCTGCAGCAGGTCCAGAGACGTAGGCATAATTTGCTGAACTCCGTTAACAATTGTGTCTTTGATTTCACTTTTGTTTCTTGTGCTTTCCTTTTTTTTCTTTTGATCTGATTTGACAGGAAATTAGCATATTTGCCTTAGAATTGGTATCAGAGCTAGACTGGTAGCGATCCAAAGGAAATCAGATTTAAGTGGGAGCAATGGCTACAAACTAAGGAAATGTGAGACTCGAAAAAAATCGATGGTGTAGATTTTGGGTTTTGGAAGATGCAGATTGAAGATTATCTGTACCAGAAAAAGCTTTTCAACCCCTTTTAGAAAAGAAACCAGATGGTATGAAAGATGAAGAATGAACCCTTCTTGATAAACAAGCTCTTGGAGTCATCCGATTGACGCTATCCCGCAATGTTGCTTTTAACATCATAAAGGAAACAACCACGGCGGGTCTTATGAAGGCTCTCTCCAGTATGTATGAGAAGCCATCAGCGTCTAACAAAGTTCACTTGATGAGGCGTTTATTTAATTTACGAATGATGGAAGGCGCTTCGGTAGCTCAACACCTCAATGAACTCAATATAATCACAACCTAGTTTAGTTCAGTTGAAATTGATTTTGATAAAGAAATACGAGCATTGATACTGTTGTCTTCACTACCAGATAGTTGGAATGCTACTGTCACTGCGGTGAGTAGCTCATCAGGAAGCAATAAGTTGAAATTTGATGATGTTCGTGACCTAGTTCTCAGTGAAGAGATTCGAAGGAGAGAATCAGGTGAGTCATCAATCTCCTCAGTTTTACATACAGCATCGAGAGGAAGAAATTCAACCAGAGTATATGGACGCGGTCAATCGAACTACCGAGGCAAATCAAGAGACTGGAGGTCCAAGTCTAGGAATCCTAAAAATTCCCAGGGGTTGAGAAACAACGAGTGTTGGAATTGTGGGAAGGCTGGGAACTATAAATTTCAGTGCATGAGAGAACCAAAGGACCAGGAGAAGAAGACATAGGAAAATATCACTTCAGAAGGAGACGATGCATTAATATGCTCCTTAGAAAGCAGGGAAGAGTCTTGGGTATTAGACTCTGGAGCATCGTTTCACGCGACTTCGAAGAAAAAATTCTTCGAGAGGTATGTCCCTGGTAACCTTGGAAAATTATATCTTGGTGATGATCAACCTTGTGATATTATTGGTAAAGGTACTATGAAAATTAAGTTGAATGGGTCTGTATGGGAACTGAAAGATGTCAGACATATCCCCAGTCTGAGAAAGAACTATATCTTAGTAGGGCAGTTGGCTAGCGAAGGCTATAGTACGATCTTCCATGGTGACAATTGGAAAATTTCAAAGGGAGCAATGACGGTTGCTTTCGGAAAGAAGAGTAGACAGCAGAGACGAGCTGTTCAATTGCAATAGCAGCAGGAAACGAAAATCCAAATGTTTGGCACCAAAGGCTTGGCCATATGAGTGTGAAGGGTATGAAAATTATGTACTCGAATGGGAAGCTTCCACGTCTAAAGTCAGTCGATATAGACATGTGTGAAGATTGAATACTTGGAAAACAGAAAAGGGTCAGTTTTCAGACGAGTGGTAGAACCCCAAAGAAAGAAAGGCTGAAGCTTGTTCACTCTGACGTTTGGGGGCCAACAACTGTTTCATTAAGATAGTTTCATTATCAATTTTTCTAAAAGTATATCTCTCATTTGTATACAACTAAAAGATCATTCATCTAAATATCGTTCATTATATTTTGTAAGTCCGTCTTCACAAGCTTCATTGCAGAAAATACTCTTTATACTAATGGTGTAGCTACCGGAAGGACTCATGTCATCTTAATCAAGCGATACACCAATGTGAATTTTTGATGTCTTTCAGTAACAACTAGTATTTTAGCTAAATATCCCAAATCTTTAATATTGGAGAACTCGCCATTGCCAATTATATCATTGATGTATGTTTTAAGGTGGAATGTAAGCATCGTACGTTCGAAATAAAAAAAAATCATCCTTACAATCCAAAACCTTAAAAAAACTCGCAAAAAAAATCAAATTCTACATATGCACATAAAAGTGGAAATAGTTAATTAGCTGCAGTGGTACATAAAATACAACAGACTCGAGGGCCATCTAATATGGTATCATCACCATCTTCATCTTCTATCATTGGTATACTGTTATTCAGACACATATTCTCGAATATTATCTAGACTCTCTTCCTTATTCGTCGTAGTTGAGGCAACATCCACGAGACAATTCATGTGATAAGTGTGAGGGCAGAAGAACATGCCGACTGATATATTTTGAATGAAGACAAGTACAAAGTATATACAACATTGGTCACCTCTCCTAATTTTCGACTTAAGCTAGTTGATCCTCAAACTCTGGGATTTCCCAAGTGCCTGATGAGACCGATTCCCATCATCTCTTTTAGATCTTCATGATGATATAATTTCGCTCCACATAACTATATAATATTTCAGGTTTATTTAAACATTTCTTAATCACTTATTCCCAAAGATCATCATCATGTTGTATCGTAATAAATTTCACATCCTGCAGTCGAACAGTTCCACTTGATGAGTTTGGATATTTGAGCAACCGTGCCTTGACTTAATTCGATGGGAAATTCAGACCAAACCACTATAATAAAATTCTGAATAGGATAAATGTATTAAATGTTAACTAAGCTAGCTGCTGGTCACTTCAAACTAGATTACTAATGGGTCATTAAACTTGACCCAACTTCACGATCCGACCCAATAATCCCATGGGTTAGTAATTAAGTATAAATACCTCAACCACTTTCATTAATGAGGGTAATCAAAATTTATTACTAGTAGACAACTTAATTATCTCTCTACTCACCAATTAAAACATTAAATTTCACAAAACATCCAAAACACTTTACGAGATTACCCTCAGACGGAAATAAACCACACCACCACTCACCCCATAAGTCATGGCCAATAGTTTTTGACAGTTAGTAACTAGTATAAAAACATCTCTAGAAAGAAGAAACCTTATCAATTAAACATATAAAGTACCTTTTCAATATTACCCAATTTATTTATAATTACGGCAAGTGCTTGATTTGCATTCCCCATTTTCCTAAGAACAAGTACTTGCTCATTCAAAAGATCTTTTTTAATGCAAATTTCATATGTCTAGAAATTAATTTCAGTTGGTCAACGAATGAACAACTACAAGAGAACATTTATTGACAGTTCAAACCTTCTCTAGTGTGTAATGTTGACCATTAAGGAATGGAAGTAGCATCTTCGGATCATAATCAACATAAAATTCAACCTGTTGGATCATAAATTTGATCTAAATAATAAATTCCTAGAAGCCCACTCAAGAAGACCCATCAAGAAATTATATTCTTAGCTTACTTTGGAAGTCACTCTCATTAGCTTACTTTGAAAGTCACACATTTTTGGCTTACTATGGAAGCTAGACCTTGTTGTTTGTTGTAGAAGCACTACCTTGTTAGCTTCTCTTGAAAGCTTAGCTTTCCTATAAATAGTATAGTCACCCACTATTTTGCTCACTACCAAATATCAACAGGAAACTAAGAGTGAAAAATAAAGAGACGATATAGTTCTCTTGAGTGTTACATAAAATATTTCTTTTGTAGTGTGAGTTGAAGGCTTAAATCGTTGTCTAGTCCCTCGATTATCACGTTTTCTGTCATTTAGTCCCTCGACTAAAAAATCATTAGTGAGGGTCCCTCGACTATCCCAATTTCTTTCATTGAGTCCTTCGACTTTAAAATCACCGGTGAGGGTCCCTGGACTTTGAAAAATCTATAAATTTAGTCCATGAATCTAAGAAAAAAAACCCAAAGGAAGGACTAAATTTATAGATTTTTGCAAAGTCGAGGGACCCTCACCGGTGATTTTAAAGTCGAATGACTAAATGAAAGAAAATGGGATAGTCGAGGGACCCTCACCGGTGAGTTTTTAGTCGAGGGACTAAATCAAAGAAAACGTGATAGTCGAGGGACTATTTCCTGATTTAAGCCGTGAGTTGAAGAGTGACTTGTAATATTGTTTTTTTCAATCTTTATGAAAGTTTGTTTGTTTGTTTTAAAAGAGTGTTGTTTCATATATATTTTCCCCCAACAAAGTGGTATTAGAGCTACAAACTCTATCCAAAATTTTGTTTTTAGATCTTCAACATATTGAAAGATATGGAAAATGATGTATCCTCCTTTCAAGTTCCAGCACTCAACAACAACTACGGAAACTGAAGTATCAAGATGAAGGCTCTCCTCGGAGCACGTGATTTATGGGATGTCGTAGAAAAAAGAGTTTGACAAACCCGCAGATGAAATAAGCCTTACTCAAGAGGAGGAAATAGCTTTGAAGGATTAAAAAAAAAGAGAAATAAAAAATTTTCCTCATCTATGAAGCATTAGATGATATATATTTGAATCGTCTTTTCTAGTGAGGGAAAATCACAGGTAAAGTCTTTGGTTTCTCAATCAAATCAAATCAAAAGCTATACATCTGTTCTTTTTAACGACAAGGAACCGTAAATGATCTATCCATGCCGTCAACCCATAATTTTTAGATATGATCTTTTTTAGTGACAGGGAACATCACATGGATATAAGTGTTAGGGAGAATTAGAGTTGAGAACGATTTCGAGAAGGTCTTCAAGCAGAATTGTTGTTATCACGAGTATGTACCTTTATTTTATGGATATAAATCATCGCCTAACATTGAATTATAAATTTGTATTGAAATCTACTTAATAATGAACGGCATGTAAGCGACAACCTAAATCTAAACTTTCAGTATAATCAAATATAGAATAAAACAACAAACCTAAAGAAAGTAGTGGTGATTATGTTTCAATTTTGAAGAACTGCAGTTCTTCTTTCTTTAATTGAAATTTTTGTAATAAAGTACAATTATTTTTTCGTGTATGAGTAGTCTTATTGCAAATTTATTAGTTATGAGTTAGTTTGAAATAAAATACGACTCTTCTTTCAAAAACTGAAATTATTTCTTTAAGAGAACATCGTACTTCAACGGTTTTAACGATCTAAAAAAATTCATGATATTGGAGTTTCAAAAGTTAAATTGTATTTACGTTGTTATGATTATTGTTTTGTTGTCAATGAAAATTTTGTATGCTATTGGGAGGAAAGACACTTGAAATAGTATGATTTGTCCAAACACTGTATGTCTCATCTATCTGTCAAGAATACACTAAGTAATGATATCAAAAAATTATCTAACTTGATAATTGTGGTACGAATAAGAATATAGATATTAAGGTTATAGTTTCTTATTGTCATGGAATATATACTTCAACTAATTATTCGTTAAATTATGAAAGTGATTTTCAGAGATGCAATATAGACTCTGAAGAGAAGCTCAATAGTATGAATAATTATTTGAACATTTTAGAATCTCTATTTATCAAGTCATGGTTTGCTTTAATCTTTGATTCAGAAGCTGATCAAAGTTTTTGTAACACATCTTCAAGTCTTAATGATCAAAGGTAAAAATAAAATTTCTTGCTAAAATGTATTAAAAAAATATAATTTACATACGATTGTAATTTTAGATTATAGAGAGAAGTCGAACTGGAATTCTACTACTGCTAAACGGCTTAAGTTTGATAGTTACTCAGATGGTGGAGACGTTAATTCTTACATATGGGTTTTATGAGATAGTTCCATCATAATTTTACGATATAATGTTTCTTCACAATAAATTACATGTTTAATAGAGACGACGTGAAAGTTTTTCTTGGCTAGTTTTGTTTATGCAAGATATGATAGAGATTTGAGAAAAATATTGTGAGATGAGCTTTTGCATACATGTAGGAATATGGTTTCAAAATATATTAATAATTGTTGGTATTCCGTGGATGTAAAAGGTAGCAAATGTGGGTCATTCAAATCTACGAGAGGCGTAAGACAGGGAGATCTGGTATCTCCTTCCTTTTTTATCTTGGCATTGGAAAGTTTTTCGAGGAGATGGAAAATGTCGTCTGAAACTAAAAAGGTCATGCCTTACAAGTGCGTCAAATAAAAAATACACGTTTCTCATCTTTGTTATGCATATGATTTTATTTTATTTTTGAATGTATTCTAGTATTAAATCAATAAAGAGATTGTTAAAAACGTATCGGGTGTTAACGGGTTAGAAGGTTAATAACAACAAAAACTCTATATTTTCTGGTAAATCCATCACTCGTTAAAATAAGGAAACCATCATTCATCTTACTAGTATGAAAAATGGAATTTCTCCAAAACATTGCTTGGGTGCCCCTCTGTTTAAAGGTCGTGCTAAAATCTCATATTTCTAACCTTTTGTTGAAAAAGTTAAAGCTCGCTTGGAAGATTGGGTTGCTTTTATGCTTTCTCTCGCTGGTAAGTTTTTATTATCAATTATGTTTTGCCCTCAATCCTTATTCGTACTCTCTCGTTTCTTCCTGTACCTAAAAGTGTTTTGAGATCTCTTGAAAAAATCATAAAGAATTTCCCGATGGAGGTCTAGTAATAACAATCATAATTGAATATCATGGGCCACAATGAAACATTCTAAAAAAAAAGGTGAAGTTGGTATTACTTTTTTGTTTGACACGATGAAAGATTTGTATTGTAATATAGCTTGAAAATCCATGATATTTCAAGGTCTATACGTTCAATTTATGAGAAGTAAATATGAATGTGGGACCTAGCATCGTATTTTAGCGTATCCAAACACAACCACATAATAATTAGTCATGTTGATAAAGTGTCTGCTTTTTTGGCATGAAGATTGGGTAAAGACGATATATCATTTTGGTTTTTTTGATGGTTGTCTGATAAATTAAAATATGAAAAAGACAATC
Source organism: Limnanthes douglasii subsp. nivea (assembly GCA_036936605.1). Taxonomy (NCBI): domain Eukaryota; kingdom Viridiplantae; phylum Streptophyta; class Magnoliopsida; order Brassicales; family Limnanthaceae; genus Limnanthes; species Limnanthes douglasii. Next base: position 18,499,882 of record JAUPFV010000003.1, on the reverse strand, counting down.
CTTTTCAGGATGTTTTAGTCAATGGTATTTTAAGTGACACGTCAAATTACATCAAGTTCTATCGCATATTTTGAGCCATTTACATCAGGAAGTTTATAACTGTCAATCTCAGCTTCGTCCAGACAAAGAAGATAAGTTAATATGGACTTTGGGTTCCCATAAGGAGTATTCTACGTCTTTAATTAAGGTTGAACTTCAAAATCCGGTAATTTTCTTAAATTATACTCGAATATGAATGCATATTCCTCCTTTTAAAGTCTCTTCTTTTTGTTTGGAAGTTGTTTTATTCCAAACTCCCAGCGAATGATAAAATTATTTTTCTTGGAATTTAACTTGTGTCAAAATGTGTATGTCGTAAGAATAAAAAACATGAGATATTCAATCATCTTTTTTTACACAATGAATTTGCTAATACTTTATGGGTTACTTTTTTTATTGGTTACAACGTCATATTTTCTTAAGTTTTACAGTTGTTCAGATTATTGCAACAAAAATAGAAGTGAACGCTAGATTTTTATTATCACTTGTTCTCTTCATGGGATTATTTCTTGATATGTTTGGAAATAGAGGAATCAATCAAGAAATAATATGAGAAACATTTGGTCAAATCAACATGTGATATATTTAATACGAAGGATATTGATTGATATATGTAATGGAGTGAAGGTGATTGATACTTTTAATTTTCACTCTAATGGAATCTTGTTTCCCTTAAACTATCAATAGTTCAACCTCAGAGTAAAATGGGTAAATAAGTGCGATAGATTATGATGAGGGAGAATTAAAGATGTATAGGAAAATTGTAAGGAAGTATCTTTATTGGGGAAGTATTGTAAAAAAGAACAATAGAAGTAGTTATTATGAATAAATGAGGAAATGTAGGGACTAAATGTGTAATAAGGTAGGAGTTAAAGTGTGTGGAGCCCATTATTATACTATAAAAGGACCACACACGAGTGGATAATTTGATGGATTAATAGATAATTACTTTCTCTCTGTACGTGGATTAGTTATCACTTTCTCTCTCTAAAAAGGCTCATATACAAAGAACTTAATACTACTTTGACACTAAAAGATTCTCGTTACACAAAATTATCCTAGAGCTGTTTCTGAATTCTTCAGATTAAACCTCCAGAAGGACATTTAAAATTTGATTTTTATGGTTCTTGTTGAAATGGAAAATGTATAATTGGAGGAATTATACGTGATGTAAATGGAGACATGGTTGTTGCTTTTACTTCATTTATCGGAAATGGGAATGCTTTATGGGCTTAATGGTGTGGGTTATTTTAAAAGTATAAAATTTCTTACTCTTTATCTTTGGTTGTTGACTTTATCGAAGGGGGATTCTTAACTAGGGATTAATGCTGCAAAATCTCATTCCAAGTTTTGGGTTCTAAGGAATAAATTCTTTGATATTCATAATCTTAGTTTTGAAGCTCAATTTGGACATGTTGCTTAAGAGGCTAATAAAATTGTTGATTGGTTAGCTAAATAGGGACATAGAGTCCGTCAAGGATAGGTTCATTTTTCTATTGGTGATCATGAGCTAAAAATCTATAGATGGAATTATTCGTGGGGTTTGGGATCTTTTCGAGATGGCTAACATCCCTTGTTATCATATTTGATTTAGTTTCCATGTTATACTTCCTGTTATGCATCTAAATTCATGTTATGCGTATGTTTATATTTACTTTCACTTCATGCAATCGTTTTTGGAGCATCAGAACTTGACTTCTCCTCACTCTAATTTATTGTTGCTTTTATGGTTGTTATGTACCTATATTACATATATATCACCTTTTAGACTCCAATTATTATTGGATTGTTCTGCCCATTTATTTTTATATTTTATGAAATCTATGTGAATGTGTCTCCAAGTAATTATATTGTGTCTTTCAGGTGGGTATGTTGAAAATATAGAAAGGCATCTCCGATTTTTTTAAGATCCTTTAGATAGGATATGGTCTTTAATTTTTATATCTTATTTATAAAATTATACTCGCATTGACGAGTTTTATAAAAAAACATGTATGGGCAGATGACCAAAAAGGATATCCGCAGACAGAGGGGACTGCCTCCAATTATGTCATTGGCTAAACTAATGATCCTCACTGGTGATAACAAACATCTCTAATTCAGATTGGATAGAAAATTGATCACTCATTTGGTGGTCTGTGTTGTAGAGTCCTGATCCTCTTGGTCTTGTGATGTTTTTTTACTCAACTTATTACGCCGATCAGAATAGTTTTTTGAATGATGTTTATAATGAAGATTTGTTCTCTTCTTATGATAATGGTCACTACTCGAGGAGGAAAAAGAATCTCCGGTATCAAACATTGAATCTTTGCTCGACTCTAATGAACTCAAACAGTACTTAGCTTTACACCATTTTTTCGAAGAGTGATTGGATTTTTTGTGAGTGACTTTTCTCATGTTTTTCCGGGTCGTGCTGAATATTTAGGGTCATAGTGTACTCATTAACACTTTTGAATCCTTCGGATCTTTGAACATTCAACTGGACTCGATCCTGTGGGGAGAGGGTTACTACATATATTTTTTTAGACATTAAAGCCTCAATTTTCTTTCAGAGCTGGTCACGCTCACCTTGCATGAGCAACCGCTTGGGTTTTTTCATCAACCAAATATTATGTTTGACTAGGTTCTTCGATCTTGGTTACTTTAATTTTCATGGCATGATCTTTTTACATTCCAAATTCCACACCTCGGCATATCCTGAATGTGATTTTAACACTCTAAGAGAACGTTGTTACGTTCGTGGTCAATATTGTTGACCGCATTAGATTGACGACGATAATGAAAATTTTAGGTAGAATGTAAAGATTAATTGAGTTACGTATGTTAATGTTAAAGAGAGAGTGTGACCTGAAAAGTAAAATCTATCATTTCATTAAATGCCCTTAAAAACGTTTATATGTAAAATAAATCTTAATAAGTCTAATAGACAAACACAAATCCGAATATGACTAAATTTCAACTCACATCACTCTTAAGTCCATAATAAAATAAAATAAATAAATAAGCTAAACTAATTTTAAATGAATGAATGAATACATGTTAAATACAAATGAAATTATTTTGGAAAGCCTTACAAATAAGTCCTTAAATAACCCACATATACTTAAACCATTTATCTAACATTGGAGCGTACTACGTTCAGAAATACAAACATGGTTAGTTAATTTTTTATATTGAAATAAATAAACAAAATTATAAACAACATAAACCTCACTTAGTTATACTCAATCCATAATTGTTTTTGGTCTATCATACACCATTTACTTTTTCTCAAAATCTTGTATTACTATAGATAGTCTATACGTATAAAGGTGATCATCAACGCTGCAAGACTTACCTTCACTCAACCAATCTCATGCGCATTACGCATTACACATCTCTCGCTTTTTATCAACTCTGATATGTACGTTCAGTTCTTTTTATATATAAAAAATATATAATAATGTTATTAATTTTGAAATAGTAATATGAATTGGTTAATTGAATTAATGGATTGGTATATTAGATTCTCTCCGGTCAATTGTGCAATTCTCACAGTCGAAACCACCACGCTGTATGCATACCCGATTTTATTTTCATTTTACCATGACAACAGGTAAGTGTTGATTCTACTTTTTATCCGCAAATACTGTGTTTACAAGATTTTTACTTATATTTGTTTTATCTATTGTATAAACCAATACAATAATTTACTTAATACGCAAGAAAATTTTGATCATATTCATGTTTATCTACTGTAATACAAAAGTAGATCAAGTAATTTCAACAATTAGCAATATTTCCCATGATTTGGTGAAAGTTTTGTCTCTTCTTTCAACCAAAGAAGCTTTTTGTACAAGCCTTATATGGCTTAGAAGGAAGTCTCTCTTCAAATTGGTTGATAACCTGATATTTCATTAGTCAAGTGATACTTTACTTCAGGATAAAAAAAAACTTTATGAGCTTTATGGACAAAATATTAGACCAAATATAAAATCATTTACACTAATATGCAACGAAAAATGTCTATTTTTCTTGCACATGAAGGGTTGGTTTTGCATTGTATTATGGCGTAAGGTACAAAACGTCAAAATAAGAGTAGATTTCGGACACATAAACAAGTTGTATTTGGATACTTTACAGTTGTGAATCTTGAATTAGGATATGGATTTTATCTTGAGGTTCCTATTATGTTGTCTTTTTCAAGTACGAAAACTTTACTTTAGATTTGATTCAGCTTAGGGATGAACATTCAGCTTGAGAGACTCTTTTCTTATAGTCCGGTTCTTTGAAGATTTAAAGATATTTTTAGACCCCGAGAAATATGATCATAGTGGTTTATGGGGAAACATATCAATACTCCATATATCCTCAACCACCCTTAAAATCGTTAATTTACATAATCTTACAACTGGTACTCCTAACAGCCAACCCGGTTTTCCTTAATACACCAAGTATTTTTTGTTTTGACTATGCTGACCATGTAACTGGAGTATATATTTTACAGTCTCCTATAGAAGCTAAAATTGATATAGATTGCTCTGAATGACTCCTGCTATATGTTGGTCTCTAAATCAATTTTTTCAAAGAATTAGTTAGGCTATATCCCTCTACTTTTCGGCATAAACTTTGGAGGTTAATATTTTCACTATATTGCTATTTTAATTATTACTTCAGTTCGATGATCTATTTTTAATACTTAAAAATCTTATAGATCATTAAACTTTCTAATATATTGATGCCACAATGGAATTGATAAATCTTGAGATTGATATTGATGTTCGGAAATTCCATTCACGCATACTTGAAAGTTGTCGGCAGATGGAAACCTTAACTTTTGAAGTATGCATTATGATGTAAAATAAGTTTTCAGATTTTGTAAAGATCATGGAATAAGTTGCCTTATGGGAGTGGGATTATATAGCCCTATTTTTGTTTAAAACTCTGCTTAAGTAGTCTTGTTTCGGGTTTGAATATTTATACCTCTTTTATATAACTACTGCCGTTTGAACGAACCCTTGTGCAGCACCCTACTAATTATCCATGTAATCCATTTTCATTTTTTATTAGAGTAAATCATGAAATGGTTTTCTGGTATATTTAGTTTTCTCTCTAATCTCATTTTTTTTAGAATAAATCATGGAATTGGGTTCTCTAATAGTATAGCTTGTGGTTGGAAATATAGATATTATCAGTCATGGAAGAAGAATCATGATACATTTGGCTAGCTTCCGAGGAGGTACCATCTTGTGTGTCGTCTCAACTAAAATCGGTGCACATTAAAAATTTCAAAAGGGAGGAGAAAGAACTTCGAATTGTGTAGTTCTTCTTGAGAAACGCATAAGTGTTGGAGAAATTGACGACAAAATTTGTCGTCGGAATTGAAAATCCATTCCAAGTTTGTAACAAATTGTTGATGTTTAGCAGAGGTTCAAATGAATCCCAGTTGTAATCATCTGAAAATATAGACAACAGTTATTCAGACATAATTACTAGTATCAGCTAATAATGTTCTATGTTGAAAACTAATAGTATCGACATATTATTGTAATAATGTTCCATGTTGAAAATCAAACACATTCACCTGAATAATCCTTTGTCTTGTAATGCTCAAAGCTATGTACGGGTAGATTATCCGTAGTAAGCTCGTCATTATTCCACGATACAACACGAACTTATGGTCTCTCCACGATACAACACGAATTTATGGTCTCTGAGAATTTAAGAATCACGGTAAATGTTAAAACATAATGACAACAACGATTACTTTCTACGGCACTTTAAAAGTCAGAAGGAGAAGTTATCTCCAATCGTGAATCTAGGAGTAAGGCTAAAATAAGAATAAGATAGTCTAGCCATTAAAAATTTATAAAAGATGAGATTGCTTACTACAAGATAAAATACGAAGCCAAAGAAAAAGATGCTAAGATGCAGGGAATGTCATTAGAAAATTAATAATAAACATGAAACATCTTATATAAAGTATCCAAAATACTAGGTAGATGACATTAGAAGAAGTGAAAACTATAAATTTTCTCTCGACTTATCAGTAATTTTCTTTATACCAATCAATATATAAGAACTCATATTTAGTAGTAATCAATGTATAAGAACTCATATTTAGTAGTTGGTCTGAAAAGATGCCACAATGTCCACTTTGTTGAGGTTAAACATTTGAATTTGTTTATGGTCTAAATGCTTTTATTGATGCTATCTTTACAGATGTTCCCCAGCTAATTACGGATATAGTCGTCTTAAAACGATAAAAAGATAAAAGAACACAATAAATTTTGCACAACAATATGCTTCATATGACTAGCAAAATACGGAATGGTCCATAATAATTGAACAATAGCTACCCATGCTTTTTCTTACTCTTTATGTACTAATTAATTCAACACCGTTAAAAAAAACTAAAAGCGAACAGAAGGGTGCAAAATCTAACATGTCGAACCAAATGAGCAAGTAAAATCTAGGACGTAGGCTTCCTCGCGGTCTTTCTAATAAAGTTATCTCTAAGCAATGAGACCGTCCTCGAATGTAAAACCTACCAGCATATTAATTTATGCGAGTCAGCAAACAAATAGTTGCATGCATTTCGTGAAATATTCGACCCGTAAACTAATACGAACCGGGTCTTCATAACATAGCCACTTACATAATTGTTGTTGTTGGTTGTTTATATAGTGGAATTAATATTATTAACGCGCAAGATAACAAAAAGAGGGTCGCCATCTGTAAGTCTCTCCACTTTTCTCGTTAGATTGTACTAAAACATTTCAAAATCCTTCACTTTTATTGTCTATAATTTTGTAGTGCTTTATTTATTTTTTAGTCGGACAACATCTTTAAATTCGTGGATATTATAATTGTCACCCAATTTATATTGCAATCTTAATCTATTTTTTATTAATAAATTACATTAAAAACTATTTAATTTTGGTTTGTTATCGTTTTTTATTTTAAATATTTTTTTAAGTAATATATATAAGATCTAAGAATCGAAACAAAGGGGAGGTTTTTTTTTTATAAAATCCACGTGATTCCTTCGTAGTAAAATGGTTTTTTTTTGTAAATTAAATATATTTCATTTACATGTACAACAAATCAAAACAAAAAGTGAAATTATGGTGGATCATCATTGTGACTGTGGTACAGAAAAACTCTATCTCAGTAAACATATGCGGATTCTATTTGTTGGTTGTTGATGAAACTATGAGCATTACGTGAAACGTGTGATCTCTGCTTCACTCTCTCTTGTCTTCTTCAATGTCATCTTCATAATCAGAACCAACTGTAATACAGCCTGTATTGATCCAGTGTTAGGCGAATGCTCATCAGCAGCATCTTGAGTCTTCTCGAAAGTGATATTTTTAATCGGATGAAAGAGCGGTTGTCGGAGAGAGAGGATCCAGAGGAGGATCTAGAGGCAGCGATGCCCTCGCTGCCGCCATAGAGAAGAAGAGAATTACCGACGTCATTAAATAGTTGGCGGTCGTAGATGTGGATGGATGCAGTGACGGGTGTGAAAATGGAAGAGAGTAGCAGCGAAACAAAAGAGAAAAGAAGAAGATAAATGTGAAGTTTGTTCTTTCTTGGAATCGTGAAATCCATGGCGAATAGAGAGAGACAGAGAGTGAGTTCGCACGGAGATGACTCGGAGTCCAGTAGGGGTGTGAGAGAAGCGAACTCAACTTCTGAATCTCTATGGAGTACGTGAACCCTACGTGCTCAGTACAGCGTGTGGCGGGTGATGAAAATGCACAATTGAGTCCGATACCGATTAGTCCACTTCTTTTTTTTTTGGTATAAAAAGCGCTTAAATTAATAAATAAAATATTGTACATGGGTTTCTGGAGGCGGGTGCCTCGTTACAAGGAGAAATCCGAATTAGATTGGGAAAGCTTGTTACAGAATTTTAAATTACACTTGCATTATTAGAAAAGACAGCAGGAGTAGCGTGGTTATCTAGTGAAATTGGCTTTGGTTCATTTGAATCGATATCTGAGGTCAGATAGCACATGGTTGCTATGCTGGTGAAGGGGGATTGCTTGTTGTTGTAGATTCCATCGTTCATTTCCCTCCAGATGTAATAGATGGTAGCACAGAAGGTTGTTTTCTAATGAGTCTTTCGGTTATCCTTCGAGGCATTCCATGTGCTCGCCTGCTCTAGCCATTGAGGCCATGGGGAAGGAGGGGAGGGAAACAGTAACTTTTGGGCAAGGGATTCCCATATTGCGGTGGAGAAGTGGCACCGGGTTAGGAGGTGTTCTAGGTTTTCAGACGATGTTTCACATAAGACACAGGTCGGGGGGGAGTCAAGACCCCAAGAAATGAGTTTGTCTCTGGTGGTGAGTTTGTTATGGATTGCAAGCCAAGTGATGAATGAGTGTCTGGGGATCAAGTATTTGTGACAGACAAGCGCAGACCAAGCGACTTTATTTCTGGTGGGCTTAAGGGTTTTGTAAGTGCTGCTGATCGAGAATGAATGATGCGATTTGTTGGGGAGCCATATGAATGAGTCCTTGGATGATGGGGTGGGGGGGGGAGGTTTTGGATGGCAGACGGTATTTCTGTAAGGAAAGGGTTGAGGTTTCGGTTGGGGGCTCTAGCTTGGGGAGGCCACGTCTAGTGGCCGTTTTGAATGAGGTCTTCCACCATTTTTAAGTTCCGCAGACGGGAGAGGTTTTGGATGGATGGTCCATAACAGTTGATCAGAGAGGTGGAGAAGAGCCAGGAGTCATGCCAGATGGATGTGTCCGCTCCATTGCCAATAGTGACTATGTAGAGATTTGCTGCTACATTTCGGAGGTTGAGAATTTTCCTCCAGCTCCAGCTATCATTTGGTGGAATGGGGATGGTCCAAAAGCAGTTGTTTTTTATTTTTTCCAGCAGTATCCATTGGGTCCAAAGGGAGTTCTCGTTTTTTGTGAGGATGGACCAGAGGAGTTTTAGGGCGGCCGCCTGATTCCAGGTTTTTAGGTCTGGGATCCCAAGGCCGCCCTCTTCTTTGGACACGACTACCATTTCCCAAGCGATCTTTGATCCCGAGATCTTCATTTCTGAGCCAGACCAGAGGAATCTGCGTAAGAGCTGGGAGAGCTCTTTGAGGACTCTGACTGGGAGAATGAAAATTGAGGACCAATAGACTTGGCTAGCGAAGAGGACAGAGTTGATGAGTTGAAGGCGTCCGGCATATGAAAGTTGCTTTGAGGTCCAAGAGTTGATTCAGTTAGTGATTTTGAGGAAGAGGGGTCTGCAGTCGTTGTAGGTTAGGCGAGAGGTGATGAGGGGGACTCCAAGGTATCGGACTGGGAGGGATCCTTCGTTAAAGTTGAGGAGGGAGAGGATTTCTTGTTTGGTGCCGGGAGAGGTTCCAGAGAAGAAAATGTGGCTTTTGGAGAGGTTGAGTTGTAGACCAGATAGGGTCGCAAATTCTTGAAGGCCTTCGAGGATGAGCTTGATTGAGGGTAGATTAGCTCTGCAAAGAATCAGGAGGTCGTCTGCAAAGCACAAGTTTATAATACGGAGCTTTTGACATTTCCAATGGAATCCAAAAGATGGATGCCTGTTTTTTTCCTGGAGGATGCTAAAGAGTACCTGCATTACAATAACAAAGATATACGGGGAAAGAGGGTCGCCTTGCCTGAGGCCTTTAGCACCCGGGAAGAAGTTCGATGACTTACCATTTATACTAACGGCGTAAGAGGGGGTGGTGATGCATTGGATAATCTAATTTTTTCTGTCAATGGGGAAGTTCATGGCAAGCAAGATGTCAAGAACGAGTTCCCATCTGACTTTATCAAAAGCTTTTTTAAGGTCTATTTTGAGGGCACATCTGGGGCCTTTGCGGTTAGAATGATAACCATGCAGGAGGTTTTGAGAGAGGAGAATATTGTCCACTATAGATCTCCCCGGGATGAAGGCGGATTGGGAGGGGTCAATAAGGGATGGAAGGGCTGGCTTGATACGGTTTGCAATGATCTTAGAGATTGTTTTGTAAGTTACATTGCAGCAGGCTATGGGTCTGAAGTCTGACGGGTGAGAGGGGGTATCTATTTTGGGGATGAGAGCTATTAAGGTTTTGTTCCAGTTGGGGTCCATTTTCCCCGTGGTGAAGAAGGATTTAACCCCTTCACAGACATCAGGGCCTACTGTTGTCCAGCAGGTCTTGAAAAAATCTGCGCTGTAACCATCAGGGCCTGGCGTCTTGTCACTGTTAATCAAAAAAAGGGCTTGCTTGATTTCTTCATTTGAGATGGGCTTAATCATGTCCGAGATTAGGTTCTGGGGGACCGAGGATGTGATGAGGTTTTGGATTCGGCCGGGTCCAGGGTAGTCATTCAAACTAGGGGAGCCTAATTGCTTAAGGAAGAAATCGTTGAAGGTGGAGGAAATTATGCGAGGGTTAGAGCTTAAAGAGCTGTCCTCCTTCTGGATAGAGAGAATCTTATTCCTGACTCTGTGGGCACGGATGCTGTTATGAAAAAACTTAGAGTTCTTGTCCCCTAGCTTGAGCCAGGTTTCTCTGGATTTTTGCTTAAGGAAGGATTCCTCAGCACGACTAAAGAAAATGTAGGAATCGGAGGCCGATTTTTCGAGGGAGATGAGAGTACGGTTCGAGGGGGAGTTAAGGAGGTTCTCTTGGGCTTGGGCTAGGGAGACCCTTGCCTTCTCAACACGGTCGCTAATATCACTAAAGGCGTTTTTGTTTAAGGAAATTAGAGAGGGGACGAGTCTAGCGAGTTTAGAGGCTAAATTTTCCATAGGGCTTTGATGAGTAGGGATATTCCAATTGTTGAGGACCAAGTCCTGGTATCTCGGGTGGAGCTTCCACATGTTGAAATATTAGAAAGGGCTAGGGGAGGTCACGCAAGGAGTGGAAAGGTGGATAATAATCGGGGTGTGGTCAGAGGTGAGCGGGAGGTCATAGTGAGCAAAAGAGTTAGGGAAAGAGTCATCCCAATCCGCGTTTATCAACGCACGATCAATTCTAGAAGATATGGGGTTATTCTCTTGTCTGTTGAATTAAGAGAACTGGAATTTTGTGGAGCGGAGATCGTCCAGATTACAGGCACGACAGCAGTCATTGAAAGCTTCTGTGGAACTGTTCCAGCGAGGGTCTTGGCTGGTTCTCTCATGGGGATTTCTAATGGCATTGAAATCCCCGAGAACAACCCAAGGGGAGCTGGCAATACTGTGGGCTATGGATCGTAGCTTGCTCCAAAGAGGGAGCCGGTCCAGGTGATCATTAAAGCCATAGATTGCCGTGAGATTGAAGTGAGTGTTTCTGGCAGTCCAAACTAGAGAGCAGTGGATGGTCTGGGACGTTATATCTAAAATGGATAAGTTGTAGACACTAGGGTTCCAAGCGATCCATATTCTACCTAAATGATGGTGGTCATGGTTCGTGCGGAAGTGCCAGAAATGCAGCATGGTCCGCATAATGGCCTCAGTGTTAGGGGCTTTGACCTTAGTCTCCAGGAGGCAAATGACATTTATACTATTCGAAAATACAAGATGACGTACATCTTTTTGACGCACAGGGTCGTTTAACCCTCTAACATTCCAACATGCAATTTTCATTCAAGTCAGGAAAGGAAAATATAAGGGAAAGTTAATACATCTTGGGGTTTTCCCCGTACATACTTGTGAAAGCAGCATTACCGGCTGCTTTTGGTCTTGGAGAGGTGATCTCGGTTGAGGATGGTTCTCCGTCTTCATGTCCTATCTGAGCTGCTGCTGGGGTGTTGCTAGCAATGATGAAACTTTTGGTCCAACTATTCTGAACGGTCATTTGTCTAAGGGTGTCCGGGGTAGGAGTTTCGATGTTGCTTGAGTCCGAGAGAGTGATATGCGGTGGGTTGATCATTGGTTCTTTTCCGGGTCGGTGGGCAAGGAGGCCAGTGGAGGGGGGAGGGTCTGCGGCAAGGTGACATGCTGCTGCAGCATGTCCAAAGGAATAGCATCGGTTGCAGATTGTGGGAAGGCCTTGAAATTCAACTTGGATGACATGGTCTTTGGCGAGGCAACGAATGGTGATGGCAGAGGGAAATTCTTAGGTAGCATGCATTATGATACACATTTTGCGCATTGAGGGAGAAGCCCTTGATATTCGAAATTCACCGTGATGGATTTTCCGCTAATCTTGAAAGTGAGGTCAGAGCGGATTACAGAACCAGCAGCAATCATAATGCAAATACGAGCAAAGCGGACCTTTTCTATCCTCTCCGTTTGGTTGTCGACATACAAAGGAGTGCCTAAGACTGATCCGATTTTGCTAAATCCCTCAGCAGTCCAAAGCTCTAGAGGCAGGTTAAAAACTTTGACCCAGATTGGTATTTCTTTGTGGGGGTCTTCAGTAAGGGTGGAAAGAGGAGTCCATTTTTTGAGAATGATCAAATTCCCACCAAAGTGCCAAGGGGACTGATCCAACACTGTTTTGACCATTTCTTCCGATCCAAATTTAAATAGAAAGTAGCCATCGGGGAGAGACTTAAATTCGAAGAGGCCAAATTTCCTCCATAAAGAATCCACATTTGCTCTGAGTAGAGTAAAGTTTTGGGGTTGAGAAAGGAAGTACCCCGAAAGACAAGCCTTCCACAAGTGAGGTGGTCCCATTGCCGACTCATTTAGAATAAAATCTACTCCACCATGCTCCATATAGTTAAGGCCAATAACCAATGGAGAACGGTTATCAAGATGCCCTGTAACAATGCTAGCATAGGATGAGGAAGGGAGAGAATTGGGTCGAGTTTTCAGCCCAAATGAGATGGAATTTGAGGAAGGAGATTTTGAGACCTTTGCCGGTGATTTGTGGATTTGAGCTAATTTATTCAAAAAAATTCTTCCCTTAGGACCTTTCCCGGCATTGCCGAAATTTCGAATAATAGAGTATGGCTTATAAGATGAACCGGCTCCAAGAAGACCTTTATCTCTGTTTTGCAATGGCCCAACGAAAGAGATAATTTATGTTTGGCCCACAAAACCAGACTGTAAGCCCAAATTCAGCCCGACGCCTTGTTGATTACTATTTGGACCATCCCTCTTTAGGCCCAGCGAGTCAGTCCTCAGGCCCAAAGATCTTTTAAGGACCAGACTAGGGGATTCAGTTTCCTGGCCCACCAGATGAACCGCTTCGAGGCCCAGCGAGTCATGTAGAGGACTCGAGCTGGGTTGGGCATTAAATCCATTCGAGCATAAGACTTGGTGAATTGGAGGTTCGACTTTCTGGCCCTCAGTTGAACTGATTCGAGGCCCATCGAGTCATGAAGAGTACTCGATCTGGATTGGGCACGAAATCCAGTGGAGCAGAAGACAGCTTGAGAACCTGGTAAGACAAGAGAGGAGCTCTGATGAATAGAGGGATTCGACCTGAGATTCGAGCAGTTCTCCACCGATTTTCCATCACCAGGCTCATCAGAGGAGGGGATAGAGCTGATCGAAGAAGGCGAGGCGAACCCAAATTTAACCCTAGAAGAATCCAGGGAGGGAACAGAGATTTTGGGTCCACTAGGATTTGGCTTAGGGTTTCCCAGCTTGGAGAAGATACATGAAGGGGGCTCTTGCTCGATTATTTGGCAAAAAGCGGCATGAAGGCCTGAGGAGATTGAAGTCAGGGGTTCGATTGGGGTGTCTCTTGTGGAGGCTACCAGATTGCTGTAGAGGCCGGTCGATATGGAGAGAGGGTTCGAGCCACCGGAGGGATCTTCCAAGAGAGGGATAGGAGCATAACCTGAGGCTGAAGAGAAATCCAAAGGAGGCAGCTTACTAATCGGAATAACAGGAGGTAAGAGGTTTCGCATTTCAGGAGAGGCCACATTTTGGAAGATTATGTGACCCTGACCAGACTCCATGTGGTTTCTGGCCAAGGCAAGCGAGTTTCTCACAAACTCCTCATGCTTAGAAGTAATAGGTTTTTTTATTGCTATTTCCAGGTCTGGAGCAGAGGGAAGGCTGGCTAGGGCTGATGACATTGAAGAAGGAAGGTTGGCTTGAGGTGAAAGAGGCAGAGGGGGTGTTAGGGTAGAAATCGGTATGGAGGAGACTCCTTCAGAGCGTAATGGGGAGAATGAGCCCATTTTGCCTGAAGGTTTGGCAAGTCGAAACGAATTTGGAGAATCCATGGAATACAGTAGCAGGTATTTTGATTTCAGATCGATTCTGTGTGATTTTGAGGTTTGAATGGCTGAGTTGCTGGTTGGGTGTTTAGGATAAGCAGGTTTGAGAGCTGAATAGACTATGGGGGTTTTATTAGAAGAGAGGAAGGCTATAGGGGTAAGGATTAGATGATAGGGGGGGTGTTTGAGGTAAGGAGATTGGTACAGGGGGATCAGATATCATTCTGGGTCTAGGCTTAGGGTTAGGGCATGGTTGAGGGTTTGGGTAAGGCTTATGATTAGACTTTACCTGGGAATAGAAGGGAGAGAAGGAGTGGTCAGGGAAATGGGTACAGCAGATTGCCAAAACGGGAGGAGAGAGAGTAGAAGGGTATAGGTGATGCTTTTTAGAAAAGCATAAGATCAGGGGATGACCGTTGAGAACATAGTTAGGAATTCGAACTAGATAGTAATTAGAATCCTGTGACCAGTTAGAGAAACAGTGAAAATTTGGTTCACTGTGGTGAACAAGGTAGATTGAACCTGATTTGAGAAGAGCCCAGAACAGGTTAACAAATGGTTGGATACATGTTTTGCCCTTTGAATGGTGGCTAGACATATTGAAAATGTAACTTTTATTGGTGTTAGACTGCTTGATGGATGGATTTCTGATGTGCAGGGTGAGAACAAAGAGGTAGCACACTGTGGCTTGGCTAGAAGTGACATGCTGGTTTCCAAGGAGAGGAAGGATAAGGGCTTGAGAGGAGAGAATACCAGCTCCAACCAGCTTGAATTCGACAAGAGGCAGACATGAGTACTTGGGATACTGAGCTGGGAACCTTGAAGGGGAAAGCCAGTCTAAGGTACCTTGAGTAAAGACCAGGGAAGGTGGACAAAGATGGGTAACTTGAGCAGGTTGAGATGTTACCATGGTTGTCCCATCGATCCTAAGCCAGTAGTCGAGGGCTCTAGAAAGATAGAAAGCAAAGCCATCACGCATTGCAGCCTTTGGCCTCCATTACTAAGGATCCAAGGAAGAAAATGGTGAAGCTTTGTTATCGTTGGGCAAAGGTTTAGAGGAGAGAGGGGAGAGGTTTTGTTGCTGTTCAAGCCAAAACAAAATCAATTTTATTATATAAAATATATATTTTATATTTTTAAAAATAGATGAAATAAATATAATATATATATATATATATTTAAAATATATGGAAATAAAATCAGATTTTTTATATAAAAATATATGAAAATAAAATCAAATTTGTATCAAATATAATTTATAATATAAAAAAATTATTTTATTAAAAAAATTAAAAAATATTTCAATATATATTATTTATTTGTGTAAGCATATTCAAAAATGAAAATAATTATTTTATAATTACAAATCATAATATATTGCTAATTAAAAAATATTTTAAAAAATATAAAAGAATAAAATTTAAAGTATTATTTAAAATATACTTTAAAAATTATTTTAAAAGATATGATTGAAATAAATACAATTTTTCTAAGAAAGATAAGTAAATATACTACTAATATCTACGTGTTTTATATATGTAACTTTGAATTTGAATTTAGGTTATCAATGTTATTTATTTACTTAACATTGTGTTCTTCCTTTTCTTCAATTTAATTTATTTAATTAAAATATCCATATTCTTTAATTTATTTTATTAAAATCTCAATCTTCTTTATTTTCTTTATTTCGTTTAATTTATTTAAGCAAAATATTCATCTTCTTCAATCTATTTAATTAAAATCTTCGTCATTTTTCATGTTCTTCATTTTCTCTCGTGTCACGGGATTAGATTTTGTCTAGCCCGTGCGGTACTTGAACTCCTCAAGTTAGCCTAAAAGTAGCATGTGCGGTACTTGAACTTTTCAAGTTAGTCTAGCCTAAAAGAATTAGGAAGTGGGACACTTAGAGCTTTTAGAAAGAGAAAGTGAATTGTATTTCTAAAGAGAGAAAGTACAATAATTCGATGGGTGAGGAGCAAATGAAGTTCTCCATAGGCTCCATGGATGATTCTAGAAGATGTTCTAGAATCATCTCTTTAAGGAAGCTTCTCTCTAATTACAATAAATGTCTAGATAATAAAGGAAAGTTCTAGATTACAATAAAACTTCTATGATAGGGGTGAGCAAAAAAAACCTAACCAACCGACCAAACCAAACCGAAATGGGTCGGTTTAAAAAAATATAATTCGGTTTCGGTTTCTATTTTTCAAACCGATTTAGATTTCGGCCGGTTTTCGGTTTTTTCGATTTCGAAACCGAGTCAAACCGAACCGACCGAATCCCGGAGATATGTTTTATATAAATGTTATACCACTTCTATATCATGTAATTTGTTCGGCAAAGTGGTCTAAGAGTACGAATAAACACCTTCTTCTTTGTGTGTGGGCACGGGTTCGAACCGCAAAGATGCCTCGAGGACTAAAATTTATTATTTTATTTGTTGTTATTATATTATGCTAACTATATAACGCGTAAATATTTCAAATATACTTATTTTTTCGTTCAAGTTATTCGAAAGTGGCTTATATTTATATTCGTCAAACTTATCTTTTTAAGATTATTTTTAGCTTAAATTTTTTAAGCTTTTTTTTATGTTAAATTTTATAAGCGGTTAATTCTCATGTAATTTTAACTGCTTTTCATAAATTTTAAGATAAATAATATAAGTAGAAAATTAAATTTTTAGGGTTCGAAAATGATAATATTATTATATAATTTTATTAAAAAGTTTGATAATTAGTTTAATTTATTTATTATAAAAAAATCAATTTAAATTTTTTTTTTCAAAAATAATTAAAAAACCAAACCGACCGAATCGAACCAAACCGCATCGAACTGCATTGATATCCAAACCGAAAAATCGATTGAACCGAAAAAACCAAAATCGAAAAAAAAAACCCGATATTAATATAATAAATCGGTTTAATAATTTATAAACCGAATTAATTCGGTTTGGTTTAGATATATGTCAAAAAACCGACCGAACCGACCGAATCTCACCCCTATTCAATAATATCCAAGAATGTTCTTGGGACTTCTGGAATGTTCCAGAAGTGATGTAGAGTCTTCTAGAAGCTTGTGGAATATTCTAGAAGCTTGGGGTTTCTCTATTGATGAAGAGTCTTCCGGAATCTTCTCTAACTCTCTAGTATATTCTATTTACTTCCAAGGAACCTCATGGGCCGGACTGTCTCTAGAAGGAGATTGGGCGGGCCGTGACATTCTTCCCCCACCAAATCTCGCGATGTCTTCGTCATGGTGTGCTTGTTGAACTGCTCAATGACATCCTTGAATCGCCAAAGGGATTCTTCAGGTTCCCAAGTTGCTTCCTGTAATGATGCATTCTTCCACTTCACCAGATACTCTTTGCAAGGTGGTACACCATTCCTTCGGACAGTGCGATCGGCCAATAACTCGTCTACATCTTTATCGAATGATGTGGCAATCATGGGTGGTGCCCGGTTGGATTCTCTTCGACTTGCATCTTCCCTGTCTTGCGCCAACCAACGAGATTGGTCACAATTACTCGATCTAGCCCAATTCTCTTACAACCTACAACGCTCGGAGTCCACCAGAAAGAGCCCATTCGATCTCACAACCGGGCAACAATCTTTAACACCAAGTACTTTGATTTCTTCTTATGCAGGTACCAGACCCGACGCATACAAGACCGCCCAAGATTGACAGCAACAAAGAGACTTCGTACGCGCCCAATTGGCAAAGGTGACGAGGAAGATGAAAAAATAGGCGGATCAGAAATGACGACACATAGAATTTCAAGCCGACGACATAGTATTTGTCAAGCTCATTCCACAATAATTCAAGTACACTCGACCGCTACACAAAGGCTTATTACGCAAGTACGCAGGGCCATTTGAGGTGATAGCCAAAGTGGGGAAAACATCTTACCGAGTAGAAATCCCATCCAAGATGAAAATTCATCCAGTCTTCCTCGTCAGCAACTTATAGCTCGTTCTCCTTCAGTGCTTGGAAAACTGTGCGTAAATGCTCGACATGCTCGTCTATTGTCTTGCTATATATTACGATATCATCAAGGTATACTACGACAAATTCTTTTAAATATGAGTGCATGATTTTATTCATTAATATGCAAAATGTAGCGGGTGCGTTAGTTAGTCTGAAAGGCACGACTAGAAACCCTTAAGCCCCATACTTTGTGACGCACACCATTTTTTGTTCGTCGTCTTCCGCAATTCTAACCTGGTAGTATTTCACTGTAAAATTTGACTTAATGGATTCCAAAAGAATATTTTAGTTAATGAAGAGGGACTGGACTTTTCGCGCATGAAGGGCTGGCTTTGTGCCAGCTTTATGGCGTAGTGTACGGAGCTTCGAAATAGAGACAGAATTCAGACACATAAACAAGTTGCATTTGGATACCTTTAGCGGCAAGACAATTGTGAAGCTTGAATTAGGATATGGAAATAATTAAATAATTAAGTAATTAGGAAAAAATAGAAATTTTAATAATTTAGCAAATGTACAAAATTTTTCTATATATAACCTATGTAATTCGGTTAATACAGACATATTGTCCTTGTTCAGTTAAATTTATAGAACTTGGATTAAATGGAAATAGTACCTTTTATTTTATATATTATATTGTTATTTTCAGATAAAAAAATAAAAATCCAAACCCAATCTTATAATTTCAAAATCACGATTTTCATTTGTTAACTATGAATGAAAGAGAAATAGCATCTAAGAATATTTTAGTTAATATTTTTTTATAAATATATTGTATTTTACTTTCATATTTTTTTACAACAAAATTTAATTTAATTTTTATTTATTTTTTAAAATATAAATTCTAAATAATAAATTTGATTTTCCATGTAATTATACAAAATAATACATTGTTTCATGATCTATGATCTAAGTCTTTAAAAAAAATTAGATGTAAGATTTTATTTTATTTTTATGTATATTTTTTATAAAACAAATGATTTTATTTCTTTTCATTTTTCAAAATTATGTTTTACAAAACAAATTTGATTTCTATGTACTTTTTAAATACTGGATTTGATCTTTTTATATCGTATATTTAAAAATATTATTAAATCTATATATTAAACTTTATTTTTATTTTCAAAAAATTGTTATATTTGTTAACAAAATCAAAAATACAAATAGAAAAACTAAAAAAATACAATGCTTCGTTAGATGTCGGGTTAGGCTCGCTGTCTCGTCGCTTGTTTATCAAGCCGGATCATACCAATTTGGACCAATATTACATTACCATCCCTAGCTAAATGCCTATAGAAATTTAGTAATGCTCATCTAACACTTTAATGATTTTAGAAACTTGTGAATATGCATGACATTTTTTTTCGATCTTGTTATTTTGTGGGTATCTAAATCCAGCTGGTCTAATGGAATATAGAATGAGTTATAGGTTCTAACGAGATTTGAAACTTAAAACAAAAGTATTTAATAATACATTAATTTAAAAGAAACGATATTTATAATAAAATATTTATCATTTTCCAAATCATCAATTAAATTAAATGGTTATGGATGAAGTATCTTTTATTTATATTCTTATAAAAAAACGGCATGGTTTTAATTTCACAACTCCGTTTTATGTTCGCATTTAATCAAATCTTAAATTAAAGTTTAGATGGAAAATTGTAGTATAAAACTTTAGTAAAATCTGAAATTAAATTTCGGATGAAATATTAGAAATCAGTCGATGTTTTCTTATTTAGAAAATAAATATGTAAACATTAAGTCAAATCCAAAATTAAAGTTTGGATGAAAATTTAGAACTTAACTACTGTTTTCTTATTTTGAATATAACTGTGTAGACTTTAGTCAAATAGAGCTTGGATAGAAAATTAGAATTTAGTAGATGTTATCTTATATTGAATATAGTTATTTAAGGCTTTAGTCAAATCAAAAAAATAAAGTTTGGATGGAATATTAGAATATTAGAATTTAATGTGTGTTTTCTTATTTTTAATATATTGTATGAGGCTTTAATCAAGTCCAAAAAAGTTTAATGGAAGATTCAAACTTATTGGGTGCTTTCTTGTCTTGAACATGATTTTATAAGGCTTTACTCAAATGAGAAATAAAAGTTTGGATGGAAGATTGGAACTTAGTGAGTGTTTTCTTATCTTAAATATAGTTGTCTAAGGTTTTAGTCAAATCAGAAAATAAAGATCAGATGGAAGATTGGAACATAGTGAGTATTTTCTTATACTTACCATAATTGTGTAAGACTTTAGTCAAATCTGAAATTAAAGTTTGGATGTAACATTTGAAATTAGTTGGTGTTTTCTTCTCTTATATAATTGTGTAAGGCTTTAGTCAAATCCGAAATTAAAGTTTAGATTGAATATTGAAACTGAGTGGGTGTTATCTTATCCTAAATATAGTTGTGTAAGGCTTTAATCAAATAAGAAAATAAAGTTTGGATGCAAGATTAGAATTTTAACGGGTGTTTTCTTATCTTGAACATAAATATGTAAGGCTTTGTTCAAATCCGAAATTAAATGTTTGATAGAAGATTAGAACTTAGTGGTGTTTTCTTATTTTTGAACATAATTATTTTTTGATAGTAGGTGTTTTCTTATCTTTAATATAGTTGTGCACTTTAATCAAATCAAAAATAAAGTTTGGATGGAACATTGGAAGTGTTTTCAAATCTTAAGCATAATTGTGTAACGCTTTAATGAATATTATAAATAAACAAGATTGGAACCAAAATCATTTAACTCGCTATATCCTCTAATTATAAATCAGGATAAAAAAAAAATAAGAAGAGTAATTTATGTTTTAATATAAATTAAAGGGTGAAATTTTATCCTTCATAAGATTTTTTATTTCTCCCATATTTTAAACAAGACTCCACTTTTTTATTTTAAACAAGACTCCACTTTGTTATTTTCTCAATAAATGAAATTTCTAATTTAACATTTTTTAAATTTTACTCAAAAGATTCATATTTACCTCATTTTGTATTCTGTAGCAACCACACAAACACCATATCTACTTTAATTTGTTTCGAGCAACCTTCTAGCCGCCATATTTAATTCCACATGAAGTCTAATCCTATCAATATAAATACATAGCCATCAGCTCTTTTAACCGAGAAAAAAAACTTAGTCATCACTTTCTATTGAAGCAATCTATCAAAGGTAAGAATCTCTCCTAAATTTCTCATAAATATTTTTTTAATCTATATGTTGGAAAGAGTTCTAGAAAGGTGGATGTACTCTGCATAACGAGTTCCACGAACTCGATATGCAGAAAAATTTATAGTTCCTAGAACTCTTTTGCTATAATTTTTGTTTAAATTTTTTTTTCATGTATATTGAGTTCTATGAACATATTTCTGGTTTTTTTTGTCGAATTACTTTTATAAAACTTTGGAAATCTGCTTTTGATTTGTTTATTTAAAAAATACTTTGATTTGTTTTTTATTCCCGACTCTCTGATTTTTGTTTGTTTTCATTTTTACAAGAATAAATTATCTTTAATTATAAACTATTTAATTTTAATTTCTTATTTAGTTTATTTTATTTTATTATATTTTTTAAAAAATAGTCTATAATTTTTGCTGAACTATTGAAATCGGTGATTTTGGTGATTTATTTTTTTAACAACAAAAATCGACAAAAATTTCCTAATTATTTTTTCATTTTTAAGCTTAATTCGATTTCTATCATTTTTCTCCTAAAATGTAATATTATATAAACAAAATTTTATATTAAAAATTTTATAACAAGGGAGCAATTTCAATAAAATTTGGGCGAGTTTGGTCGGTATATGGTGGTAGCGAGTTCGTGTACCACCATTTAAAAAACGGAAAGTTTTATAAATATAAGTATCAATGAGTTTACAGAATTTTATATATTTTTGGAATGTTTTAGAATTGACTATATGATAAACTCATACGTAATGTGAACTTATCCATTAACATCGCATAATATTTATATTTGGATGTGCTAGATATAATGGATGTCCAAAAATCACACTTTATATTGCCAAATGCTAGATCCGGATCAGTAAAATTGTAAGCCAATCATACCTACAATGAAAAAATTATTAAAGATGCCATACATAAATAAATTGTTTAACCCCAAATGTATAGCTATTAGAAAAACATAAAAATCAAAATAGTACACTTTTTAGATTTTAAATCAAGTATAAGATAATGTCATATTGTTTTTATTTGTTTTATATTCGTTTTACTTTCCATATAGAATTATTAAATCTTACACGTCGATTCTCTTTTAATTTTTCTTGAATTTTTTCGAGATATGTCACAGTTATATAATTGTACGAATTTTATTTTATTTTAATTTAATATTTTTTGTTAAATAAAATTATGTGATACATAATTATTTTAGGCCATTTAAAATAAACAAATGTTAACAAAAAATCATGTCATACATAATTATTTTAGACCATTTAAAATCAACAAATGTCTCACACAAATTATTATGAACTTGAAAAGTGAATGAATATTAATTAATAATTAAGTGTTTAATACCGAGAAATATACACATTTTTTACAAAATACTAAAAGTAAAAACCATATATTACTTTTTTTTAGTTAAAGCAAACAAATAATTAATTTGGCTCGAGGGTTAATAATAATAATAATAAAACATAAATGTAGAAGAACAACAAATTGTTTGAGTCTATAATTATTTAGAAATAAAATACAAATATTACGACTAAACAGTTTATTTAACACAAATAATTTTGTCAAATCTCACCAAAAATGACAATAATTTACTTCGGTGGAATACTTATGGGTATTATCAAACCTTTAGCTTTTAACTTTTAAAAATGATTATGGCTCATTTATCAATGAAAAATAAAGAAATAAATTCTTCAGAAAATTGTATTCAACATTCGTCAACGGTAAGGAGTTGCCTACTAAGATACATATGCAAATTTGTTCGCTGAAAAGAAAAAAAAATAATTAAACCAATAAAATTGAAACAAAATATACCGATAAACCAAAAACGAGCAAGGCCTGAGTAAAAATCAAAAATACATTAATATCTCTCATATATTGTGACAGACATATATCTCTCATATATTGTGGCAGATATATATTTTGTAACACGGTAGAACCTGTTGTTGTTTCGGCTGTGCTACAGGAGGCTTTTGGAAAGTCGGAATAGGAGAGCACTCATCTTGCGGTATTTTCTCTCGTATGAATCAATTTCCGACTAGATTAAGTGTTTCAAATTTACGGACATTTTATATACATTATATACATTATATATCGATCAAATTAAAACTTAATTCGATAATAAAATCCTCCGATAACTATAATAGAACAATATTTTGATGTCTCCAAGGGTTAGCCGAGTTGGTAGAGTATGACATTCTTATGACCAAAAGGTCATGAGTTCGAGTCCCTCTACATACGCTTTCTCAGCTGAGGCTTTCTCGGCTGAGCCTGTTGCAAGCTATCGCGTCAGACTGAGGGTTTACACTGTGCAGCGGGTTCCCTTCGAAAAAAAAAGAACAATAATTTGCCGATAATTTTTGCTTGGTATGTAAAATGACAGTAGCATAATCAGCTATAGGTTGCGCCGAATTCAAATAACCAAGTGAGCTTGCATTTTTATATGTTTTTTTTTTATCCAAACGGCATCGACTCTCGGTAATATCTATACTGCTGAAATCCATACCGAATTTACAAACATTAGACCACGACAGAAAAAAAAACACAAAAGAATTAATAAAAAAAAATTGAAAGCCGCAAAAATTAAATTTAAATAAAAACTGAAAAATAGTTCAAGTATAACAAGGCATGCAGAGATCAGACAGTATTTGCGATTATAATTAACAAAAAATGTTTCTGTATGTACAAGCAGTGGCGGAACCAGAAATTAAATTAAATTTACGGGGGCTAAAATATATTTGGACGTTACATGTAATAGTTTACCGACCAAATCGATCTTCTCCACTTTGACAACCCAATACGAATATAATTCAATTTTTTTTTTGCCAACTCGATTTTTTTAATGATGAAGTTTTTAAAAAAATATTCATAAATATTAGTACAATTTATTGAAAATAATTTTTTTGTTTGAAAATTTCACTTCGATCAATGTAATGAACTTTATCGTACAAATTACTTTTAGATGTATAAAAAATAAAACATTATATTAGGAATTATACTGAAATCTACAAATATAATTATAATAATAAAATATATTTTAGTAAAATCTTCCTAAATATAAAATGAACTATAATCTTTTATTTTTAATATCAAATAGACTTATTCGCTACTATACACTATACACAGATATTTTTATATAGTTTTTAAATTTAAATAATTAATAAAATAAAACTCTAGTCTTTAATTTTTTTTAAGTATCAAATAAATTGATTATATACAAATATTTATATATAGCTTTTAAATTAAAATAATAAAATAATTAATATTTTATTTAATAACAATTTTAAAAAACAAATAAAAATATTTTTTTTTAAAACAAATTGAACTACCGTCTCCTTTTCTCCACCTACCCTTGCTTTACTCCCACTATTCATTTATTTATTTTATTTTATTACTATTTATTAAAGTTAGTGGGTAAAAGTAGGGGGGCTAGCCGCTACATACCTCCACCACTGTGTACAAGACACGTAGTTGGTGGCATAACATAAGATCGTAGTTGGCGTATAATCTTGAAAATGGAAAATAATAGAGAAAGACCTAAATTCTTTTGTTAGAAATAGCAAATACTTTTAAAAAGAACATATATTTCAAAAATGAATGTAAAATTAAAAGTAAATTATGCCAATCAAATGTAGGTTAAAAACAAATATTGTTGAATATTTTTTAAAAAAAAATTAAAAGTGTCCATACAAAGTTTAAATAAAAGATTCCAACAAACTTGAGTAAACAAACCCCTAAAAAGACTCGAACAAACTTGACTAAACAAACTCCTAAAAAGATTCCAACAAACCAAACATCAAACATGGCTTAAGACTATGTTTTAGCGTGTATTTTACATTCCCTCCCTTAAACTGGATACGGTTGGCTCCACTTTACTCTTCTTTCAGCCCAACTCCCAACCTGTTTCTCGTTCTTTCGAACACCTCCAACTTTACTGCCTTGACCGTTATGATAGATAACTGGTCTTGTGTACTGCAAAACTCCAACTCAATAATATTGTCATTGGCAAGTCACGTATAACATGAAATCTAACATGAATATACTTGTTTCTTCCATGTATAACATGATTTTTGGACAGTTTGATTATAGAACTATTGTCACAAAACATGAAAGTCATTTTCTCTTGATTAAAACCATTATCGGCAAGAACATTTCTCAACATACAGCTTGACAAGCCCCATATGCAGTTGCTACAAACTCAGCTTCTGGTGTAGACAAGGTTACTATCGGTTGTTTTTTCGAATACCATGAAACAGACTAGTCATTTTCTCTTGATTAAAACCATTCTCTGCAAGAACATTTCTCAACATATAGCTTGACAAGCTCCATACGAAGCTGCTACAAACTCAGCTTCTGGTGTAGACAAGGTTACTATCGGTTGTTTTTTCGGTCACCATGAAACAACTCCTTTTCCAAACATAAAGGTGTAACCCGGGGTGCTCTTCATATCATCTTCATCACCTGTGTAATCACGATCCACAAACCCCACCAGCTTCTCTTCTTCACCAACTCACACCGATATTTTATTCCAAACTCGGTTGTTCCTTGGATGTATCTCAAAATACTTTTGCTGCTAGCATGTATTGTTCATTTGACTTTTCCATGTATCTACTCACGAGATTAACCCAATAAATTAAGTCAGGTCTGGTGGCAGTTATATACCTCAGACTTCCCACTAATTTCTTGAATTCGGTTGAATTTTCTCTCAGCTTAGCTTCTTCTTTTGTCAGTTAGATTCCCGGAATTGTTGGATTTCTCACAGAATTACATTCTTCCATTCCGAACCTTTTGAAGACTTCATTTGTACATTTCTTTTGTGTAGTGAAGACCCCATACTCATCTTGAATCACTTCAACCCCTAATAAATACCTCATTCGTCCAAGATCTTTCATAGAATACTCATTCTTTATTGAACCCTTAAATTCCTTGAGCATCTCATCCGAATTGCTGGTGTAGATAAGATCATCTAAACACAAACTTATTATTAGCACATATTCTTCCTCTACTTTGACGAAAAGTGTATACTCACAATATCATTCTTAAAGCCCTCTCGCATGAAGTACCCTTCAATCTTGTTGTACCACACCCTAGGCATCTGCTTTAGTCCATAAAAACCTTTCTTTAATTTGTAAACCTTTTTACTATCTTCTCTTCTTAGCTCAAAGCCTCTAGGCTGCTCCACATATACATCTTCAATGAGTTCTCCATGTAAGAATGCGCTTTTCGCATCAAGTTGATATATAATTCATCTTTTTTGCGTTGCTAATGCCAAGATCAATCTAATTTTATCCCATCTAACAATAAGTGCAAACACTTCATAGAAATCAACTCCATGTGTTTGAAGAAAACCTTTCACCATTAACTTTGCTTTAAACTTGTCCACTTCTCCTTTTTCATTAAGTTTGGTTTTATAGACCCACTTAACTCCTAACACCTTGACACCTTCAGGAAGCTCCACCAAATCTCAAGTATGATTTTCTTCTATTGATCCCATCTTTGCTCTCATTGCATTCTTCCATTTTTCGTGTCTTATAGTTTCTTCAAATGTTTTAGGATCATCTTTATATTCTACTGTAAATAACCTCATCTCATTGCATTCATAATCCTTCATTCAAATTAGGTTTTGAATAACTCTTCCAGTTCTACTTTGTTTTGTACCAGCATTAGATTTCCTTAATTATCTATTCACGGCTGTAAGCTCATTTGACTCTGCTTCACATGTTTGTGAACTCCTATTTTCTGTTCATTCTCCTTGATCTTGATTGTTTCCTTCTTTTTCTTCTTCTGGATTTTCTTGATCAATCTCTCGTTCTTATTTCTAGTTTTCACTGCTATATCCCTTCTCTTTATCACCGGAAATATGTATAAATTTTTCACTAATAATTTCTCCATCTCAGTCTCATATCTTTTCTTCATCAAATTTAACGTCTTTACTGATTATGATCCTCTTAGCGATTGGATCATAAAACCGATATGAAGTAGACTCCTTGCTAACTCCAAACATCACATATTTGATGCTTTTATCATCTAGTTTGAATCTCATTTCATATAAAATAAGAGCAAAAACTACACAATCGAAAACACTTGCAAATACTCCACTGAAGGCTAACTTTTACCCCACTTATCAGCTGGTGTCTCATCTTCCAAGATTTTTGTCGGAGTCTTATTCAATATATGCACCGCATTCTGTGTCGCTTCCGACCAAAACCTCAGTGGCACATTCATTCCAAACAACATACACCTCACCATATTCATCACACTACTATTCTTTATTTCCGCAACACCATTTTGTTATGGAGTGTATGATATCGTAAGTTGTCTTATTATACCTTTATCTGTGCAAAAATCTTGAAACTCTTTAGAGTTTTACTCTCCTCCTATATCAGTTCTTAAGCACATCAACAACTCTCCAATATCTCTTTCGGCATAGATCTTAAACTCCTTAAACATCTTCATAGATTTTGATTTTTATGTAAGAAAGAATGTCCAACATTTTCTGCTATAATCATCTATGAAGTTAATTATCTTCAAAGCATGTTCTTCTCCATAATTATTTTAAATATTCTGCTCATGAACCAACAACGAGCTCTGTAATTCATCAATTGATAATCACTTAATATCGTTAGACTATTTTATTGCGCATACAATGTATGTGAATTTCTCAATAAGCGTTCGAAGTATCTTCTCCACCACTTTGGCGTCAAGTATGTCTTCTCCAAGGTTCCTCATATCATTTTCTACCACCATAACTCTTGAGATATACTCTATGATCATGTCTCATTTATCTCAGTTATTTTGAAGTTTCTTCTCAGCCACTAAAGTTAAGCGCTTTGAACTCTTTTGTTTTCCTGGAATTTTGTCTTCATCGACATCCAAATTTCCTTTGATGTCTCTTTTTTGCACTCATTTTGAGTATTGTTTTATCCAACGATGCAAACAAGTAAATTTTTACCTTCAAATCTTTAAGTTTCATCGCCGCCAGCTCACTCTTTTGAAACTCCGTTAACACCACAATGTCCCTTGGTTGTGTGATTCATGTTTCTATAAGCTCTCACCATTCATTCAATCTTAACAAATTCTCCATGAGCATTACCCAATGCTCATAATCTCCATCAAATTTTGGTATACTTAACATCCCTTCTCTACCGCTCATTTTCACTCTTCAGACACACACTCTCTGAGAAAACAAGCTCTGATACCACTTGTAGGTTTCAAAAAATATTGTTGAGTAATTATTTTTTTCTTGAAATTGAAAGTGACGATACATAGTTTAAATAAAAGACTCCAACAAACTTGAGTAAACAAACTCCTAAAAAGACTCAAACAAACTTGAGTAAACAAACTTTAAAAATACTCTAACTAACTTAAGTAAACAAACCCTTAATAAGACTCCTACAAACTTGAGTAAACAAAGTCCTAAAAAGACTCCAACAAAACAAACATCAAACATGGCTAAAGACTAGGTCTTATCTATTATTCTTCATCCAAAGTCACTCTTTAAAATTTTCATTATTTCTTATACACTTTTAACACAAATTTTCTTCAATCTATTTTCTTGACAAGAGCCAATAATACGTACCACCGAACCAAAAACCCAACAAGGTGGACACCAAAATTAGTAGCGGAACCATGAATCGAGCTAAAGATGGCTAAATAATTTTTTATTAAATTCCTCTAATATTTTAGTAACCAATAGATGACAATTGACTACGACGATTCCTTATATGTTGGAAACGTCTTAAGATAGTTTTATTATCATTTTTTCTAAAAGTATCTCTCTCATTTGTATACAACTAAAAGATCATTCATCCAAATATCGTTCATTATATTTTGTAAGTCCGTCTTGACAAGATTCATTGCAGAAAATACTCTTTCTACTAATGGTGTAGCAACCGGAAGGACTCATGTCATTTCAATCAAGCGATGCACCAATGTGAATTTTTGATGTCTTTCAGTATCAACTAGTATCTTAGCTAAATATCTCAAATATTTAATATTGGAGAACTCGCCCTTGTTAATTATATCATTAATGTATGTTTTAAGGTGGAATGTAAGCATCGTACGTTCGAAATAAAAAAAAATCATTTGGATATGTTCTGCTAGACGAACCAAATTGTCAAGATTGAAATTAAGAGATTATTTTTTTTGGACTAAGACAATTTATGCAAGTAAGTAAGTAACTTTGTATTTGCTTCTGGAAAACGATGTTACATTTTTTGAATAAGTAAATCATGAACATGTGGAATTTGAAAAAAATAAGAATTTAATATTATGTATAGACATATTATAACTCTAAATGACAATAAAATATATAGATATATTATAATACACCTTACAATCCAAAACCTTAAAAAAAACTCGTAAAAAAAAATCAAATTCTACATATGCACATACAAGTGGAAATAGTTAATTAGCTGCAGTGGTACATAAAATACAACAGACTCGAGGGCCATCTAATATGGTATCATCACCATCTTCATCTTCTATCATTGGCATATTGTTATTCAGACACATATTCTGGAAAATTATCTAGACTCTCTTCCTTATTCGTCGTAGTTGAGGCAACATCCACGAGACAATTCATGTGATAAGTGTGAGGGTAGAAGAGCATGCCGACTGAAATATTTTAAATGAAGACGGGTTCAAAGTATATACAACATCTGTCACCTCTCCTAATTTTCGGCTTAAACTGGTTGATCCTCAAACTCTGGGATTTCCCAAGTGCTTGATGTGACCGATTCCCATCATTTCTTTTAGATCGTCATGATGATATAATTTTGATCCACATAACTATATAATATTTCAGGTTTATTTAGACATTTCTTAATCAATTATTCCCAAAGATCATCATCATGTTGTATCGTAATAAATTTCACATCCTGCAGTCGAACAGTTCCACTTGATGAGTTCGGATATTTGAGCAACCGTGCCTTGACTTAATCCAATGGGAAATTCAGACCAAACCACTATAATGAAATTCCGAACAAGATAAATGTATTAAATATTGACTAAGCTAGCTGCTGGTCACTTCAAACTAGATTGCTAATGGGTCCTTAAACTTGACTCAACTTCACAATCCGACCCAATAAGCCCATGGGTTAGTAATTAAGTATAAATACCCCAACCACTTTCATTAATGAGGGTAATCAAAATTTATTACTAGTAGACAACTTAATTATCTCTCTACTCACCAATATAAACATTAAATTTCACAAAACATCCAAAACACTTTACGAGATTACCCTCAGACAGAAATAAACCACACCACCACTCACTCCATAAGTCATGACCAATAGTTCTTGACAGTTAGTAACTAATATAAAAACATCTCTAGAAAGAAGAAACCTTATCAATTAAACATATAAGATACCTTTTCAATATTACCCAATTTATTTATAATTACGGCAAATGCTTGATTTGCATTCCCCATTTTCCTAAGAACAAGTACTTGCTTATTCAAAATATCTTTTTTAATGCAAATTTCATATGTTTGGAAATTAATTTCAGTTGGTCAACAAATGAACAGCTACAAGACAACATTCATTGACAGTTCAAACCTTCTCTAGTGTGTAATGTTGACCATTAAGGAATAGAAGCAGCATCTTCGGATCATAATCAACATCAAATTCAACCTGTTGGATCAGAAATTTGATCTAAATAATAAATTCTAAGAAGCCCACTCAAGAAGACTCATCAAAAAATTATATTCTTAGCTTACTTTGGAAGTCACTCTCATTAGCTTACTTTGAAAGTCACACCTTCTTGGCTTACTATAGAAGCTAGAACTTGTTGTTTGTTGTAGAAGCACTAACTTGTTAGCTTCTCTTGAAAGCTTAGCTTTCCTATAAATAGTATAGTTACCCACTATTGTACTCACTACCAAATATCAACAAGAAACTAAGAGTAAAAAATAAAGAGACGAGATAGTTCTCTTGAGTGTTACATAAAATATTTCTTTTGTAGTGTGAGTTGAAGAGTGACTTGTAATATTCATTTTTTTCAATCTTTATGAAAGTTTGTTTGTTTGTTTTAAAAGAGTGTTGTTTCATATATGTTTTCCCCAACAAAGTGGTATTAGAGCCACAAACTCTATCCGAAATTTTGTTTTTAGATCTTCAACATATTGAAATATATGGAAATGATGTATCATCATTTCAAGTTCCAGCACTCAACAACAACTAAGGAAATTGAAGTATCAAGATGAAGACTCTCCTTGGAGCACGTAATTTATGGGATGCCGTATAAAAAAGAGTTTAACAAACCCGCAGATGAAACAAGCCTTACTCAAGAGGAGGAAATAACTTTGAAGGATTTAAAAAAAAGACAAATAAAATATTTTCCTCATCTATGAAACATTAGATGATATGTATCTGAATCGTCTTTTCTAGTGAGGGAAAATCACAAGTAAAGTCTTTGGTTTCTCAATCAAATCAAATCAAAAGCTATACATCTGTTCTTTTTTAACGACAAGGAACCGTAAATGATCTATCCATGCCGTCAACCCATAATTTTTAGATCTGATTTTTTTAGTGACAGGGAACATCACATGGATATAAGTGTTAGGCAGAATTAGAGTTGAGAATGATTTCGAGAAAGTCTTCGAGCAGAATTTTTGTTATCACGAGTATGTATCTTTATTTTGTGGATAAAAATCATCGTCTAACATTGAATTATAAATTTGTATTGCAATCTACTTAATAATGAACGGCATGTAAGCGACAACCTAAATCTAAACTTTCAGTATAATCAAATATCGAATAAAACAGCAAACCTAAAGAGAGTAGTGGTGATTATGTTTCAATTTTGAAGAACTACAGTTCTTCTTTCTTTAATTGAAATTTTTGTAATAAAGTACACTTATTTTCTCGAGATTTTTTAGTGCTCCTTTTATTTAATATTATTTTTTAGATCTCGAGAGGTTTTTTTCTAGAGTTGCATATAGAAAATGTAGGTGAGGCCAAAGGGTTGTTTGGTTCAGTTTTAAGTAAAGATGGTTCTAATGTTGATTTTAATTTAAATTTGGTCTCTTTTGCAGATATGTTAAAATCTAGAATGGGGTCTTTGCCATCTACTAATGTGACTAATTTTCTGCCCACTCTTCCTACTATATCAAGCTAAGTTTTTTTTTAATGATGGTTATGCGACAGTTTATTTTACTTCTGAAGATTTAAAAGCCATATATGATTAAATTAGTAATGTTGTAATTTTAAAGTTTTCAATGGGAAGATCTCCTTTGGAAAAATTGGAGCATATCATACAAAATTGAATATAATCTATCTTTAGACGTTTCAATTTATTTACATAGGAATGTTTACGAGAATTATCAGAGAAATATCATTAAGGTGGATATTGAAGTTAATCGATATTTCTTTAATTTTATACCAAGTTCTAATAAAACTACAAATCGGCCCCTAACGTTGGTGGATTTTAACGCTTTTAATGCTTTTAACGTTCTTTCAAATCTAGATAAACGTAAAGATACCTTGTGAGAGAAAATGATTTATGGTGAGGTGGTACCTTTTTCGTGTATGAGTATTCTTATTGCAAATTTATTAGCTACGAGTCAGTTTGAAACAAAATACGACTCTTCTTTCAAAAAGTGAAATTATTTCTTTAAGAGAACATCGTACTTCAACGGTTTTAAAGATCTAAAAAAATTCATGATATTGGAGTTTCAAAAGTTAGATTGGCTTTACGTTGTTATGATGATTGTTTTGTTGTCAATGAAAATTTTGTATGCTATTGGGAGGAAAGACACTTGAAATAGTATGATTTGTCCAAACACTGTATGTCTCATCTATCTGTCAAGAATACACTAAGTAATGATATCAAAAAATTATCTAACTTGATAATTGTGGTACGAATAAGAAGATAGATATTAAGGTTATAGTTTCTTATTGTCATGGAATAAATACTTCAACTAATTATTCGTTAAATTATGAAAGTGATTTTCAGAGATGCAATATAGACTCTGAAGAGAAGCTCAATAGTATGAATAATTATTTGAACACTTTAGAATCTCTATTTATCAAGTCATGGTTTGCTTTAATCTTTGATTCAAAGCTGATCAAAGGTCTTGTAACACGTCTTCAAGTCTTAATTATCAAAGGTAAAAATAAAATTTCCTGCTAAAAACGTATTAAGAAAATATATAATTTACATACGATTGTAATTTTAAAACATAGAGAGAAGTCGAACCTGGAATTCTACTACTGCTAAACGGCTTAAGTTTGACAGTTCCTAAGATGGTGGAGACGTTAACTCTTACATATGGGTTTTATGAGATAGTTCCATCAAAATTTCACGATATGATGTTTCTTCACAATAAATTACATGTTTAATAGAGACGACGTGAAAGTTTTTCTTGGCTAGTTTTGTTTATGCAAGATATGATAGAGATTTGAGAACAATATTGTGAGATGAGCTTTTGCATACATGTAGGAATATGGTTTCAAAATGTATTAATAATTGTTGGTATTCCTTGGATGTAAAAGGTAAGAAATACGGGCCCTTCAAATCTACGAGAGGGGTAAGACAGGGAGATCTAGTATCTCCTTCCTTTTTTATCTTGGCATTGGAAAGTTTTTTGAGGAGATGGAAAATGTTGTCTGAAACTAAAAAGGTCATGCCTTACAAGTGCGTCAAATAAAAAATACACGTTTCTCATCTTTCTTATTCATATGATTTTATTTTATTTTTGAATGTATTCTAGTATTAAATCAATAAAGAGATTGTTAAAGACGTATCGGGTGTTAGCGTGTTAGAAGGTTAATAACGACAAAAGCTCTATATTTTTTGGTAAATCCATCACTCGTGAAAATAAGGAAATTATCATTCGTCTTACTAGTATGAAAAGTGGAATACTCCAAAACATTGCTTGGGTGCCCCTCTGTTTAAAGGTCGTGCTAAAATCTCATATTTCCAACCTTTTGTTGAAAAAGTTAAGCCTCGCTTGGAAGATTGGGTTGCTGCTATGCTTTCTCTCGTTGGTAAGTTTTTATTATCAATTATGTTTTGCCCTCAATCCCTATTCATACTCTCTCGTTTTTTCATGTGCCTAAAAGTGTTTTGAGATTTCTTGAAGATATCATAAAGAATTTCTCAATGGAGGTCTAGTAATAATAGTCATAATTGAATATTATGGGCCATAGTAAAAAATTCTAAAAAAGAAGGTGTTGTTGGTATTACTTTTTTGTTTGACACGATGAAAGCTTTGTATTCTTCTATAGCTTGGAAATCCATGATAGTTCAAGGTCTATACGTTCAATTTATGAGAAGTAAATATGAATATGAGACCTAGCATCGTATTTTAGCGTATCTAAACACAACCACATAATAATTAATCATGTTGATAAAGTGTCTGCTTTTTCAGCATGACGATTCGGTAAAGATGATATATCATTTTGGAATTCTTGATGGTTGTGTGATAAATTAAAATATGAAAAAGACAATCCTTTTCAGGATGTTTTAGTCAATGGTATTTTAAGTGACACGTCAAATTACATCAAGTTCTATCGCATATTTCGAGCCATTTACATCAAGAAGTTTATAACTGTCAATCTCAGCTTTGTCCAGATAAAGAAGATAAGTTAATATGGACTTTGGGTTCCCATGATGAGTTTTCTACGTCTTTAATTAAGGTTGAACTTCAAAATCCGGTAATTTTCTTGAATTATACTAGAATATGAACGCATATTCCTCCTCTTAAAGTCTCTTCTTTTTGTTTGGAAGTTTCTTTATTCCAAACTCCCAGCGAATGATAAAATTATTTTTCTTGGAATTCTACTTATGTCAAAATGTGTATGTCGTAAGAATCAACAACATGAGATATTAGATCATCTTTTTTTACACAATGAATTTGCTAATACTTTATGGGACCTAACTGAGTTACCAATGGGTAAGAAGGCACTTCATAACAAATGGGTGTATCGGGTGAAAGATGAACATAATGGCTCTAAGAGATACAAAGCCCGACTAGTTGTCAAAGGGTTCCAGCAAAAAGAAGGAATTGATTACACCGATATTTTTGCTCCAGTTGTGAAGCTCAATACTATTAGATCAGTGTTGAGTATTGTTGCCATTGAAGACCTTTATCTTGAACACTTAGATGTGAAGACTGCATTTCTTCACGGGGATTTGGATGAGGAGATATACATGTATCAACCAGAAGGTTTCTTAAAAGAAGGGAAAGAAAACATGGTATGCAAACTTAAGAAAAGTTTGTATGGTTTAAAACAAGCTCCAAGACAGTGGTATAAGAAATTTGATGGTTTTATGCACAAAGAGAGTTTTCAGAAGTGTAATACGGACCACTGTTGCTATTTTAAAAGATGTAAGTCCAGTTATATTATTTTACTACTCTATGTTGATGATATGTTAGTAGCAGGTTCAGATATGGATGATATTAGAAGATTGAAGCTACAATTGTCAAAACAGTTTGACATGAAGGACTTGGGTCCGACGAAGAAGATTCTTGGAATGCAAATCATAAGAGATAAGCATAGAAACGTTTTGCAGTTATCTCAGTCAGAGTACATCGATTACGTTTTGAATAGATTTGACATATGTGATACAAATCCAGTTATTACACCATTGGCAGGTCACTTTCGTTTATCCAAGGATCAATCCCCTAAGACGGATGAAGAAAAAGACTTCATGGCTAAGGTTCCTTACGCCTCAACTATTGGAATTTGGATGTATGCAATGGTCTGTACGAGACCATGCATTAGTCATGCAGTGGGAGTTGTGAGTAGGTTTATGTCAAACCCAGGGAAAATTCATTGGGAAGCTGTCAAATGGATTTTGAGGTACCTACTAGGTACCACAGAAAAGTGTTTGTACTTTGGTAATGGTGAGTTAAAGGTACAAGGCTACATAGATGCAGATTTTGGAGGTGAAGTTGATCACCGGAAAAACACTACCGGTTATATATTTACCAGTTGGAACTACAGGTGTTAGTTGGATGTCAAAGTTACAGAAAATTGTCACTCTATCAACTACAGAGGCTGAGTATGTAGCAGTGACCGAAGCCAGTAAAGAGATGATATGGCTTCAAGGTTTGTTAACCGAGTTGGGATTCAAACAAAAGAACAACGTTTTGCATAGTGATAGTCAAAGTGCAATTCAATTGGCGAAGAATTCAACATTTCATTTAAGAACCAAGCACATCAGTGTTCATTATCATTTCATTAGATCTTTATTGGAAGATGAGGTGCTAATAATGCAAAATATCCAAGGAAGTAAGAATCCAGCTGATATGTTGACAAAGACAGTAGCCATTGAAAAAGCGAAGTTGTGTTCAGCTTCAGTTGGTCTGTAAGAGTAATAAGACCAGAAAGATCTGCTGCATAGATCAATGTGTGAAGACAGGTTGAAACCAGTCTTCAAGTGGGAGATTGTTATTTTGACATAATAATCCAGCCTTATTCAACATGTTATTATTGGATAGAAGATATGCTAGATGAAAAGGCAGTGAAAGGCAGTGAAAATGAGGCAAGTGCTAAACACATTAAAGAGAACTGGAGTGAATTGAAAAGACAGTGTAATTTTAATGGGTCATAAATTACACATTCTGTAATATGTTTCCCCTTTTAAGTGTTACAGTCTCTACAAAACCTAGTTAGGGTTTTTTATGTATTTACCAAAAACGGCAGAGTCACTGTGTTCTTCTAATAAAATTGATCTGCAGTAGATCCGGAGACGTAGGCACAATTTGCTGAACTCCGTTAACAATTGTGTGTTTGATTTCACTTTTGTTTTTGTGTTTTCCCCTTTCTTTTGATCTGATTTGACAGGAAATTAGCATATTTCCCTTACAACTGGTATCAGAGCCAGACTGGTAGCGATCCAAAGGAAATCAGATTTGAGTGGGAGCAATGGCTACAGACGAAGGAAATGTGAGACTCAAAAAATTCGATGGTGTAGATTTTGGGTTCTGGAAGTTGCAAATTGAAGATTATCTGTACTAGAAAAAGCCTTATCAACCCCTCTAAGAAAAGAAACCAGAGGGTATGAAAGATTAAAAATGGACCCTTCTTGATAGACAATCTCTTGGAGTCATCCGATTGACGGTATCCCGAAATGTTGCTTATAACATCATAAAGGAAACAACCACGGCGGGTCTTATGATGGCTCTCTCCAGTATGTATGAGAAGCCATCAGCGTCTAACAAAGTTTACTTTATGAGGCGTTTATTCAATTTTCGAATGATGGAAGACGCTTCGGTAGCTCAACACCTCAATGAACTTAATACAATCACAACCCAGTTAAGTTCGGTTGAAATTGATTTTGATGAAAAAATACGAGCATTGATACTGTTGTCTTCACTACCAGATAGTTGGAATGCTACTGTCACTGCGGTGAGTAGCTCGTCTGGAAGCAATAAGTTGAAATTTGTTGATGTTCGTGACCTAGTTCTCAGTGAAGAGATTCGAAGGAGAGAATCAGGTGAGTCATCAATCTCCTCAGTCTTACATACAGAATCGAGAGGAAGAAATTTAACCAGAGTATATGGACGCGGTAAATCGAACTACCGAGGCAAATCAAGAGACTGGAGGTCTAAGTCTAGGAATCCTAAAACTTCCCAGGGGTTGAGAAACAGCGAGTGTTAGAATTGTGGGAAGATTGGGCACTATAAATTTCAGTGCAAGAGAGAACCAAAGGACCGGGAGAAGAAGACAGAGGCAAATATCACTTCAGAAGGAGACGATGTGTTAATATGCTCCTTAGAAAGCAGGGAAGAGACTTGGGTATTAGACTCTGGAGCATCGTTTCACGCGACTTCGAAGAAAGAATTCTTCGAGAGATATGTCCCTGGTAACCTTGGAAAAGTATATCTTGGTGATGATCAACCTTATGATATTATTGGTAAAGGTACTGTGAAGATTAAGTTGAATGGGTCTGTATGGGAACTGAAAGATGTCAGACATATCCCCAGTCTGAGAAAGAACTTAATCTCAGTAGGTCAGTTGGCTAGAGAAGGCTATAATACGATCTTCCATGGTGACAATTGGAAAATTTCAAAGGGAGAAATGACGGTTGCTCGCGGAAAGAAGAGTGGTACTCTTTACAAGACAGCAGAGACGAGCTGTTCAATTGCAATAGCAGCAGGAAACAAAAATCCAAATGTTTGGCACCAGATGCTTGGCCATATGAGTGTGAAGGGTATGAAAATTATGTACTCGAATGGGAAGATTCCAGGTCTAAAGTCAGTCAATATAAACATGTGTGAAGATTTCATACTTGGAAAACAGAAAAGGGTCAGTTTTCAGACGAGTGGTAGAACCCCAAACAAAGAAAGGCTGGAGCTTGTTCACTCTGACGTTTGGGGGGCAACAACCGTTTCATCTATAGGAGGGAAACACTATTTCGTGACCTTTATCGATGATCATTCTCGAAAGGTATGGGTTTAATTTCTGAAGCATAAATCTAAAGTGTTTGATGTTTTTAGGAGATAGAAATCTATAGTTGAGAATGAGACAGGTCTGAAAAATTAAAAAGCTGAGAACTGATAATGGTGGTGAATATGAGGACACCAAATTCAAGAAATTTTGCTATGAGCATGGTATCAGGATG
The DNA here is from genome assembly GCA_036936605.1 of Limnanthes douglasii subsp. nivea. Taxonomy (NCBI): domain Eukaryota; kingdom Viridiplantae; phylum Streptophyta; class Magnoliopsida; order Brassicales; family Limnanthaceae; genus Limnanthes; species Limnanthes douglasii. The sequence continues at coordinate 18,460,996 of JAUPFV010000003.1, read as the reverse complement.
GAGAGAACCGTTCCAGGTACGACTCAACACAATGGTATTGTGGAACGTATGAACAGAACATTGACAGAAAGAGTCAGAAGCATTCAAATACAGTCTGGTTTACCGAAGCAATTTTGGGCAGAATCAATCAACACGTGGTATCAGAGCGTCAGGCCCAGACAAAACGCGATGGTGGTGAAATTCTTGGAGATCAAACATGAAGAAGTTAGATGTCATGCTCAATGTGATCTGTTCTAGAGATCCTAGTTCAAAGTGCCTGTGGCTCATCAAGTGGTGGTACTTGATTGGAGTGGGGAGTGACACTAAGGAACAAGACAGAGTGGTCTAATAGGAGGTGAACAGTAACATCCGTAGTGCCTCTATGGTCAGGTAGTCTTCCAACCTCATTAGAGTGGGCGGATGAAAGTCAATTAAGAGGAGGCTAAGGTGGTACTTTGTTCGAGAGGAGGATTTGTTAGGGTGGCGGCCAAAGTCCCACATCCCACATCGGTTAAACATGGGAAGGATCAATGGTATATAAATAAGAAGATACCTCAACTAGTTTGAGGCCTTTTGGTAGTGGACCAAATGCAAATCCGTGAGGGCCTTCGGGTGTCAAAGCGCACAATATCATACTAGTGTCGAGATTGGTCGTTCTTACTTATATACAGAGGCGGAATATGGGGTACCCCATATTCATAACATATTCGTAACACCCATATTCCCAACATGAACTCTACTAAGCTTATCGGAAAGAAGGAAAATTACTCCGCTTTTGGTCTCTCTAATAGAATGTCGTAAGAAAATATTAACAAACAATATGACTATCAAACATATCTATAGAGAAGAAAATCATGTTGTTGATTGGTTAACTAAATATACATTAAAGAGCACAAAAAATCTAATCCTAATGTTTTGGTTTGTCCTAACATATTTGGTTTGGTGTTATAAGAATAGTGTATGTTTGTATTATATACACTCTATTAAACATATGTTTTGGTTAAATTCGGGTCCAAAACAATAAGTAGCCTCAAAATTTTGACCAATTTAGAAGCGTATCAAAAAAACATTATCTGCCGTTGGGATGAATTTTCTCAACCGGCGGGGAGCTCTCCGTCGGGTGAATATAAATGGTCTGGTGGTCTCACCGTGTGGATGAGAAGGTTTCACCTGCCAGGGAGCTTTTATTCTCAACCGACGGATGAACAAACGGATTTAAAAGCAAAATAGTAAAAATTCAAAAACATTCTAGTTTTAGGGCTGGTTAACATTTGTTTGCCCGAATTTACCAAATCCTTAAACATATTATATTGTATTAGATATATAAATAAATAAATAAATAAATAAAAGAGAACAATTTTCTTCTTTTATAATAATGTTTTTATTTTACGAATTAATAGTCTATCAATAAATAAAAATATTTATTAATATAACTATAATATTTTATTAGTCTTATTCTATTTATTTAAAAAATATTGTTTAAATATTTAATTTTTTAAAGATAAATCAACTATAATCTTATAATAAATGTATAAAAGTCGTAACATACATTCCGTTCAAATAAATATATATATATATAATAAAATTTTATTTTTTTAATAAAAATAACATATACAAAATAATATGACATAATAAAATAATCTAATATTTTTTATTAGTTTATGTTAACTATTGTATTCCCTTTTCCCAAGGGTTTGTGCGACAAAAGCTTATACGCTCATCTCTTGTACGTATGTGTTCTTCATCTTTTTTCAATCGAGGCATGGTAATTGCAATTTTTTTCACTTGTATTGAACATGGTATGAAATATGCTTGGCAACACTGCAACCAAGATTTATGTAAACCTTCGTTTACTATTTCTCCTAATATGTATCTAATGTACATGTTTTCACATGTAAGACCCATTTGTTTACCACAATCATATATAATAACTCTGTCATTTTTTGGTAATTTCGGTACAGTTTCTCAAAAATATTGAAATTTTGGACTGTCTATTGGAGAAGAAAAATGAGATATAATTTCTTCTGCCAAAATGAACGAGAAAAAAAAATGACAATAAAAAATAATGACATAAGATTAGAGAATTCTGATTTTGTCATTATTTTTATTTGTTATTTGATATATGTGGTTATGTGTTTTGTATTTAATATAAAAAAAATATTTGGTTATTCATTTATAAACTGCACTTATTAATTTAATCATGTAAGTTATTATTAAAATTATGTTGTTACCGCAAGTTTTATTTATTACGTTTAAAAAAATGGAAATATGTTTTAAATTTGTATATGAAGAAATAGCAAACCAACCGTTTTCTACCAATAATGCGAAAAAATGTCTTATTTCATACTATCAAAACATATCACATTATCATGCAAATATACGATAATATTGAGTTTATATCAAAAGTTTATTTATATATAAAATATGATACCAAAAGAAAAGATTTAATTTCAATAAATATTTGACAAGAAATAACAAAATTTATTATAAAATTGTAATGCTTACAAATTTATTATTATGTTTTGCAAATAATTGTAGTCATATGCTTTTTATATATATATATATATATATATATATATATATATATATATATATATATATATATATTTCAAAGAGATAAAATATTATTGATAAAACACGAGTGACAGACCCATCAATTAATTTAGCGAAACAAGTCGACTTACATGAAGCCAATGCTTTAGCTAAAAAATAAAAATTCATGTCATTGATAAATTAGATAGAGAGAGAGGTGAGATACTCCATAGATGAAGATGAAGCATTAAAACAATTTCAGGTAAAAATACTTTATTGATTTTAATTAAGACATGGAAAGGAGAAATCGGAAGGATCTTCATAGCGTGATTGGAGATCCTAGAGAAATGAGACTGAAACAGAGATGATGAAGGGATTTTGAGGGTCAAGAAGAGTTTGAGCAAGATATTTTCAACAATGACTAAGATTAAGAACCAACTTCAAATGATAGAATTGACAATGGTTTTATTAGTTTAGGGGCAGAGCTCGAACTTGAAGGTGAAGCAGCGTGAACCATGATAGAGGTATGATGAATTTCTCCCGAAATGTTTAGGTCATAGATACTTTCTGTAAAATTAGATAAAAAGATTAAGATTTAGAGAATAAATGAGATAATAATCGAGTAAAAAGATTCAGGTAATAGTAAAAGAGAGAGCTACAAAAGCTCTCTTAAGGATCCAAGCCCGAGTCTGTCTAAAATTTTGATGGCTCTGAGGTGGTTAAGGATATTTGTAAAGTTTAAGTTTTGTTTCTGCTTCCATTTCATCGTCGACTTGGCTAGCCAGTCAGCAGCCAAGTTTTATTCTCTTTTGATATGAGTTATAATAGAATTTATTGTAAAGAGGTTCCTGCAACAATCTAGAGTAGAAGTAAGAAACCATGGAGACTTATTATTAACAAACATAACGCATAGAACTTTAGAGTCAATTTCAACATCCAGTTTGTTATTTTTAGCTTATTACATAAAATAAGACCATCTAATAGGGCTAAAAAATTAACAGAGGTAGGAGTTTCAATTGCTATAGATACGGCCCACGACAACAATGATATCCTCATTAGAATTTCTTATTAAAGCACAGCCAGAGGCTTCACCATTAGGAAATAGAAACATCAGTATTTAGTTTCAAACGAGAGTATAAATGGGGGTGTCACCTGGCGCTATCACTTTTCTAGGCTGAATAAGAGGTCTAAAGCAACATAAAATATAGGTTGTGTCATTATCTTTAGACCAGTGGTTTTTTTTTAAAAGACATGACTAGTCTAAGTTAATGATAATGGTTTTGATATGTTGAATGATATTAATTGTACAAATATTTTCATGATTGGATTTAAATGTGTTCTTATAATTCCATATAGCTTAAGTAATGATAGGAGTGATAATAGTCTTTATGTGAATATCATTAGGAGAAGAGCCAAACCAACATCTGATTATGTGATGGAGATTCATGTGATGACCAAGTCTTAGATTGAATAGACCGAAAAAAATAGGTCCATATCTGCCAAACAATTTTATTGTTAACAAATAATTGGTTTAGAGATTCAGAATTGTTACAAAATAGGCATTTTGAGGCAAGTTGCAGATTCCTATGTTGTAAAACATTGTCTGTAAAAATCCAGTTATTTAGAGATCTCCAAAGATTAAAAGAGAATTTCTTTGGAGCAATATGATTCCAGATTATTTTATACATTGAAGATTTTTTAGCTCTAGATCTAACAGAATCCCATGTATCTTTAGAGTGAAAAATTGTCATCCTTAGAGATAGTCCATTGAATCATGTCATCTTTATTTTCTTTCAGAGAAAGACTTTAGATCCTGGTGATGTCAGATAGAAAGGCCGAGTATGATAGCTTATAAATATCCCAAGGGCCATTATTATAGAATTTATTGACCAATTTTTGAGGATACCAAGAGTTGTTGTTTTCTAGATTAAGGCAGATGAGATGGTTTGCTTTAAACCACATGTCCAACCAGAACTCGATATTACCCTTACCAAGAAGCTAGTAGATGTATTTATCTACGAAAATTCTTATGTCCATAACCTTATTCCATGTCATAGAGCTATTACTATTTTTGTTAACTAGCATGTGGTGTTTCTTCATGCAATACTTGTTGTGCATGAAGTCAGCCCATAAGGAGTTTCTTATCTGAATTTTTGCCATAACTTTCATGAGAAATTAGTCAGTATGTCCTGTAAGTTTCTAAAGTTGATACTACCTTCTTCATATGGAAGAGAAATATTAGACCATTTAGTCCAGATGATAACATTATTGTTTTCAGAGATACCCCAAAGATATTTTTTACATATAACTTCAAATCTTCTTATTGTGGAATTATGTAGGTTAAATCTTTGAATATAGTAATAAAAGATAGCTTAGAGAACATAATGAATAAGAATAAGTTAACCATATATGATAGAAGGTGTTGGTTCAAGTCTTTAGTTTTTTTTTTCTAATCTTGGTGATAAGGTCCTCAAAGTTAGATGTCTTCATTCTAGTGTTGATAGTAACACCCATGTATTTTATAGAGAGGCTTTTGATACTGAGTCCAATGATGGTCTTGAGGTGGTTTAGTCTAGTTGTAGATAGGTTTTTAGTAGGTATGATGGTAGAATTAGTCTTGTTTATGGTCTGACCAAAGAGAACTTGATATTGATACATGATATAATGAAGACTAGAGAGGACAGAGGATGATCCATTGGTGAAGATGACAATATCATCAGCAAAAGCAAAGCAAGAATTTAAGGTATAACTAACATTTTTGTATCTGATATTAGTGTTAGTAACATATAAATGTCTAAGGTTTCTGATTAAAAACTATCCAGTAAGAATGAAAATACTAGGGGACTGGGGGTCATTTTATCTTAGACTATTTATAGAGTGAAAGTATCCCTTAGGTTCACCATTTATAATA